>VWYP01031028.1:114541-162502 GCA_013400435.1 Pycnonotus jocosus
CGCCCCACCCCGCAGCCGGCGGAGGAAGGGAACCGGGACCGGTCCCGCCACCACCGCTCCCACCCGGAGTTTCCCGTCCGGTCTCGCTTGGGGCGGGGGCAGGCGGAGGGTCCCTGCCCGAGGGGGGAAGCCGGAGCAGGCGGTGGCTGAGGGGCTCGGGTGGCCCCGAGGAGGCGGCAGTCCGGGCCGGTGAGCGGCCTGGGGCTGCAGCCCCACCGGCTGGCGCGGGAAGGCTGGGCTCGGTCGGGAGGTGTGGGGCGCCCGTGTGGGGCCAGGGAGAGGCAGCCCAGGAGCCGCTCTCTTCTTGGGAAGGGCTGCAGTCACGATTCACCTACTTTTAGCATCCAGGGGACTGATGAGGTGTCTCAAACTAGATGCTATCAGCTTCTCTCCTAGAAGCCTCACGGCGAAGGGGGAAAAAGGCTTCTGGCTTTGGGTGATTTGTATTCCACACCTGGCCGCTCTTAGAGAACAGCTATCGTGCTTATCCGGGTTTGCCCAGCCCTGGTGCTAAAGCAAGAACATCTGTGATTGATCTAGCAAAAAGAAGGCAAAAGTGATTCAAAGAAATAAAAGTGGTTTGGTTTGTGTTGTGGGGTTTGTTATGGGCTAAATTCACTTCTCCACTTTATTTAGTAACGTGCATTTGAAAAGCATCTGTACGTCGATGCCTACAGGTCTGATTTGGCTTGTGTATATTTGGTACGGCTGATTCTTCTACAGGCTTTTCTGCCCAAAACTGTGGACAGGGAACGAAGCTCTTCCGGCTGTTACCCAAACTACCAAAGTGCAAAGCGGCTCCAGCACTGGGGCCACTCCGTGCAGTGCTGTGCGGGAGCCAGCAAGCCCAGCGCAAGGTTTGAGACCGTAAATCACTTCCACGTAACTACTTAGTTTCCTGGTCAGAACTGATGATTTGTGTTTGACTGCTCAGCTCTCGCACAACACAACTCTGTAATCGTGTCTTTGGCGCTTTTTTTATGTGTTAGATCAGGGACTTTGTATCATTTTATGTCTTTGAAAAGATTTCTGACCGTTTTTGCACATAGCATCTTTTCTACAATTTTGGAACACAGACATAAGATAAAGGACAATATTTGTTGTCCTTTAGAGTCCTGTGGACTTATCCATATTTATTAAAAAAGAAAATTGCCAGAGCTGCTAGTATAACACTAGATAACGATATGACCCTATTCCTAGCTCTTCAGGAAATTGGTTTCCAACACACTCTCATATTTTCTAAAATGACATCTTATGTAACATCAAGTGTTTCAGGAGAGAACTGAAGGCTTAAACCTGCCATGGTACAAAAACATCTGAATGATGGTGTAGACTTGAAATAAATGCTAGTCATGCTTGATCAAAGTGGTTTAGAGCACATTTGAGATTCCTTGTTTTGTTTTTCTCACAAACTTTTAATTTTCTCACAACATCTTTTGTTCTTTTTCAGATTTTATGTTTTTCTTTTACT
The DNA here is from genome assembly GCA_013400435.1 of Pycnonotus jocosus. Lineage (NCBI taxonomy): Eukaryota > Metazoa > Chordata > Aves > Passeriformes > Pycnonotidae > Pycnonotus > Pycnonotus jocosus. The sequence goes on from VWYP01031028.1 coordinate 116,013, forward strand.
TCTCAATAGCCATATTCTAAGCTCTGGCAACAAATGCTTTCTTTTACATCTTGATGGAGTACTGAGGGTAGGTATGGTTGCAGCCTCCCCAAGACTACACTGGTACAGGAGAGTTCTGGATCATGAGCAGAAGTATCCACCAAAGTGTCAGTAATACCAGAGAGAAGTGCATTCCTTTTCCCTTCTCTTCCTGTTATTCTCACTTACTGACTATTTTATGAATATTGCCATAATGCAAATTAACTGTCATCAGCATGTACAGATAAAAATCTATGATTCATGTCGGAAATGCACTAAAAGGACATCAACACTTGGATGCACAGGTAGTTTATAATTTGACAATTTGTATCATTTAATTTCAAAGACAGCTGCCTGTCATCTTCAATACAATAATGGATCAGACATTCCAGGAATGACATTTTCTGATTCAAAGCAGTCTTAGTAACAGAGGTTAATGATTAATTTTGAAGACTGTAACTTTTTTTTTTTAAAAAAAAAGAAGAAACATTGAGTTTTAAAGTGTCAAAAATAGTTTAAAAATAATTTCGTACTTAATGGACAAATTGTGTGAACTTTGCAATGCCTTTCTGCAGACAGAAGTCCTGTTTCCAATCTACCACTTTGTTTTACTGCTTGCATTTTGTTTTCACTTGAGAAGCAGCATTAGTGGGTGGTGCTAGTGACAACACTGTCTAGCTCTCTCAAATCTCCTCCTAGGTGCTTCCAGTTTTAAGCAGGGAAACCACTGCTCTGCTTCTGGAATCCTGTGCTAGGCAAACAGAGAGCATGTGTGATGTTTTTAATAAAACATCGTTGAAAAGCTCTAGCATGCTGCAGACTAATACCTTTGAAGACACCTTGAGGAGATCGTCAAACATCATAGCCTGGAGCTTAATTGTGCTTTTTAATTATGTTAAGACAATTTGAATGAGCCAGTGTGATAGATTGCAACCACACCTTTGGCACGCCAACACATACCTCTGAGGGAGCACACTGTGCAATGCACAGCAGAAGAACATTTTGCGTACAAACATCTTCAGCTCATGAAAGCAGGAGTCCATCACCCCACAAGAACATCCCTCGTGGCTGTAGGGTGTGAGGACCACCCACTGGCCATGGCAGCCTCATGTTACCACTTGAGCTACCACGAGTTACCACTGTTCAACTCTGCTTTTGAACCTGTAAAGCATCTGAAGTACAGAGGACAAGAGTAATGCCTAATGGACTATATTTCTAACTTCATAACTTAGGCAGTGGTCAAGGGGAAGGAAGTGATTCATATCCTCATAGCATTATGAACATGTCAGGCTGGTCCTCCTTGTACTGTTTCCAGACTTCACCCAAGGAGGTGACACCTGCTCCTCTGTCCATGATCTCCTGTGAGCTTGGGTTCTGTGTCTGGTGACAGGTTCCTACATAGAACATCGTCTAGCTCTTCACTTTTATTGTTCCTATCTGAAGTAGCTTTTGTGGGAGACAGCATTACTACAAAGCACAGTGCTGTGCTAATGTTCTCAGGCAAAAGTGCTGTTCCCCACACACTGACATTCTGTCAAGGGTGGCTGTTTTGAGCCTTTATATGTAGTTAGGCCTCTCACCATGGATGCTGACCTCTTAGCTTTGATGAGAATTATATGAAATGTACTAATGAGTGTAATAAGCACATCTTATGCTACCTGTGCCATGGCTTGTTTGAAGAAGCTGTCAGTCAGCCTCAGTTTGATGGAGCAGCTGGCACCTGCTCTTACGTTCTAGCTGTGTGTGTTCCTTGGCCTGTTTAAGGCAAAATGAGATGGGTAACATGCAAATGGTTTAAGTTATGCTTTTGCTAATGTGGTCATTTTGACCAGCATAAAGTTCAGCAGTGAAGACAGAAGCCTTTTCCACATGGAGAAACCTTCCTTAGGAAGCAGGTTATAGTTGTTCCGTATGTGCTGTTGAGGCACAGGCAGCAAAGCAGATGCCATTTAACCAGTCAAGACGAGTTTGAGCTTGTGAGCTGTGAAGAGGAGCTTAGCAGTTTCTGTCCACAAGGAGCAGTTGGTCTAGGAAGCACAAACTGCAGGGAGAACAGGGAAACACTAGTAAAGGCCAGCTGATGGGATCAGAGGGCTTCTTAGTCAATTTTGATAATGAGCACTTTTCAACACATGCTTATAATAAATAAGTCATATGAATTAGCTAAATTATTAACACTTTGAGGATGAATTCCAAGGGATAATTGGTCTTTGTCCTCCCACAGAGAGCATCCCAAATATCCAGGGGTGAGAGGAAAAAGTGCCTCCATTCCTTCCTTATCTCCCAGCTGCAGTCTAGAAAGCAGAGCTGAGTGGGCTAAGTGTCAGATTGCTTCCTCTCTCTTTCCTCCAGGTGAGATTAAAGTTACAGTGGTGTGGGAGGGGAAAGCACATCAATCATGCTTCCAGATGAAATTTAGAAATCCACTTTAAGATTAAGCTTTTCCCTTGATTGCCTTTAGTTTCCTCTAAAATTTGACAAAGTCATATTTCTTTCTTTTTCAGTGGGGATGTTTTGCAGGCAGCTTGTGAAATCAGTAATTTTAAGGATGGCTAAAAAATTTCTTTTGAGAAATGTCAAAAGATGGGAGACAAGCATTGCATGAAATGTCTAGTCCTGATTGTTAGTGGTTAATAACTCCAAAGTACATTACTTCTTCATAAAAACAATCAATCTTTTATGTTTGCTTCATGTCCCATAGTAAAATACTCTTTACAAAGACTATTTTTTATTTTTTTTTACATAGAGAGCATTTTGTGTGACTCTACAGTGACTATATCTGTCATTTTGTGAATTTACTAGTTTCACAGTGGGATTGCAACAGTTATTACAGAAACTATGAAGAAAAGGGGGTATAAAAGTAATGGATAGATGCATCTGAAGGACTACAAGCTAGTGTCTATTCTTATCTGAAGGTTTATCCAGAGTAATGATATAATAATATATATATATATTCAATATATATAATATCTGTGCCCAAACAGCCAGAGGGTGATTTCAAGCTTTCTCTCCCTTTGAGTTTACAAGGTGCTGGCCGTCAAAATCTTCAGCAAGTAATAGCTATAGTGTCATGCTACCAAATGGTATACTTCCAAAACACTTCCATCCCCTTTGAGGAAAATGAGGAATCATGTTTGGATGGTCAGATGCTGATAGCCCATCATGGCTTCACTGCCTCTTTTACAGAGCTCAAAAGAATAGTTACCTGTGCTAGTTCTCCAGGAAGTCTAAGGACATGGTATTTTTCATCTATCCCAGCAACATCAAGAGACTTCTGTAATAAGTAGCAGGTTTTGAGAACACATCTAGGCACAAAACATATATTTCCTGTATCATGCTCAAAACAAAGAGCACAAAAGCTTTAATCAACCAATCAAAATTAAAGAAAGAACATTAAAGTCAGGGTCTGACTTTTCCACTAATGTTTCCTACCAAAGCCACCTGCAGTTGTAGAAGATGTGTGTCTAAGGTAGAAAAGAGTAAGGGAACAATTTTCAATCCTGTAAAAATTTGCTTTTTTAATTTTTAGGAGACTTTATTGGCAAGGAAACATGCGGTGGATAATATATAATGGATACTGCTAGAGTTACCCAAGACTTTTCATTGTAAGACCTGTGCTTTTTGTTAAATATGAATATGCTGAGCTTTAAAACAGGTACTATGTACTGCAAGAGAAGCTGAAGCTGCTCTATAATAAAGCCTGGGAGTTTTTTGTTTATTTAGAGCTTCCTTGTGCTGTCCTTTAATACATATTACTGATATATAGACTTGAGTCTAACACTGACATTGGTGTGACAGCTTTTGGAGGTGAAAAGTCTCATCAGTTTAGCTTCAGCTGTGAATTTGGCCTTATTTCAAAAGGACATCTGAAAAATATAGTTTCAACTTGACCTGTAAGTAGGAATTAATATGCAGTTTTGTAAACTCATACCCTAGGAATGATAGAGTGCAGGATTCTTTTTAGACAAACACTATATAGATTTATCAGTGCATTGCTATACTCTTTGAAACTCAGTGCTGCTGTGACATCTCCTAGATGTCAAAATCCCCTATATGATCAGTTCCTAGATTTTAAGCAAAAGTTTTGCCTTCTTTCCTTGCAGTCTGTGAAGTTCTTTTGCATGTACATATTTTTCAAAGGATTGTGGGTGAGGCTTATTCATTACATCAAGGACCTTGTTCTAAACAGGAGCTAACCCCAGTTTTGGAACAAGGCATGAGCAGCCTTGCAATATGCAGATACAGGATAATCAACCCTCATGAAAGTCTTGAACTGACCAGTAGCTAGCATTGGGAATAAGCTTTTGATGCCAAATCTTTTATCTCTTTCAAATCTGCAATCATCCTAGCACCAACTGGTATTTTGTTGTTTTTTTAAGAGTTCCTGTGGGTTATAAAATAAATATGGAGGATTAAAGATTTCAAGAAATCTCTAGCCTGCAAAATCTTTAAGAGCATTTGCCACCTAGCAACAGCCAGGAACGTGCATTTCCTTCAAACAATCTGCAATTGTGTGATTCATAAAAAACCTCCACAGTGTTTATAACTGCAATTGTAACTTATGTAGGAAGGAAAAATGCAGCAAAAGGCTCTGGTTGCATCACTGACAAAGGATTTCATTACCATAAGAAGTCCCTAACAGGGTGACAAATAATCAAGATTAAAAAGAATGTGTGAGACCAGCAGAAAGGGAAACAATGACGTTCCCATTATAGCTGTGGCCTTTGCAATAAATGATATGTCAGCTTTTTCATTTTGAATTGTGCTGAATAACTTGGTGATTTTAATTCATCAGCAAATGAATACTTAGATTAGAAGCTATTTTCTTTTCAAATGTGCGTTTGCTAACTTAGTCATGCAATTAACACCACACTCCTTGAAAAGTGTGATAATATAGATACTGCTTATAGATGTTAATGATTTAAACCACAGATACTCTGTTAGTTTGTTTAGATATGTGAGGAAAGTATGGGAATTACATGAGAAGAACTGTAATTGCAACATGCGTGAGCTGGCTGGCTATCAAAGTCCTGTTGGTCTGCATTTTGTGATGTTAATGAGATAGTAGGGGAAAATTACACAGATGCTAATGCACATGGGTTCTGTTTAGATGATTGTCATGCATAAGTCTTTGCAACATCTAAGAATATACTTCATTGAGTATCAGTTATCCCAGTTGCTTGGTTTCCCCCTTTATTCTTTTCAATCTCCTTAAAGGAAAGAACCTGGGGATATCTAAGGACACTGCAATTTTCAGACCTCCCTGACCTTAAAACCGTTGTCATTTGTTAAGGAATTTCACCCATGTGACATTGTTAAATTAACCTGGATCCGTTCTAAAAAAAAAATGAGCAGCTTCTAGACTTGTGTTCATAATATTACTTAAATTTCCTAATTAACAGGGTACTAAACCCCACTTTGTTTCAGTGTATGTTCTTTTTAAAACACGGGTTATACTGTCTCAGTTAGTAAACCAGCTTAAGCCCAATAAAAACATTACTAATACACATTACTGACAAAATACTTCCAGTGCTAAAAGCTATTGTTGCTAACCCCTTACAGGCAGCTGGTAGGATTCAATTCTGTTTCTGGCAGCAGGAGAGTACATGTTGAAGTATCAGAATTGGAGCAGAAAATTGTAAGTGCAGCTGAAATGGAAGGGGAAGCGGCAAGCTATTGCCAAGGGAGCACAAGGATTTTTGAAATAAGTACACCCAGTGAGTTTATACTAAATATTAAAAGTTCCAGAAAGCATAATGTAAATAACTGAAAATTTAGAAGCCTCTGTTTTCCAGTCATGTTCAAAGTACTAAAAGCATTTCTTAGAACCTGACATTTGTACTGAATTGCCAGAGCAATATCAGCCATTTTTGGAAAACATCCTAATGTAGGATGACAGGCCCTAATAAGCAAAAGTTTTGAAAGCAAAATGAGGTGTTGCAGTGCAAGGAGAACATTGACAGAATGGATTTTTGCTGTACTCACTAACAGTGGTCCTGACCTGGTGACTGATGTACTTTGGAGTGGTGCCACATGTGGACTGCATGTTCAGGTATGCTTGAGACACAGTTCATGTTCCTCAGCAGGAACAAGTTTGCAGATCACAGGTGGAAAGCACTTCAAGCTTTCTTCTTTCACAGTTGGTCTATACTAGCAATCAGAATGTGAAATCTAATTGTGGGCTTTGAATAAGGAGAAAATAGTTTACTAATCAATGTTTCTTTGATCCTGCCATAAAGGATGGCAAAACCCCTGCTTCTCTGAAAAGAGGAGAAACTAATCTATGAGAGACAGTTCGTGTTACCAGAATTCCAGGATTCATGTCAGCTATTTAGCCTGTAAGTTGCTTCAGGACTCTCAAGACTTCATTTACTGTCTATGCCTCTATATGTACCCATTTTTGATTTCTCACAATACAATGTATCTTTCCAAGCAACATAATTAGAAAAGTATCACTCTACATTAAAACAGTGTATTTTTTGAAACTTTGAATATCACAGAGTGATATGTAATTGATAATTATATCCTGATGGAGTTGCTCCCTACTCTGCCTGTCATGCTTAAATACTGGTACATATTGGGTAGGGAATCTCAGCCTTTCCAGCAGAAACTGCAACAACTGTATTTTATCGACCTCTGTGTCCTTCTCAAAAGTTATGATCAAGGTGCTGAGGGGATACAGAAAATGATTATATTCTTTTAGCTCTAGCAGAGCTTATCCTTGACTTTGAAAGATAGATGATTAGGATTCACATTTTTCTAAAAAAATGGGCACAGCAGAGGCAAGACATAAAGTGAAAATCCACCTAGATTAGTGTAGTCTGGTGTACAGGTCACATATGTAGCTTTCATAACCTGATTTACATCCCTGCATAACCAGCTTCAGATCATGGTCTTGAAACTAAATTCCCACTTCCCATCTGAATGTTTAGCTATGGATGTTTCAAGGTGGTGTCTTTTTTTGAAGAAATCTCAGTCAGGCTTTGTCTCCATTCAGATACAAACCAGAAACTGCTGTGTTCCTCACAATTAATTCTTACCTAAATTCAAGGGAGGAAAAAAAGATTCAATAGTATCTTTTCAGTCTTAACATTTTACTAATGTACTTATGATTTACTGCTCTTTTTATTTCAAAATAGAGTTGGGACTTAATAATGTGATCTGGAGCGACTCATACTATGTTTAGCAATGTTTCTGAAGGTTTATCTTTCATCCCAAACAAAGAACAGTAGAGTCCACTTAAGATTTTAAACATAAGTTTCTTCTGTCTTTCCTAATGTTCTTTTCAGTATATGAAAGTGCTTTAAGATATTTCCCTCCAAAGCCTTCATAATGGAAACTGTATTAATACTTTCGACTCCTAAATTATGCATAATTTTGCTTCTTCCTTTAAAAACTTTCTTAAAAAGAAACCACATATTAGATATGAGTTTCAGAGAAAATTCAGTGTTCCAAGGGCGCTTTATAAAAGACAGGAGAAGCTGTCTTCAGACAGGGATTTTGTGTATGTATGCTGATCCCAATAGACTTAATGTGCATGATGGAACTGTACTATAGCCATGCATTTTGAATTAGACTGTTACTTTTATATCTCTTATCACAACTCCTTTCCAGTTAACATTCTCCTCATTCAAAGCCTCAATTTGTAATCCCTTAGGATATTTTCCCCCCAATTTTTACAGATCAAAATATTCATAAGATTAGTATCAGTAGTTTATCATATTCCTCATTTGAATACAGCAAACCTGCTTACAGTTGATTCTGTTATACTTGGTCACAGTCCTCTAGCAAGGAAGAATAAAACCCTACAAACTGTTTTGTTGCCTTATACTTCTCCCATTAGGATTTCATTGAAGGAAATTCTTTGATGAGAGTCAAAACCCTTCAGAGACTGGCCTAAAACGTGTTGCAGTGGAAGTCACCTGTCATCTCCTGAGTCCTCTGGGTCAGGCCCAGGTCAATAAAAGGCACATTTGTGAATTCCCATTTACATAGCCCAAGCTCTGGTCATGAATCTATATTCTGGCTTCCCACCACCTGATAACTTTTCTTACTTATCCTCTGTTCAGCACTATGGATGTTCTCAGTTTTTGGCAGACTAATGTGGAAAGATTGCTAACAGGAATTAGGCTCAGGGAACATGCACTTATTGAACCTTACGACAGTTATAGTTGTCATGACTCTATTTTTGTCCTGTTCTAGAGTTGATAGTGAGAGACAGTTTATCCCTATTTACTCATCTCCTTCTACATTTACTTCCTGTCTAATGTGATGGATGCAAATTGGGAGGGAGGGAGGGGAGGAGGAAGGGGAGGAATTCCTTTGCTGCTCTTTGATTGTGTGACCTTGAACAGTACTGATCATCAAGTATCCCAGTAATTGATGTCAACTTCTAATGATGCAATCTTGTAATGATACATAGTATCAACCTTCTAATGATACATATTATTAGTTATTCCTCTGCTTTTCAGAGATACAGACTTCTCTAGTCAAAGATCAATGACAAACTGAGAGAGAGCAGAAGATTTGTTCCCAGTAAGAAGGTACTACCTTCTTTTCCTTCCTTGGCAAATTTCCTTCAGAAGAATCAGTCACTGAGTTTCTGGTTTTGTTTTTTGTTTGGTTGGTTGGTTTTGGTTTTTTGGGGTTTTTTTTGAGATTTCCCTTTGATCCTAAGAATGTACTGAAAGCTCATCCAACCATAGTTAGTGTTCTCTTTTCTGGATTATTTATGTAAGGCTGCTGGGAGAATTGGTGTATTCAATTCTCTGGCTTCTACGTTCTATAGATCCCAGCCTTGGAGAGCATCTTGGAGGGTTATAAAAAGTAACAAAGTAACAAATGGTCTTTGTGTTCCACTGGCCCTCATACAACACACACACACTCAAATTTAAAAAAAAAGAAAAAAGGAAAAGAGGATTTGCATGGTTTAGCTGAGTAGGTGTTTTAATGATTACTAGTTGAGACATGTTGCTGTGTAAACTTTTATCCCTTTCCAGCGGATGACAGACAAAATTTTGATACTGTTAATTGAAGGGTAATTTAGAAGAGTTTTTTAGGTGGGAAAGTAGGACTGTATTAAGTTCAGCCTTGGAAGAAGACAATGCCAGGAACTATGATCAAGGATAAAAAGGCTAAGTTTAGGCCACTCCTTTCAATTTTTTTATCTGAGGTCAAGATCCTATTGTTAATCATTGCCGCTCTTTGTGCTAAGTCATGCAGTTTAGGTCCCATATAAAAAAATACCATTACAATCCAACATGGACAATCCAATATGGACATTTCAATTCATACTTTTCCAACCATGCATCTGTTAAGCACTAACCGGTTCATTCATAGCCATTCAATCTGAGAAGGGATTCTTCAGCCAACTTTAATATTAATTCATGGAGGAGTTCCATGTTTTCAGAGGAATGTTTAAAATCAATGCCTGTTGGCAAATGGAGATGGCTGAGCCTCCTCTGCTCCACAGCACTAAAGCACAGAGGGCAGGCAAGGCTGACAAGCTAAGCAGTCTTGTTAGACAGAGCTTTCTTTTTTAGGACAATTTCTCTAACACATTTTGCTAAGCTCTAAGTTGAATATAGGTGGAACTTGTTGCTCCATTATACTGCAGAGCTAAGAACCTTCAGCTATCACCATTTCTGACCCAAGAGTTAAATACTTGGAGAAAGCTGTTGATCACTACATCAGAGATTAGAAGAGGAATCTGGAACCCTATAACAAGCTAAGCTTGAAGATACTCTTTGAATATGGTTCCCTAGTGTTCACAGGTATGTAGCACATCCCTTAACAAAATAAAGGGATACTGGATTAAATTACAATATCTATTATAAGTCACAAAACTGGTAGTTCCTGAAAATGCCTTTGCATTTGAAAGACTCAAGAACAATGTATTAGTCATTGTAAGAAAAACCTGAATGAGCAATTTCATAAATCTGAAAGAATTCTTGTGCAGCAACCTTTACTTGTGCGCCAGTAATATGTTCCAGGCAGCTGTGATCTCTTGGAGAAGGCTAAAAAGAACACTAGTCTTGTTTTCTGACAGCCTATCATATAATTTCTAACAGCCTGATGCAATCAGTATAATTTCTTTTAATTTTTTTTCCAGTGTAGGTTTTACTGGAAAATGTAAAAAAAGAGTGTTCTTTAATTTCTTATATTGTGTTATTTGTTATTTGAAAGCCAAAAATGAGGCTAATAGTGTTGCTTATAGATTTGCTGGTAATTTTTTTTACTTGATTGACCACGGAGCTTTCATCAAATTTCTACAGTGAGTATCTTCCAAAATAAATTCAGAATTATTTTGAACAAATGTTTCGTAGTGAGACTGAAATTCATTTTATGCAAACATATCACAGATGGTACCATTCAAATGAATGAGTGTAGAGAGTAATGCATAAAATTGATTCATTGAATTATTTTAAATACTTATGGGAAAAAATTGTATCCAACACTATTTTCAACAGATTTTGTATCGTCTCATTAAAACATGCAATTCCTACAGACTATTTTTGTTATGGATTAGGAGTGATGTTGTTAAAGAAATATGTCTTTATGTCACAAAGTATAAGCCTGCAGGCTCTAAGCTTGCCCTCCCTATTAATTTTTCCTAAATGTATTTTTAAAAACCTCTTAATTTGTTTTCTTTCATCAACTAATGTGTCTAGCCTGTGTTACTTCCCTGTAATTATTTTCTATATTTTCCTCTGTAATCATTGTCTGTGTCATTTATCTCAAGGGAATTTGAGTGATTGAAACAAGCAGACTCTATTTTGTCATCATATTAATGATATAGTTTTGAAAATTTCTTTAATATTTACCATATAGGTCATGGATCCAATCATCCAATAATGCACTCTGCAGTAACCAAAAGCCTGCTGATGCAATCTCTGTGCTCAGATTAGTTTGCTGACGTTTGTCACTTTTTCCATGAAATGAAATTTCCCCATTTTATCTGAAATATTAGCTGGTGCAAAAGGATGGCTGGAGGAGCAGAGTCTGCAGCGTTTCCATCCCCTGCCGCTGCTCTGATAATCAGGAAAGCAGCACATCCATCACTTCTAGCAGGTGAGCAGAGCTGCTGCCTTCTGAAGTGAGGCACCTGAAGAGATCTTACCTGCAAAGGGCTATTTGCACCCACAGTGTAGGACTGATTCCCATATGCACTCTCTTCCAGGCACAGCTTATGGCTTCCAGCTTGGTTTTAATAAAAACAGTACTCAAATTCTAAACACTTCTGACTTATTTTAATTCTGTTTATCAACAGGTACACTACATTCAGGTATTATTATCAAGTTAGAAAAGCTGCTAATGCCAGAAAACTAAGGTGACTTCTTTGTATTTAAATATATAAAACTCATGAGTACTTATAAGTGATGCTGCATCCCATATTTTCTAATGAAACTCTATTTGATAGCACTTCAGTGTCTACAAAGTTCAACTCTTCAGGTACCTTTCATGTCCTAATTCTGCCAAAGTATTTTTTTTAATTGTAATGAAATTATGAGAAAAACACGGCTTTTGGTTTTAGCAAGAACTGTTTTTAACCAAAATGACACAGTTCACCATTCTTTTCAAACGTATTTCTCAGCCTGCAATGTGGTCTGTGCAGTTAAACATGTGGCAATAAAACAAATAGTCTTATAAATTCTTGTACAAGATGTTCCAAGAATGCAGTCAGAAGAGAAGGAGACAAAGAGGACTGGTGAAGGATGAAACATTGTGCAGGCTCATTTGCAGTTCTAAAGTGAATGCCTTTATGTGGCTGGTGCCTTTTCTTTCCCCTCCTTCTCAAAAGCAAGAGACTTCCAGGAGAGACTGAACTTTAAATTCGTTTTGGCACTTCTTACTGGGAGGAATTTACTAGTAGCTACAGCAAAAAGAATTAGTGATTTAGGACTAACTTTGACATATTTGCTTTTCCTTTAACCCTTTAAAGACAAGACTTTAATTTTACAACATAACTAGCTGGGTTTTTTTCTTTCTCTAGTTTGCAGACTGAGTTAGGGGAACATAAAGAGTTAAATGTCCCTGGACTTCCAATATAAATCTGTAGCTAAGTTATAAACAGATGCCTGGGTTCTTCTGTCCCCTGCTCTAACCATGAGACTCACTGTGTGTTTTTGCCAATACATATGTGATAGCTCATGGGTTTTGAACCGATAGCATTCTGGATAGTTAGGAAGCTGCTCAAGTAGAAGCTGAGTCATTGGTGGATTGTATTTTTAACTGGTGTCATCATTCCACCATCCATTCTACCCAGCATCAGTCTGGCTGTATATTTCCCTGCAGACCACCTATTTCCTTTTACTCCAGCCCTCCCAGAAAGCATTTCTGAGCTGCTCTGCAGTACACTCTGCCACTTAGGCAAATCCCTTTAGATATTATAATATACTGTTTAAGTGGAGCTAGGAACCGGAGTGCTTCATGAGAAACAGTTAGGCTTTGTTTATATCTAGAGTAGAATTCTGATTATAGAGGCAAAATATGCCAAACACTACCTAGACACAAAGACAGGTGTATTTTTTACAGTAAAGCTTGGGGATGCTCCAGGTTTACTTTCACAAAGACTATTGTTGCTATTAATGCAGTGAGAAGCCATTCCAACCATAAAATTTGAGAAGTTACCAGTTCCAAGACATTTAGTAAAGTTTCACAACTACAAGACAGGAGGATCTCTGCAGAGTCGGATAACAAGGAAAGAAGCATAGAGGCTGAGTTCAGGCAGGGTTTTTAATTTGTCACGCAAATTGGAATGTTGACTAATATAGCAGTTACATTTTTTGCAACGCTGTGCTAAATGAAAAACCACCTTTCAGACACTGGTATTGTTGAATCTCATGGGGAACCACTCCAATCCTTGCGTAACACAATGAAGAAGCTTTACCACCCTGAACCAAAGGAAACCCAGGGCAGATACTTCTAACAAAAGGATTTAACTGTTTCTCTCTAAAACAAACCTGGAACATTGGCTTTCCACCAAGCAATTCAAACCATGTAGAGGGGAGGCACAGCTAAACCGACCTGGGAACTCTGACTCATGGGGTCAAGTGCCCTCCTTGTTGCAGAGGGGAAGTGGTTTGCACCACCCTTTTTCCTGGCACAGCCCATTTCCTGCTCTCCTGCTGTGGGATGCAGCCCAGCCTGCTGACCCATGAGCCAGCCCATGGTGTTTCATGTACTCTGCCCACTCCAGGAAAAGGATAAGTCAGTCCCCCAACAGCTCCTTGCCATCTCATACAGCACAGCAGCTACTTGCTCTTCTGTGCAGGCATTCAAAAGGGTTCACAAGAGGGCTCCAAGTATTTTTATAAGTGTTGACAGTTTGGGTGATAAATTCTTAACTTCATAAAATAAAATGTTACTAATCTGGCTAATACTTTAGTAAATTTGCTATTACTTTTTGGCACATCACCAGCAATTTTGGAATGGTGAGGACTTCTATTGTTCAGTTTATCTCAAATACACTCTGTTAAGGGTTCAAAAAAAGATTAAATGCATTGAATATGGTTGTGGAATCTGAGAGTGTGGACAAGGTTCCATGCTAGCCTTCCCAAACCTAGCCTTCAGTTCTGGCTTACTGGTCTCCCAACCACTCACAGAAGTTAAATTGAAGGGTACACTCTCAGTTCTGCTGTAATTAAGTTCCAGGAAAGGCACCAATTCAGCTACTGATGTGTACTGGTCCTTTGCAGCACAGACTTCACTGTCAGCCCTGCTTTGAGGTCACACAAACTGTGTTCAGGTCTGTAGCAGACCTCTCCTTTGGTCTTCATTTGATGAATTTTGGCATTTGGACTCAATGATCATTGTGGATCCCTTCCAACTCAAGATATTCTAAGTTGGACCTCTGCCTCTGCAAATTGCACCCCTTTCTTCTTTTTTCCCTCAGACTTGAAGCACTGGAAAAAATACTGCAGGTACACCCAGATCCTGTGTTCCTTTGGGATACCACTGTCCTTACAACATAATTGTCCTACAGTTACACAGAAAAAAGGCTGTCCCTTCTCCCTCCTTCTTCTGCCCTCCTCCTTTAGGTGTCCTCCCAAGTGAGATTGAGCTTTCTGCTCTCCTATCTGCTCGTTTAGGTACTGGGTAAAACCTGGGACAGATCAAATGGTGATGGTGATCCCCTCCAGCAAATATCTACACATTGCCTGTGCATCTCAGAGCTAGATTACAGCAAAACCCGAGCCACTGATAGACTGAAACTGGTACAAGATGGAAGGCTTCATTAGCTGGGATATTTTACTGTGAATCAGTGTAGCTGTTTTGCAACAGCTAGTTGAGAATTATGTTTGGGGATTCAGAGCTGTTGCTTTAGATATGTAAATTTCTAGCTGGCCCATAACTTATTTTCATGAGACTGTTATTTTTTCTGTACTGCGCTGCCTCTCAACTGTCATGTTCAAGTGAGAGACTTCAGCTGAAGGATCTGGAGGCAGTGCTCTCTGTGCCTTTGTTATCAGTTTGGAAGGGGATTTCTGAGCATGGGGGAAACTGTCATTAGTTCCATCCTTGTATTATGTCTTTTCTATCTATGTGTACATAACAGAAGAGTCAACAAACAGTGAATCAATTCTTTCAGGAACATTCCATTGCTGCTATCTTTACAGAGCATTGGTATCAATGACAGTCTCCAAATCTCAGAATTCTATTCCTGTTTCTGTTGTTCCTCAAGGAGGGGAAAATCTCCTTCAGTTTTTAAAAAAATTTTCCAGCTTATGCATATTGTAGACAGATGATTAAAATATACCATGGGTATGGCAATGACTTCACAGTTACTGCTTCCCAGTTTAAATTGTAAAACTTATGACTGCTCCATAAAAATATCTTGTAAGTTTTTCTCCTATGGTGAATTTTCATTATAAACTGCTTTATAAATTCAGCATGAACATAAAAGGAAAAATTCATGAAAGTTGAGCACACTCTAAGCTGAACTTGGCAGCTGCATGGGGTAATATACATGACAGAAAAATGGAAAGAGAAAAATTAAAAGGCAGTGCATATGAATATGAAATATGTCAGAGTTGTTCTAAATCACTAATGTTTAACAAAATATTAATTCTCCAAAGATAATATTTAAATTACTGGATTTACACCACTTAATAAAAATTATAATTTCTTTGAATATCTTTTGGAAAAAAAAAAGGAAGCAGAGTAAGGGAAAATTATCAGATTTACTTTCCTGTTAAACTCCAGTAATGAAACACCTGTCTAGATTTGCATTTCTTTCTCAATGTGGGCCAGGGCAGTAAAATTGCACACGATTTCTTTTCTTAATAAAAGATATATCGGCAAAAAAAAAACCCCAACGTTATTTCATTAGGAGATTTCAAGGGTGTCTGTCTTGAATTGAAGGAGCTTAGTTTAGAATCTCCCTTTTTTTTTAGTTCCAATTACTCTAAGTCAGGCAGTGTCCCCCATCATTAAACTGATACAGTGCACTTGGGGACCATGGACAATGGCACAAGCCACCCGTCTGGGAAGCCCAGGCTGCTGAGAAGAATGGGATTATGAGTTGCATCTGAGGTACCAAAGGAAGGAGGAGGGACAAGTTGGCTTCAAACCAAGAAAAAATTATGGGGTTTTACATTTCTCAACTGAAATTTGCTAATTGAAAATTAATAAATCAGTATTTTCGGTTATGGTTATCATCCATTTTTCAACAGCAGAATTCCCAGGAACTACAAATTATCAGTTTTAAGAAATACTCCTGGAAAATAAAATACATGGTGGGCCTCTTAAATACTTCTTACAGGAACAGCTACCTAAGACCTTCCTCTCATTTAGACTTCAGCTTTATAGGTCACAGAAGCACAACAGTAATAGCTTTCTGAATCACTCAGTTGCTAGTGCTGTTTCAGAAGATATATTTCAGATTTGTGAAAGTTATGAGTCCTAAGCAAGGCTGGTATGTCGTAAGAAGTTAGTCTGAGATAAAATGGCAGGTCACCCATGCAAAGTGGTCCAATAAGATTTAGACAATCTGAATTCCAGTTTTGTATTCTGAGGCTTGGCTGCTTGCTGACTTCCTAAGCCTGTAATTCATTTACAGAAAGATAAATTTCATATCCATGACTGTGACAGCCAATGTGCCTTGTCTATTGGAATGAGCTAGCAGTACTCCATATAAAGCACTTCCCCAAAGGGCCCAGAACATTTAGGATCAGTGCCTGGGCAAAGCAGTGCTCTCATTGCTAAAAGCAAAAGAATCCCATCACAATCATTCTTCTGAGCAGAGTTTTTTCTTTATTTTCTTTGCTTTCTTCATTTTCTTCAAAGTCCTCCCAGTTTCTACATTTGCCTGTGCTGGCATAGTCAGAACTCTGTGTTATTCCAGAGCATTTTCATTTTGGTGTGGGGATAGTGTAAATTTCTTTTCACCGTGAAACAGAGCACAGCCCACAATATGAAATAAGAAAACCCTTAACAGATATGGGTCAAATCCTGTTCTGAAGAACTTTACCCCTGTGCAGTGTGGTGCTACCTTTAAACGCATGAATACAAGTTTCATTCATCAGGTGTGTTGCTCTGTAAATTTGATGTTAAAACGGACCATGACATTAGGAACTGGCACAGTTCCAGGGCAGAAAATTGCCTTTATTTTCATGTTTGGGGGCTGTTATTGGTTGATCAGTTTAATTTTACACTGATTATTTTTTGCCATTTCTTCTGTTTGTTATTGTTAAGTAGCATTTTATTTTTTCAGGTATTTTGGACCTGGTCACTTCATTACTTGTAATTTAGAGGTGTTTTATCTGCACATAATTTGCTACTGACAGATTACTCTTCTCAAGCTCACAAAACAAATTCCACTCACTCTCTGTGCCCTCAGTCCCCTTTATTTTTCCCATGTAAATAGTTATGTGGATTTGAAGAGAACCTCAGAACAAGGGATAACAGGGCATGGGGGATCACAATATGAGTTAATCACACCTTACAGCAGGCAGCTGGGTACTGGTTTTATTCCAAAAATATTTTTTGGTACTAAGATTCGGGATATAATACCAGTTATTTCAAATATTTCAGACACTGACACTTAGGAGAAACACAACTGTTTCCAAGCACTCACTAATTTATGGATTCAGTTAAGTTGTCTCTTCCCCTGACGACTGATACTGCTGAGAGTTAAATGGATGACAGAACTATTCAAAGTACCAGGAAAAATAAGTGTGAAATCACTCATCACTGGAGAGAGTGCTGCTGCTCTTCTCCCATCTTGATAAACCTGAGGCACGTTAACTGGGATGCCTGCAGGAAGGGCTCAGCTAAGAGCATTCCAGTGGTCCTCCAGTCGGTGTTTATTGCTGCTGACCTGTATTCAGGCTTTGCCTCCAACTCGAGTAATCTGAAGGGCTGCCATCCATGAGTCTATGGGAAATGCAATATTTATGCAACTGAGCAGTTTTAGCTGCACTATACTTTGTGTCCTCACTGCTCTGTGTTACACCACTGCGATTGCACTGAACACAACACACAGCCTCCTCCCTGGCAAATTCCAAGTGGTTTTGGGAAGCTTTCTCAGGATTTAGGTGGCTGTGGGTTAAACCCCCCAGAACATGGTGCTGTTTTCTTCTAAAATTGGAAACAGGAATGAAATTGTGGTTTTCTCACATGGCAAAACAGATTCTGTTAAAGATTTTGGAAATCACCCACAAGGCCTATGCAGCAGCTGTTGTGGAGCAGGGGGAATGGTAGAGAGCTGGGAACTGAGACCAACAGCTGCAAAATTATTTTTTACAGCTGTCTCATGCTCTTTTCCTTGGATATGCATGTTTTGGTTTTCGGGTATTTGAGAACAGTTTCTTAAGACAAGCATAATTTTATAGGTCTGGGGTGGGGTGAGCATCCCTGAGTGACAAGAAGATTTCCTGCTTTGTTGTGATAAGCTGCCTGGAGAGCACTTCCACTGAGTTGAGAGAAAACAACAAACATATTTTCTATGGAAAAAATGTACAAGAAATAGTCACTGAACTTTTTGAAGAGCTCTTGGTAGGTGATGCTGCTGAGGAAGACTTCAGGGGGACACTCACTGATAGAGCCCTATGTCCATCCTGTGTGCCACCTCTAATCTCTCTAACGTCCAGAGTACCATATTAAATAGGAATGCAATAGTAACATGTTGTGGTGGGTATTTGCAGAAAGACCTTAAATTGCACCAGGGGAGGTTTAGATTGGATACTAGAATTTTTTTCACTGAAAGGCTAGTTAGGTATTGGAACAAGTCACCCAGAGACGTAGTGGAGTCAATGTCTCTGGAAGTGTTCAAGAGGTACCTGGATGTGACACTTGAGGCTATGGTTTAGAGGTGCTGGTTTGATGGTTGGATGACCTTGAAAGTCTCTTCCAACTTTGATGATTCTGTATTTAATGGTGTAATTAGAACTGTCAGGCAAGAGTTAAAAACTCTGGTCTTAACAAGAACAACTGAAATTATGTGATCACCTTGAGATGGAAGGAAAGAGGATAATATAAAAATATCAGGTACTGTTTTAAGTAGGAGCTCTGTAAGCTTTCAGTGTACATTCACAGTTTCCTCAGATAAATTCTTCATATCTCCTCAGACATTAGTCTTCATACATATTATTATTAAACAGTCTAATTTCAGCCTTTTGTCATATTTAAGCCCTTCAGTCTTACTTATGTCAAAAAGTGGTATTTTTCTATAGGGGGTGGCTGAAAAATTGTTTACTTATACAAAATTAAAAAGTCAGGCTTCTCAGAGCTGAGGTATGCTACTGAATTTATCCCTTCTCACACACCTTGTGCTTTGTTTTGATGTGTTTCTTAGATAAAAGTTACTGCTCTGACAAAAGAGTTTGTCATCAGTTCTTTGTCATTACTCTGCAGAGAACACATCATTTCAGAAACCTCAGCATATAAAATTAAACTGCTCCAAGATTACACCATTAAAAGAATTTTAGCTCACTATAAAAGAATATAAGCAGCTTTCAGGTACCAAAAGTGGTTTGCCATCATCCACACCTTCACCATCTTGAAGCAATTTAGAGATTACATTTGATAAATCTTCACCCAAGATACAGAGGTGACTTATTGGAAAGCTTTGAAGTGCCTTTTAGTGATAACTAAAGTATTGTTGGGATGTATTGTTGGTGCATAAACCTCAGAATACCTGTGTATTTTGCTGACAAAATTAAACATATCCTGAAATTCCTAGCCTTTTTTTGGCATAAATGAGTGACAAGAAAGTTTTGTTACCTACCTTTAAAATAAAGAGTTATGTTGTGCATGTTGTTATATGTAGCATATGATCTCATCAGTTAAATAGAAGAATATATTCTTCTGTTCCTAGTAGAATATCCACCTTGTAAATTGATATTAATAATACTATGGTAACTATTTAATACCACTTATTAAAAGTATCAGAGGCTGCTGGGAAAAAAATGTCCTTTTCATCAGTCTTTATTTTCTCCTTTAAAATAAGTAGTTATTACAGTTTTTAAACTACTTTAAGCTTTTTTTCCCCTTCAAGTTATTAGAGAATGAGTCAACCACTTCATCTCAAATAATCTCCTGCCACAATTATGATTTGTTTGCTTGGCACACTTTTTATTGCTTGTGGTACAGTCACTTCAGCCTTTTTCTTACCAACAAAATAAGCTATTACTTAGCAGAAGTTCTGGAATTTGTTTTTATGTTTTCTTTCTCAACATTCTATCCCATGTCTGACAATCCATCTTGAAAAAACTGGAGAGCTCTTGCCTTCTTTGATATGTGCAGAATTCTTCTGCAGTGAGAGGGTACCTCTTGTTTTGCAGATGAGTTATTTTAATAATCTTTAAAGTCATGGCCATCATGTGCATAGGTAGATAGTTCAATAAATTAGTAATTCACTGGGGCCACAGCCAACCCTAACCCACAATCTATTACTCACACCTCCAGTGCCTGTCCAGATACAGGTGTCATGTTTGACTGTATATGACATTTTACACAGGTAGGATAGCACAGTCTTTATTGAAGGCAATTCTAGCTAGAGATCTTGGCAGTCAGACAGAGCTTTTCTGGAATATACATAGGGGTAACATCTTACACTTGGGAGCAGCTGAAATCCTTTCCATATGAAGTTTATGCAGGAACATATGAAATTTGGACTTCAGGATTTAATTCAATTACTTGGAAGTCTCTCTATAGCAGTGAGCACTCATACTTCTTTCACCTATTTCTACTCTTCAGAAAACAGAAGAAATTTCCATGTCAGTTTGTTTTTAGAGGCTGTCTGGTCTCTGGTATGCTCACATGGTCTTTATATCAGAAGGATCCCAGCTTGCTTCCAGTTCCCTCAAAAGGCTGTAACATTTATTTGTTCAGTGTGGTGATCTGTGGGTGTGAAAACATCAGTGACACAGTAAAACCCCCAGTTGCTGAAGGTCTCCTTCATTTATAGGAGGCTGAGCCTGTTATAAAACTCCTATAAAGCACTAGAAAATCTTCTACTTAGAAAAAAAAAAGAAAAAAAAAAAGAAAAAAAGAAGAAAAAAAAAGAAAAAAAGAAAGAAATTATGGAATCCATATGGGCTGGTTTGTTTCATGTTTCTGCCCTTCTCACAGTACTCACTAAACATGTGCAATAATACATTCTAGACTTCAAATAACATGAAGTGTTTTCTGTTCATATAGCCCTACATGAAGCCTGAAGCCTTTGAAAGATTCCTTTTTTTGCGTGCCGTTTCCCTAACTGGGTTACAAATATATAAACATCACAGTTCAATAGTCAATGGCTCAAATACAATTCCACACCCATGACTTTATATTTCAAGCTAGTAATTCAGGATAGCCACAGAATAACAGAAAATCATATTTTTCTTAGGCTTTGTGTTTAGATTTTTTGTTAAAAGGATTTAATTTCCTCAGGCTGAACTACAGCCTGAAAAAAAAGCTTTAGTCAGTGATTGGATCTGTTGGTGTTGCCTGGCAAAAGTTACAGTTTTAGTATTTGACTAAATGGTTCAACCTTCCCCATATCCTTTGGAAAGGTGAATGAAAAAACTATGTCACTTACAGTTAAGGATGGAGTGTACCCCTGGTGAAAAAGGTTCTTGTGGGGTCTCATCAAGCCTTCACAGACTTGAGCACATCAGAAGCTGCCCCTCTTTTGACATCGTCCTTAAAACCTACCTCTGGTTAGCTGAGCCCAGGCAGATCCTGGCTCAGTCGGAGTGTGTTGGCATTAATGATGTAGTTTGAATCAAAATTATGCTTTTTAAGTGATTCTCCTGATTATATTCACTTATCACGTTTTTATTTGCATCACAGAAAGGCCTTTGACATGGGTGGATGAGGTCTTCCTAAGGTCCCTAGAAAAGCCCTTCCTTTAGCATGGAAATACATGGAACATTTGGTTCCATCAGACAGTATGCTCCAGGACTGCACTCCCTGTGTGCTAGCCAGTGTGTGCTGACAGTCCAGGTGACCAGAGAAAAGCAGAAACACTGAATGTTTTGATGATCCAGAAACACTGGATCATCACCACAGCCTCAGATTGCGGGCTGCAAAGTTGGATTCGCTCCACTGGCATTGCACAACTTGTTAATGCAGACATTGCCTTGGCAGAAAAGAACTGGGGAGACTTTTATTTTCTAGAGGTCACAGGGAAATGTCTTTTGGGTGGCAAAGTCCTGTGTTCAGAGCTCATTGTTCTACTTAGCATGCTTCCTGCGTTTGCATAATAGGTTTTGAAAATCAAAAGGGGATTTTGGACACAGCAAACTGGAAGGACAGTTCTACAGCCTTGAGGTGGCCAAAAGACCAAAGCTGCTTGATTTTGTCTTTAATGAGGCTGTGATTAAGTCATGATGTCTACAGGCACATGCTTTCAGACTGGATGCTGGGCACTTGTAAAAGACTTGCAAATTAAAATTTTGTTTTATAAAATAGGTCACTGCTGGTGTATGCTTTCACCTGCTCATCTTTGCTGTGAAACATTGTCTTCACTTGGAAACTAGAACACAGCTGACCTTCCAGAAATGGCATAAAAACCTACCTTCTGGATTGCAATGTTATCAGTAACAGATTTACATTTCCCTCCTTAGGAAAGTTTTAAGTAAATAGCTGAGTTCAGCGTCAATCTTGTGTCTTTTACGTTTTGATTTTCCCTTCTGCTATGATTTGTTTTTCCTTCTCCACTGTCACAAGGAGCTTCAAAGCCAGTCATGGGCCCCAAGAAAATCATCTCAATGGGGCAGGAATGGGATGGGACACAGGTATTTAGCAGAAAATCATGCTGTTGTCCCCACTGGTATTTAGGCCACCCCTGGTAGAATAAATGAACAGCTGGATATGTGCAGCAGTTATTTTTGTCTTCTGCAAAAATCAGTTTAGAGGAAGCAAGGTGCAAATTAAAGAGACCCATAGCTGTTGTAAATTTTCCAGGATTAATGACTTGTCGGTTAGCCCCGCAAAGGGTGAGCAGGAAGATGGAGGATAATCTGTTTTAGCAGAATTTGTGAGCTGCATTGTCACCAGCATTTGCCCAGAAGAAACATTCAGCCACGTCATGTTTACAGCAGCTGCTCTGAAGTCTGAGCAATCAAAACAGATTTCTCCCAGCACTCTGAAAACAAAGCAGGCCATGCTGAATCTCCCCTGTGCTGATGAAAACTCCCAGCCATTATTTTCTGTTTATTTAGCGTGCCTGTGGAATGGACCGTGACCGGTGATTTCCAGTCCATCCCGCTGTGCCTGCGTGGGCAGAGGCACCACACTCTCTCTCAGGGGTGGGAGGCAGCCAGGCTGCCTGCAAAGGCAATGCTGAATGCAGGGCTGGGACTACTGCTCAGGAGAGCTCGTGCTGCCCATGGCAGTACAAAAGAGCCAAGACTTCCATCCCACAGTGCTGAGTGGGATGTTGTTTTCTGTAGCAATCCTTCCCCTGGATAAGTGACAAGGAGGAGATGGAACTTGCAGTGTAATCCTGCTCCTCTGGCTGTTGGAAACTTTTTGAAGAGACTGCAGTGGTGATCACTGACATGCAGGGTGACACACACCTTCTCTCTTTTTAAAATGAGAAGCCACCACTCTGGTGACAATGGATGCAAGATCTGCTTGGTTACAGGAGAAGAGGATAAGAGCCCATTTGGACAGAAGTACAAATGAAATCAAGCATTCCAAAACATAATTATGGCAGAGACAGTAAACTGCACCCAAAGGACAAATTCTGCACCAAAATTTCAAACCCTGCCTGTTTGTGTGCATTCAGGAACAATTTTACATCAGAGCAAATGGGTTTTTTTATGATGGCTGAGTCAGAGGGCAGTAGGATTTTCTCTGCAGAGAGCCGCACAGCTTCTTCTTCAGAGAAGCAAGGCCTCGCATGATTGGCATTGAGTGGAAATCAGAAAAGCTTCATTACTAAGGCTCATAAGAAGTGGGATTTCTTTTCCAGATGAGCCTGATTATGCTAAAGAGTACCAAGAGGCTGTAGCAGAGCAGTGGGTAATATCCAAATTTCCCCTTCTGGCTTTCACAGGGCTACATCTGGTAGATCCCACCCTCGCAGAGTGAAATTAAAAGGCACGTTTCACCCTTCAGGGATGTGAACCGAGCTTGATGAGCTGCATTTTACAAAATCTCTGTTTCTTTCAGATGTAAGTAACTAGGCTGACATCTCCAAGCCATCAAGAGCCCCAGGCTGCTCTATGGGTCATGAGTTAGGTCCATTGCCTTTTGCTGGCAGCATAGTCTGAGTTTCATATGACTGTGCAGACATTACAGTTTGAGAAATTCTAATATGCTATTCCTTGAGTAGGAACATCCACTAGCCAGTCTAGTTCCCTAAAAACTGATGACCCTCTTATCTGGACTATTTTCCTAAAACAAACTTTCAAATGCAAACTGCAATTTTTCTCCTTCTATTGATTCTCTCAGCCCTGCTCACAGGCCTGCAGGGTTACAAACCCTCTCTGATCATATGCTAATGAGTCATTAATACTGGCTGCCTGTTAATGTGAATAAATCCTTAAATAAATAAGGATTATTTAAGAATAAAACACCCTTCTTTGTCAGCTTTTTCCCAAATAGAGAACACTATTCTGATAACAAAAAATTTAAAACCAGCCAAGAATCAGTGAGGTAAAACTAGAACAGCTCTTCCTCAGGGCTGCCTGGAGCAGGGCTCTGCTCACTCTGCCTCAGCCTGGCTGACCCTCCTTACCACTACCCCTGGTTTATTTAAGCACTTTGAGTCTAAGATGGTGTAGTCAGGTTTCAGTCAGATTTTAATGTCCTCAGATGGACAAGAACAAAAGGTCAACACTGTGTGGCATTACTGAAGTGTGACTTTTCACCATAAACTCAGCACAAGGTCATTTTGAGGTATTTTTTACACTTTTGTTAGCAAAGGGGAATTACCTACTCACTTCTGGACAAGGTTAAATAGCTGACAACAGCTACAGGTTAAATATTAAGCCGATGGTCCTCCCTTTCAAGTAAGAAATTTCACCTGTCTTCAGAAACACTTGAAAGTTCAGGCAATATCTTGGAACTGATATAAGAAAAGGCCACTTCTAATTAGCACAAGGGAACTATATGGATTTTGAGTCAGACTCTATTGTCTTGCACCTTCATACACGTTTGCAAGATTAATAAAGGCCATATGTCGTTATTTGAAAAACTCAGCAGATTTTTTTCAAGAGCAGCCAGTGTTTGCTTGTTTTATACTCAGCAGGTCTGAAGGTACAATCAGATGAGATGGCTGAGCTGACTTCACAGCTTGCTATGTCTAAAAAATAATTCTCTCTCTCTCTCTTTTTTAAAATCTTAATTCCTACCACTTTCACGAGCTCAGCTGCCTCCTTGAAAGACTGACCTTGAAAAGTTAGATAGCACCAAGTTATCCCAGGGAAGTGTTGGGGATCAGTGTGGTAAGAGTAAGCAGGATACTGGTGACAAAAAGGAGGAGAGGGAGAAGAAATGCTTCTTTTAGCAGCCCTGGGCTGATGGATCAGTTCAGCCTATTTGGTCTGACTGGACCCTTGGGGTCCTACAATAGATTGCAATAGCCCAAAGTCTCTACAGCCCAAGCTTTTGGACACAGATTGAATAAAATGTTTATACTTGTGAGGTTTTCTGCTAAACTTGTAACTTCCCTTTTGATTTGCTTTTCAAAGAGTTTGGTAACAGCTAGGATCTATACCTCATTGTGTTTGGATCTGTGGAATTACGATTGTGGTGATAACTTTGAAAATATGAACTGAGTTCAAGCCACCAGTTTGCTCACAGCCTGCAGTAACAGCTACTGCAGGGGGTAAAAAGCTGCCTTCATTTCAGACAGGGACTGTGTGCTTCCAGAGTGCATGATTTTGGCATTTTTTCCAAAATGTTACTGAATTTGGTATTTGTACTCCAAAGTGCACCAGCTTGTTACATTTGGCCACCATCCATTTCTCATTCATTTGGATGGCCAGGACGTGCTGGCAGCTCAGTTTTCCTTCCTGGTTTTCCTCACATGGTTTTCCAGGCTGCCTGAATTGTGGCACATGATGTCTGGACTGCTAGACCTTTACCTGAATAAAAGCATATACCCTCATTTACTATCCAGCCATATTACAAGCCCTGGACTGTGGTGTGCTCTGGCTTAGCTCTTTGAGAATGTGGTTCAGAGCAGAGGCAAGAGCAGCTGTATTTCTAAAGGTGGCCATGACCTATGTTCTACCTGCTGTGTGGCCTGAATAAGTCAGGCAGAAACAGAGGCTAAAAGTTGGCAGTCTATAGTTGCACACAAATAAGGATTTTTTTTTTTTTAATTGCTCCACATGTGAAATTTCCTGATTCACAAAGGTTCAAAGTGAAACACATTACCTTATTAAAGCTGTTTTAAAATTGCCTTGAAAAGGGCTGGAAAAGCTTAAGTGTCCCAGGATGGTCAGGAGGCCATTCAAGAAAGTGAAATGCCCTCAGCTCATTTTCATGTTCTCCCAAAACAAAGGTGAACTGTGTGAATCCTTCTAGTTCACATTAGTTCAAACTAAAAAAGATGCTTTCCACACACCTACTTAAACTTGTTCTAAGATGAGAAGGGAACTTCAAAGAGAGGACATGCCTGGAAAATGATCACTTAAAAGCTTTTCCTGCCTGTCCCTCAACTGCTAGCTGCTCCTGGCTGGCTAAGCAGTATCCAGTTGTGTGCTGAAGTGGTCAGGACACCAGTGGGTCAGGCAGTGCCCTGGAGGCAAGGTCCCTGTAAAGTTTGGACTTTGTGCAGTGGGGGAGAAAACCCAACCCACTACTGTAGTATTTTATAAGCAGTATCTACTGCTGCTTTGCTTTAGATATTAAGTATTTGCTTGTTAATATGAAGTTTCTATGAGGCTTCTCTTCTATTGTATTTTATAGATGCCAGTGTAAGTCTGGTTCACTGGAACAGATGACTGAGGATGCAGTCCTCTTCTCAAATGGTGAGATGTGTCCTGTAACATTTGCTGGCCACATATGCCTAGATCTGGGGGTGGTGATCACTGCTATGGGACTGCTTTTTTTTGTAAGTAATACTCTAATTCATTTAATAATGCAAATGTGGTCCCAGCAGTACAGCTTTACTGCATAATGACTAATCTCTGTCACAGCAGGATGCTGAGAATGAGTTTCTCTGGGAAGCTGTGGGTATGCATAATGAACAGCTATCCCTAATAAAGTCTTTTTAATCAGGAGTGTTTCTCAGATCAACTGAGTTAAATGAGTTTGCACTCTGTAAATACAGGGGTCAAAGTCTCTGACTTGTATAAAAGACCACATTTACTGTGAAGTCAGTGAACATTTAAATACATTGACATCCTGGCCCTAAGAGCTAACTCCTATGCTCACATGTGTGACAGGAAAGCCCATGTCACTCTACACTGCCTCCAGTGCATGAATACAGAGTGTGTGATACTGCTTTTTCCCCCTAATAACCTATAAATACAAGTCACAACCAAGGACTCTCTGTCTGTCACTGTATCTCAAAAAGTTTAAAAAAAATTTAAAAAATAAAAACAAACAAAAAAAACCAAACAAAACCACAGATGTTTCAAAGATGCAGGTTTCCAGTACATTTGAAGAAAGCAGGTGAGAAAGGAGAGAGATACAACTTTAGGAAAGCTTCATCTGGAATTCATACCTTATTAGATGCCAGGGAACCCAGTCTTCCTTCAGAGTGTGTCTCTGTTTGCACCTTGGCAGGGAGATCCCTCTGAAAGCAAGCAGGGCTCCTGAGATCTGGTGTTCGCAGGACCGCCTGTTTAATAGAAACAGCTCTGCTCCCAGTTTGGGATTCAGACAAATATTACTGCTAGAAAAATATGCCCTGGGAGTCTGGGCCATTGTAGTTGTTCTTAAGCATTAAAAACCACTTCAGCAACACATTTTGTGTTTGAAATGCTATATTCCTTCATGGATTTGAATTTGAATGTCACAGCATTATAATCAGATGTGAGAATCAGTAAGTAAAATGCCAAGTTTGCCCTTGATGGCCATCCTAAGTATCAAGGCCCATAACTTTTTATAAATACCTAAAAAGCAGCATTATACATAAAATATAGGTACAGCACAAGTCTATCAGACTAGTATTTTATTCACAGGATCACCACCAAGGAAATGAATCTCTGCTTCTTAATATGACCATTGACTTAAGAAGATTGTGCAGGTTTACCTGAAATTGAGATGCACTGTCTTGTAAAGAGATGGTAAGTCTGTCATGTGCTCCAGTAAGTATGATAATCAAAATTCTCAGTACAGAGAGACCCATGAGAGTAAGATACTCTTTTTCCTTGACTTTCTTTGTAAACTACAGACGTAAGAGCAGCCAGTCACAAAAATTCAAATATTATTTTGGTTCAGTCACTTTGTAAAATAGACTGGAAACATCTTTTTATGTTTTATGCCCTTTTTTTAAAAAACTACATATTTAATGAAGTAAGAAAGACAGGTTCTTTTCAAAGATGCAAATATATGTGCAGAAGTGGTTAATAATTTCTGCCTACTTCCAACATTATTTGCAAATATTGTTCCCCTAGAGTTTCACACTAAAACAATTTGATAAAACTCTAAGCCTCTAAATTTTATCTCTTAACTTTTTTATCACGCACAATCTCTCTGTCAGAGGTAAAGCCCATAGCCCACCCAAGGATGTCACACTGACTCTGCAGCTGTGCTGTGTAAGCAGAGCAGCTACTGCTCCCTCTTAGGGGTAGAAACACTCCACTCTTCTCATGGAAATCCAGCACAGAAAATTTCTTCTGTGGAAAAAGGGGTTTGCCTTTATTTTCTTGCTATGATAATATGATTCATTTCTCCTCACATACTTGTCTAGTTAGAATTGTAATTATTACAAATCTATGTCTTGCTTCTCTGGTTTTGGAGTTTAACAAAGCAAGTCACCACTAGGATGGGAAATACAGGGGGAATCTGTGGAAGACCTGATAAAAACACATCTACATGTGGTGACACAGAGAGCCATAAAAGAAAAACAAAGGGTTCTGGGTTCCTTCTGCTAATATTTCATGGCAAGTGTGAACCTGAGGACCATTTAAGAAGGCCAGATCTTTTTGCTCAAATTTTTAACCAAGTATTCTGCACCTAAATCTTCTTTCTGTCATGCTGTGTGAGAGTGTATGTGAAAAATACAGCAATGTGGCACCTAATATGGTGTTCTTCCTCTTCAAGGAAATCTGTGAGGGACTCCTAAGTAAAGCTCAGAGAAAAAAAATCATTATAGATGAAAAACCTGGGGTATTTTAGCTTTTTGGAAAATTGGCTCAGCTCACTCTGCCTCAGCCTGGCTGATCCTCCCCACCACTGTGAGATGTTCATGAGAGTAAAAGTTACTGAGTAAAAGCTCATGAATAGTATTTGATTTTTTTCTATTTAAGCACAATCACTATACATTTATTTAAATGTTTAAAATAAATGTGGGAGGAGAGACAAAGAGAAATTATTTCCAGTTCCCTCATTCGAACTTTTCTCTCACTGAGAAGAGCTGAGAATATCTTTAAGGGAAAATGGATTTAAAACAACTCTTTTGTGAAAGTGATAATTGATAAACTGGTCTGATTTCACAGCCATTCTCAGGAGCTCTCTGAACACTGTCTGAAAATGAAATTGGATGTTAAGGATATTTCCTATAAAGTAATCACCTCGATTTTGCCATCAGACTTAAATGGCCTAAATTAATTTATTTGGCAAAGTGTTAGCCAATGTACAGTAATGTAAAATGTTGATATTTTTGTCTTCACAAACCTACAATCCATGTAGTTTAAATTGCCACTGAAGCATAAATCAAAGGCTTTCAGCATCCCCTTCTGAGGAGATGTATATGAGGTATATATGTATATGAGGTGTGTATGTTAAATGTCTATGCTCATATAGTAGATTAAATTTCATAATAAATAAGATGCAATATGCTTTGGGTAATATACTCTCTAAGGAGAGAGCAGCTTGAAAAATTATATCCCTTATCAATATGTTTAAAGACTGTCACTGTGAGCAAAAAGCCCAGATATATGTTCAAAGGAAATCCTGCCTCTGCTCTTCCCTGTAAAGACCAGATTGTTCACAGCATGGCCAGAACAGCCAGTGTCCCTGAGGTGGCTGATGATCACAAAGTGTCCCTGGCAGCTGAAACCTGCAGCTGAAGAGGGAAATTTTGCCTCACTGTTGATGGGAGGGGGAGTACTCTGATTACTACTGGTGAGAGAAAAAAACCCAGGGTAAACCAAACAGCATTTGGCAGTTTGCTGAGGGATGCTTCTTGCAAGGAGATCCTCAATTCTTATTGATGCTTTCATAAAGCTGTTGTTTTTATAAGGCTTCTGGAGTCTCAGAAGTTGTTGGGAAAATAGCCTTGTTTCCACTTTCAGGAACTGGTAACACAGAATTCCTTGGCTAAAAGCATTTTAATTTTTTTTTTTTCATCTCCTAGGGACTGAAACAGATCCTAGAGAATCACAACCTGTAACATCTATCATTTCTGTGACAGGAATTTTGGAGAGAAGGCTCAGATAGCACAAAAAAAGAGCAACAAGAGCAACAAGAAACTATTCAAATCTGTTCTGCAAGCATCCTGTAAAGCACTAGAAGTTGTTGGTAGCCAGTGCCTTGCTGACTGCTGGCTGCAGGACTCTGAGCTCTGCCTCTGCACAACCTGGCTGTTTTCAGTGTAGTGGCTTGGGTTTTTTCATTTGAGATTTTTTAATTTCTCAGGATGGATTTTTTTCCAGGTTCTCTCAGATAACTTCTTTTAGATAACCTGATCTCTAAAATAGCCTGAAAAACAGTAGCCAAAGGCAGTGTAGAGAGGACAGCATAAGCACAGTCATTCTGCTTCTGTTCAGCACAATGAGACAAGAGAGCTCTCTTGCTGGAGTGTTCACATCGTTTGAAGAAGTGTTCTTGGAGTACCTTAATCTCAAGAAATATAACATGGCAGTTCCATTTTACCCCTAAGCTACTGTGAAACAGTACCAAACCTGACCCACCTCTGTCATGGACATTTGTATTATGGACAGAAATATTTTAAAATTGCCACTCCTCAGCAAATTAAGCACAACCTGTCTCAGCTTTAATCGGATCACAGTGGTACCATATGTTGGCTGGATGCAATATTATTCTAGGTTTTAAATGAAATATAACCACTGTGGGAGATAACCCATAGCAACATCAGCTTTAGATAGGGGATGGTGTTTCCCTCTGAAATATTCCAGCCTTTGTCCAGCTTTTTCAATTTGTTTTGTAAAAGCAAGTAAACATTCACATTTAAAAAAATACTTTCACTGTTTTATTGCCTCATTCATTCTCACTGTAGTCTTTTTTATTAAATATGAACAGTATACCTTGTATAGAAAGCTGTGCTCTTCAGGAGAGGAAGCAATTTCCAATTATGTATTTCTCTAACAAAAATACTAGAGTGATAATGGTTCCTACATTTAAATTGTGAGATAATTTGCATTGTAAGATTAAAAAATCCTCATAACAATGCCAAGGGCAGAACATTTCAAAAGAAAAATGTTCTCTCTAATTGTAAAACTGAGAGATGACAACACTTGGCAGTTTTCTCAGGCTGGGGTGTGTGGAGCCTTGATTAACTTTGAGGAATAATGACAAATCTGAACACGTGTACTCTCTTTCCAATTCTCTCTGTGTTGCAAAGGGTTGAGTGTTTTTAGTGAGAGTGTTTTCCTTTCTTATCTAGTTAAACTACTCCAGAACAGAGTCTGGAACTTGTGACACTTCAGGAACTGTGTTTGCCTTGTGCAGTGGGCAGTGGTGGTGCTACAGGCTCAATCCCCATCACATCCCACATTGTCTTCTGCTCTTTAGGGAACTGTTTTGGCTGCTTTATTCTTCCATTGACTGCATTGTGTTGTTTCTTACAAAGATGCACCATCTTTTTTGGATAATAATATTAATAAATGTGTGTATAAAACACAGATATGACATTTGGAGTTCTACTGGTTTTCCCAGTGTTAATAGTAGCAGATGGTGGAAATAAATTTGCTATTAATTTACTTTCATGTCAAACACTCAACATAATTAAGAGAAGTGCCATCTAAACTCTGATTACTTACTTTCAAATTAAAATCATGGGTTAAACAGACTCCTAATTATCATGCTAATACCTGTGAAATGCTGTTTTCAGTTTCTAAGCTCCACAGTCTTTTTAGAATCTGACTTCAAAGTCTCCTGACAGGAATTATGGGTAGGGAGGTCAGGACTTAGAGCTAGATTTGTTTAATACTATACTTCATGTGGGAGCACTCATTTGGGTTGTTAATGCCTTCTGCTAAATTTCACACACACAACAAAGCATGACTATCAGTGTTATACTTGGGTACCATTTGCTCCAGATGCACATTAAAAAAAAAAAAAAGGGGGTTCTTCTCCCTAATACCAATAGAAATTACCTACGTGCACCACAGGCGTGATTTAAAACCTAAACACAGTACATATCTGTGCTTATATTCAGGAAAAAACCTCTATTTGTGTTAGTGTTAATTACAGCCAAATTAGAAGAACAGAAAAACAAACCTGACTGAGGAAATCATCATGCATGCCACTTGCTTTGTAATTGTGCACATACCTAATTACCCTTCCATAGAGAAGAAACAGAAAGAACTCTCAAGCCCTTTTGCTTATTATCTGCTTTAGTACAACATTTTTCTTCTATGAGCTATTGCATCCAAACTTGTTTTCAATGTTTCAAGCTACTCAAAATTATTTTTTTCTTCTCCTGGGGAAATGTCTGTTCAATACTTTACAGGCTGACCAAGAAAATGTTTCCAGATACTCATCCAGCCTTTTTTTATTCCTCTGAGTAATCTAATCCCTCCTATGTCTGCTGCTGAACTTCAAAATAGGATTATTATATGTGGTTTACAGCCTGAAAACTAGATATAGGATTAATCCAGCTCAACCCTACCTGATAAACTATGAAATAGTAATAGGAGAAGAAACCTTTTTCCAAGCAATAATTTTCCACATAAGAAATGTCTCAAGAAATATTGTTGCCTCAAATAACAGGCGAAAATCACAATCGCTGCAAGTGGGAGGGAGGATGATCCATGCAAAAATTCTTTCTCATTAAAGTTTTTTGAAAAGGTTTGGAAATCAGCCTTAGCTGAACAAGAAGGAAGAAAATCAAGGAGTGGGGCAAAGATCAGCAAGGCTATCACCATTCTTCATTAGCAGAGAGTACGTGTGCCTCCACAGCACAGCAGAAAGCAACCTACAGGCAGGAACTCTTTTCAACAAGGGGAGGAAATAAGAAGATGCCAAGTTTTAAGAAAACTAGCCATACAGAGCTTTGGCCAGCCTGCCAGTAGTAGGCTGAGGACAGCCTGTGTAGGTGGTCCAGAAGGCAGCTGTGGAAAAATTTTCCAGAATGTCTCATACAGTGTTGGGTGATTTGCTTTTATGTAAGTGGGCCCTGGAATTCCCGGCAGCCCTATATTCAAAGCCAGCAAAAGGACTTAGCTTCTAGTTTGGAGATTAAATAATTTAAGTTTTGTCAGTTGCAAAGTTACGACCTCAGTGGAGTGTGGTACAAGCCCTGCTGGAGGCTACCTAGTGTCCACCTTAAACCCTGTATTATATTGTAGTGTAGCTTATAAAGGGGCACATCAGCAGATGAAGGGCTCAGAGCACATCACATCCACTCATCTTCAATACCTCCTTCCAGGCCTTTATAAATGATGCTCAGCAAAACAAACCAAGTTTATTTTAATCCAAACTGTACTCAGTCAAAAATAAAACAAAACCTGCAGTTCTTCAGACCCACTGAAATTATTAATGTAAGGACAATTCTTTTTGTTAGAGATATGAACATTAAATGTAAAAGTATTTGCTGAACTCAGGAATGGGACCAAAATACCTCTCTATCAAAGCAATAGATTTCCAGGTAGTGAAGACCAGCATCACACCTCTGACCTGCCTTTGTGTGGGAGGGCATTTGCACAAATGGATCAAAATGACCACAGTACTCAGAAGTGGAGGAGAACACTGGGGTTAAAGGTATTACCTAAATGATACAGAGAAATCAGCAACTACATGAAATCAAATGACATTGAAAAGATGGATGTGCTTTTTAGACCTAGATGTGCAAATCTGTGATAAGTGTGAGAACCTACATATGCACTGTGATACATTGGCCCTAACAACTTATGAGTGGTTCTCAAATTCTTGAACAAACTGGATGAAAATCCAATATATATTCTTTACCTTCACTGTTTGTCAATGAGATGGAAATGAAAACAAATATATGACATTGTACTTTAATTGAAAACATAACTCTACTTGCCTTGAAGGAACTCTGTTGCTTAGGAAAGCATCAGAGGAATATCACAACATCTCATGATAAAAGATGACAGTTCCATTATTTGGCTGCTGGAAAAGAAAACAGGACAGAAAAAAACCCCATCTCTGACAGATAAGAAGCCTCCTTGTTGGTGAATATTGTGTTTTGCCTGGTTATTATATTCACTCTGTGGGTTGAGGAGATTGATCAAAAAGTTCAGACAAAACTTGTTTCAGCAATTTAGGAAATAACAAAATGTGCTAACCCACTCTGCACTTCGGCTGTGGGTAACAGCTCTCTAGTGCAAAGCAAAGCTGGCAGGACAGAAGTGTTGGCTCAGATATTCTGTGCAAAACCAGACTTCTTATGCTGAATTCTGACTACTGGACTTCACATCACCTTCAGTCTTGAGGGTTCATATACATCCCTGTCTTCACAGGAGAGCTGGATTGAAGCACTGGGGGAAGATGGAAAGGAGGAAGGAGTTGCCTTCCTCTTTCTACAGAAAGGGCATATGGACAACTGGAGCCCCAGAACTTAAAACTACAAATGACCAAACTCAGATGTGCAGGACCATCAACAATTTTCAAGCATTGAAGCATGGTCTTAATCAATATTTGTTCAGAGAGAAAGAAATGTCATTGTCTGGAATAAATTATTGTTTGTGAAGAAGGAAAAATGTGAAATCTCTTTATAGTAGAATAACAATGTAAATCTCTAAATAGGATAAGAGCAGGGGAAATAATACACCATGGGAAAAAATGAGGATTATGAAAGAAGAGAGTTCAAAGAAAAGGTCACGGTCAAGGTTTTACTTAGTGTCTTGCCTTTTAAAATTCTGTATGGAATCCAGAAATATTTATAAGCATACACAGTTTTGTTGAAAGGGTTTAAGGAGAAAAGACGTTTGGGGAAAAACAATTGGGAAAGAGAATTTGAAGGAATCTATGATCAGAGAAGACATATCACATGTAACAGGGAGAGATAGGGCAAGACATGAGCATTTCAGAGGGATAATGTGATGAGTGAGAACAACTCATGTCCATACCAGCTGAGACTCGGCATCTTTGCAAGGTAGGTCACCTCTGTTTTACTATGCTTAACTTGGATTTGGAGCCCATAGATATGAGAACTTTAGATTTCTTTAATCTTCCTGTCCTATGACTCAAAAAACACTTTATCAGGTACCTTCTTGTCAAATGAGACATAAATCAATGGAACCATCACAAAACGTAAACCCTAAACCAGATTATCTCAGGCTCCAATGCTCAAGAAAATTTTTGGGTTTTAATATGATTCTCTTTTTATGGCTATTATACATATAAATACTAAATTATTGCCATGTTATTCAATTCTGTTGGTTAATATATTTCATAACTGTGTATAATTCTCAGTTTGCCACTAATCTTATTTGGAATTCAGTCTTACTCAGAAAGAAGCACAACTTAGCAAAATAAACAGCTAACCTATTTAAGTCTCTTAGACACAAAAAATAATCCCAAAAGTTTTGAAAGGACAAAATATATACAGGCTAAAAGCAAAAAGATGTCCATGTACTGAAAATTAAAATATTTATGTAATAATGTGCCTGTAAGTATCGAGTAAGGACTTAAAGTAACAGAGAAAAGAAAAGAAAAGAAAAGAAAAGAAAAGAAAAGAAAAGAAAAGAAAAGAGAAAATGAACTACTCTATAAGAAAATATTTGAACAAACCAATAGGCTGTTCATACAAATAGCACCCTTAAAAATGTAGGCTGAGGTTTTCCCTTGGAAGTGAACAATGATGTGAAATAATGATAAAACCCCTATTAGTCATTCTTTGTTTATCAGAGCTTCTTCAAACATACTGTCAAATTGCATCTGATGATCTCCTTTGAAAAAAGGTACAGTTCTGGACAAATAGATGTAACAAAATGTGGAATAATAGTGATGCAGAAAATAGGAAAAAAAAACCCACCAGGTATTTTACAAAGATGCATGAAAATGAGTTATTTTTAATATATGGAAAGATTTGGATGCAATTATCTATAATAAAATAGGGAAGGTACATCCTGTTTCTATGTCATAAAAACAAAACCAAAAAAAAAAAAAACCCCAGAAAGGGAAAAATCTGCCTAAGGGGCTGCTGGTTTTTTTTTTTTTTTTTTTTCCTTTCCATGAACACCCACCTAAAATTTATTCAATTTGTTTTTCAACTGCTGCCCTGAAAATGGTAGAATAAATTTCCAACATTTGTAAGAGGATTTTTATAATGTACTGGGGCTACAACAAATTGATGCATATCATAGCTTACTGGGCATATTGAACACTTGCTAAAGTAAAGAATAAAATGCCACTTTCTTTACCACAGTTCAGAAGCAAGCCTTCAGAAGATGTAAACAATCAAAGATTTGCTCCAAGAGAAGTATAACAATTTCTATCAGCCTGGGACAACTCCTGCAATGTTTTTTATGTCCAGAGAGAGATTAGATTTATTCTAGGAGTTCTCTGAATCTCTGGGAATGTTCAAGGACAAGCTGGATAGGGCTCTGAGCAACTTGGTCTAATGAAGTCATCCCTGTCCATGACAGGGAGGTTGGAACTAGATGATCTTCAAGGTCCCTTCCAGCCCAAGCCATTCTGTGATTAAATTAAGGAAAATAAAAATTTCCTGTATGTGATAGAAATAGCCAGTAGGAAAACATAGCCTCTTCACAGATCTAAAGAGAAAAAAAAAAAAAGGCTTATGTTAAAACCAGAAAAAAGATCATGTTTAAAACATTTTCTTAGCATTTTATAGAACATTGACATCTTTTATACAGTACAAGAAATTCTGTGTTTACTTCCTAACAGATGCTACACATTCAAAAGGGGGTCAGAAAATATTGTTTAGATATAAATTTTTGTACAGAAAGTTACAAATATACAAGACAGAGATCATGACTCTTACATATCCTAAGCTAATTATCCATTAGCTAATCATGACTATGCCATATTTTTTTAATTCACATTGATGTCTTTTATCAGGAATTTGGAAAAGATTGTGATAACAATTCCATTAGTATATATCTGGAAAAATATGAAAGAATTACTAGAGATTATGTAATTTAGATATGACCATAAGAAGCTGGGTCTCTAGTTTTAGAGCTTACCTGCTAATACCTTAGTGGGTTTTGTATGTATTGTAAAATAAGACTGTTGTGTTTATTATAATTTAGTCATTCTTTCTACTAAAAACTCTATGAAGATGACTAATGTTTGATGCAGTTGGATGCAGGCTGTAATAAAGTCCAAGTAAATAACACAATTTGTTGTTGTTTTTTTGGCTCCAATGTGAAAGCACCTTTTCCAGTTTTCCGCAAGGCTAAAGGTTTACCCATTTGTTGCCATCCTTATCATTACCCTGGTGTTCAAAAGGTAGAACAGTCCTTAGGGTAACACCACCACTTCCAGACTGTTACAGACGCCCCTGGGCTTGTGCTTTTCCCTGATACTCATCTGAGCACGTCCTGCCACAATGACCTTGGGCTCACTGCAGGCTTAGGAAGGGAGGACTCCCTTGCTGGAGATCTGTGGTGGAAAAACTTCTCATTAAAGTTTTGCCATCTGTCACAAGCCTCACCTGACAGCTGAACCAAAGTGCATTTTCTTCCCCAGATCCTGAGCACTTCCAAGTCAGGTAATGACTAATGACAGTCAGGGAAAAAAAAAAAAAAAGCCATTGAAATCAGAATAATTTAAAGCCTGTCTCACAAAGTGCTAAACACAAAGCAGAGAAGTCATCTCAGCAGCCTCTC
Organism: Pycnonotus jocosus; assembly: GCA_013400435.1. Taxonomy (NCBI): domain Eukaryota; kingdom Metazoa; phylum Chordata; class Aves; order Passeriformes; family Pycnonotidae; genus Pycnonotus; species Pycnonotus jocosus. The sequence continues at coordinate 153,590 of VWYP01031028.1, forward strand.
CTTTACCTTGCTTGCTTGCTGTGTGTTTTTGGGTGACTTTGGTAGCATTAGGCACATGAATAGTCTAGAAATAATAAGCAGTTCCCCAGCTCAGTGTAGCTGGTTTCTGTACGAGGCATGTATGCAACTCTTCAGTGCAGATCTCTCAACTTCTATAGCACTTTTCTTTTTTTTTAAGGGAATATGTTCTAGTATGAGAAATATAAATGCAGTGCAAACACACTGAGGTGGGTGACAGAATCTTCCAGTTCCCTGTGTCTGGACTTTATGCCATCTCATGAGCACCTCAAAGCCTTTCCATGGCCTAGCTCTCAAGGCTGTGAGGAGGGAAGTGAGCTGACAGTGCAGAGGGGTGGTGGGAGTAGAGGGCAGGGTTACACCTGCAGTGGGGAAGAGGCAAAGGAGGTTGTTCTGCACTGGGGAGGGGGTGAGGTGAAGGGGGAAAGGGATGGAGCAGGGCTTGTTATGGATATGAGCAAGAAAGGTTAGAAAATTAAACAACTTCATAAAACAGCAGGGTTTGTACAATAAGAAGAGGAATATATATACAGTGAGTACATTTTATATCCCTTCAGATGCTGGGCACTCTTGTGCTCATACAGCATCTGATGGAGCCAGATGGATTTCCCTGAGGAATTCCATGCAGAGCAGATCCTGTCCATGACATTCTCCCATCCTCCCCCTTTTGATTCTTTGAGCTAATATAGGATTTTTGCACAAGAAAACTCTGTTCATGAAGGATGCTCACAGAATGTTTGTTGCATGGTTGATACAGGCAAGGCCACATAGGAGGCAAAGTTGCTGTGATGGTGTGGGAGCTGCCCACAGGCAGCTCTGTGAAGGGACCAGAAAGGGTGACCCTGGAGGCAGGGAATCTGTGCAGCCTGGCACAGCCCGAGGACTCTGCTGGGCAGGCAGCCCCGCAGCCACCTGAGCCTGCTTGGGGTTACAGTGACAGGGCTCACACAGAAATATGATCACTCAGAATAGGCTGAGTTGGAAGGGACCAGAAAGATTGAGTCCAGCTCTTAAGTGAACGGCCCATACAGGGATCAAACAGTGACCTTGGTGTTATTAACATCATGCTCCAAGCATCTGAGCTAATCACTCACTCCTCCATGGGCAGCCCATTCCTAGCTGTGCTCCAGCCCCTGATCCACACAAAAGTCACATTTCTCAACCATTTTGTAAGTTACAGATTATCTGAGTGGGCTGTCTGGCTAACAGACAGTCTTCCAGTGGCTTGGAAGGTTATCTCCCTCCCATAGACACCAGTGCAGCTGGTGTGGAGTGGCTCCCATGTAGGGCTGCTCACACCAATGAATGGGCTGCTCCAGCCCTGTGTACAAGGCCCAGCAGAACAGGATGTTCAGGACTGCCAGCTCCTTGAACGTGTGATCTACAAAACAGTGAAGAAGTCAAGGCAACTCGGAAGTGAATAGGAGAGGGAAAAGGATATGAAAAGGGAAAACCCCAAAGTTTCTAGAAGGTAATGACAGACTAGGAAAAGGATCATAGAGTACCTCATGTTGGAAGAGACCCATAAGTATCATTGAGCCCAACTCCCTACTCTTTGCATGACTTACTAAAATTACACCGTATAATTAAGACTCTAATCCAGATACTGCTTGAACTCTGACAGGCTTAGTGCCATGACCACTTCCCTGGGGAGTCTGTTCCAGTGACCAATCACCATCACAGTGAAGAATCTGAAATTCCCCGACAGAACTTCACTCCATTTCCTCATGTCTTATTGCTGGTCACCAGACAGAGCAGCTCAGCACCTCCTCCTCCACTGCCCCGCTTGAGGATGCTGTAGACTGCAATGAGACCACCCTCAGCCTTTGCTTCTGAAAACTGAACAAACCAAGTGACCTCAGACACCCCTTGAAGTCTTGCCCTCAAGACCTTTTGTCAACTTGGTTGCCTTCTCTGTACACGCTCCAACAGTCTGGAATCCTTCTTACATTGTAGTGCCCCAAACTGCACACAATATTAAAGGTAAGGCTGCACCACTGCAGAACAGAGCAGGATAATAATATCCATTATTATCTCCATCTCCTGACGAACCACAGGATATGATTGGCTCAGGGCCAATCACAATATGCTGACCCATATTCAAATTGCCATCAATTAATCAAAATTCCAACCTGTTTTTCCCACAATTTGTAAGTATAACCATGAGGATGTAGCTCTCCATGTCTTGGACTGTAAGGAAAGCCTGGCAAAAGCAAACTTTTGCTGTTGTTGATTACATGGATGATGGACTTTTTGGATGGAAAAAATGGAAGAAGTGGGGAAGGAACTACATTGCAACTTACCTTGACAATATTCCTTGGTGAAATGACAATTTTTCATGCACACGAAATGAGGTAAAACTTTACCCTAGCCTTGTGTAAGTTTGGTTTTGTTGACAGTTAATGCAGCATGAAAGGTAAGGATCTACTCTCTGAGTGTTATTACTGCTGAGTATGCAGAAGTTTGATTCTCATGAGTGAATTTCAGTGTGCACTGCAGGCTTTTGGTAGATGCCCCTTCTGCCTGATTCTTTCATGCAAAGCTATTTGCAGAATGTCCTGTAATGCTCACTGCAGAGATTGCTCTTGACCTTGTTCTCTAGACATCCCTGCTTCAGTATTTTACTTCTTTAAATGGTTCAATTTATGACTAGAAATGTAGACAAAATATCTTGTCTCAAAACACTTTAGTGTGTGAGAGTTAAAAATAATGTGCTTGGAAATGCCAGCTTGAGCTGTATGTTGTAGATGTTTTTCTAAATGGCTAAAATTATGCAGCTTTTTATATTTTCATATCTCATGTTCTCTCCATTTCATGGTGTATTTCTTATGCAAATTAATTCTCATTTTTTTCTGTTTTATCAGTCAGTTAATTTTAAGTATCAAAATAATTGCTCAATGTCCAAAGACTATGTTTTTTAGAATTTTTATGCAGAAGAAGGAGGCTGAACTCCAGATTTAGGTGCAAAGCAGATCTCACTACCTTAAATCTGAAGAGATATCACACGTTCCTGTTCATGACACTGCAATCTCCTAACCTAACTGAGGTTAGGTTATTCTCTAACTGATTTATCAGAAGGATTTTTTTTCCTCATGTTCACTCAATATTTTTCCCTTCTAAGTTTCTTTACCATCAACTGTTATTCAGTCATATCTCTGTAGGAAATACCTTTCTTGTTAGCAATGTTTTCCTAATGGTACTGTGGTATGAAGTCTTCCTCTGAGGTGCTTATTTAAGCCAAGCCACATCAAACAGAAAGCACATTTTCCCCTTGCTAAATAAAGCATTTTTGACTTTTCTTCTGTGGCTTGTGGCATCTGGCTGGGCTGTGTCCTGCTGTGGGTGACAGGGGAAGAACAACAGAATCACCTGTGATGCCAACTCCAACTTGAATGGCACAGGGCACATTTTGGCCCCTGTGGTGGGACAGGTTCAAGCCTTTCTTATAACTTCATCTATAATGTGTGGTAAAGCAGTTCATCAAATTCTCCAAAGAAGTTGTTGTCTACTACAGAAACTTTGTACACCAATGTATAACAACAGTGAAAAAAAAAATAAAAAAGAAACACCCACCCCATTTTAAAAAGGCATTTTGACAGAAGTAAGAAAGTTTTTCATTATCTTTCCTAGGAGAGGAAGTCTCATCCAACACAAGCAGGCTGCTGTATGAGCATAGGATATGCTGTGTCATGTTCCTCTTTTCTCTGCAGCTGTGAGACTCGGCATACTTTGCCTTTGAGAACTCAGCATTGGGAATGGGGATTCCCTCATGCAAACTTATAATGCTGCTTGTAGTTCCCCCAAGCTGAAACCCGTGACAGCTTCAGACCAGCAGAATAGAAGGTTATTAATTTTTCTACCTGTGCTCACCAAGTTACTGGGAGTGAGGCAGTGACAAAGAGCAGGGAAGTGTGGCATTATCATACAGACAAAAAAGGTTGCCAGCTCCTAGCATCAGTAACCAGACCTCTAATTAAAAGCTTCATCAAATACTGGGAATCTCTGACTGCTTTGGAAAGCTGAAGGATTTGGATCAGGGATATCCTTCTGGAGGTTATGTAACTTTTACAAAACTCCTTCATGATCAAACCCCATTTTAAATATATATGCAGTGGATGTGGCTACGTGATAAATGTGTGTGTGTATGTCCACCAACTGATATTAACTCAACATGTTAGGTTTGGGTTTTTTAAATAAGCATGAAGAGATGCATCAGGAGATTATTACAAAACTTACTTTTGGGTCTGGAAGATATTATTCTATGGTGTGGAAAAATATTCTATACAAGTCCTATTGGAACTGCTGCTAATACAGAATCTAAGTATAAAATATTACTTTAATTAATCCAGTACTTTTTCTTTTGTGTGTGTGTGTGCATGTGTGTTTGTACACGTACGCCCTCCGGAATGAATGCCCATTATCATGTCTCTTTTTAGAGCTTCTGTTTCAAAAACATAATGCATAATCAGTTTGATTATGTGACAAGCTGTTTCATCCTTTTTCTTTTTTTTTTTCTTCCCAAGCAATTTTCTAGGTCATGTTTGTGGTAGGTCTTTTTTTTAAAAAAAAGAATATCAGAGAGATTTTATGCAGAATTTCTTTTAGCCAGCAATTACAGTCATTGTTTGGAGAACTACTTTTGAATTATATTTCTAAATAATTATTATTTTTTTCTTTAGAAAATCAGGAATCCATTTAGGCAGTGGGGATTTAAGCTATTCATAGAATACTTAAAATACAGCCTTCAAGGAAAATGGAAATAGCTATAGTTAAGATTTTTTCAGTTCAACTTCCTTCACCAGCATCATTCAACTTTCAGTCTTCAGTGAGATGAATTAAAGGAAAAATTGTTTCTAAAAATGCTCCCTAAACATTTAAAATTACTTCTATTCAAGTAACAATATCTGCTTTTTTATCTTGAGAGATGTATTTGGAAAGGATGCCCCAGGCTTACATTATACTCAAGATACAATAGAAATCTTAATTTTTATCAAACGCAGGACCCACAATTCCCAAATTGTTCCAGTGTCAGCTAAAAAACAGTTTGATGCTTAATTTTAATGGACTCAATTAGCAACTTTGACAATAACACTTCTTGATCATCTCTTCAAATCTGGTAGGTGCATGCTCAAGGAAAGAAATCCTAGCAAACCCACAAATTAGTATTCCTCATGCAGTGGAATGCCTTCCAACACATATCCCACGGCTGGCAAAAAGGAAGTGGCTGGATCTGTTTTCAAGATGTCAAAGGCAATGGAGCTGCTCCCAGCTGTTGTACAGGATATCCTCTGTCAAGCTGGGAAGTTATTGAAACTCATGTTTATGGGTTTGGTCACTATTGTTTAATATTTATTTTCACAGTGCTCCAGCTCTGACCCCTCAGATGAAACCTTGGCACAGCCATCAGAAGTGTCCCAGGGCTGGAATCTGATTTCCAAGTTTTGAATGTTCTCAATCCAAGCTGGAGGCAAAGGATGCTGTGGATGGTTTGTCAGTCTCCTGAATGCTATTCTCTGTCTTCCACAACAGGCATTTCACCCCTAAAGATCTGTGGTGCTTGAGGGATTTGGAGTTGTTCAGCCTAGAGAAGAGAAGTCTCTGGGGACATCTTGGAGCAGCCTTCTTGTACCTGAAGTGGATGGAAACTACAGAAAATAGGGAAGGGACTATTTATCAGGGGTTAGTGATGGGAAGAGGAGCATGGCTTCAAACTGAAAGAGAGCAGGTTTAGGTTAGGCATTAGGAAGAAATTCTGTACTGTGATGGTGCTGAGGCACTGAAACAGGTGGCCCAGAGAAGCTGTGGATGCTCCATTCCTGAAGTATTCCAGTCCAGGTTGGATGGGGCCCTGTGCAACCAGATACTATGAATTCTGGCCTAGGCAGAAACTGACTCCAGGAAATGAATATAATAATACCCCTCTATCTAGGAGTTATCTTATAAAAGTGTAACTCGTAAAGTTTTTCCTGAGACATTCAGGTGCTGTGGCAGTGGAAATTACCAAAACAAAACAAAACAAAAACCCCAACAAACAAACAAACAAATAAAACAAACAAAAAGGCTATGGAAAAAGATAACTCTGTGCTGTACAGAAAAAACTACTATTGTACAACAAATTAAGCCTAGGGCCATGATCTAGCTAATGAGGAGACATTAAAATACTGAATATCTGTCTCATTCACCAGGCACTACTCATCCAGGTACCTACTGGAGGCAAACAATCTAAAGTAAAAATAGCAAACAGTAACTTATATATGAGGCAATTTCATTAGAGATTATTTCATAAGCATGTATGCAATAAAGACACATAAAGATAGACTAAGTTCAAAAACTTACAAGAACAAGGCCCCTAACCTTTGAGTACTGGCTTTGCTCATTTAATACCTTTTGAACTTTCTTCTGTAGAACTTAACTACATATAATTAAACTGTAAACCTAACATGTATGCCCTTTTCTATCCTTGTAATACCACTGACCATCACTATTACTTCCTTATAAAGCATGTGTTCCTAAAAGGCATATTGGTTCTATAGTAATGATCTGATATTCTCAACTTCTCATACAATATCCTGCACGTATTTCGGGTTTCAAGAGAAGATCCTGTAATATCAGAATTCACAAAAAAATTTTCTCGGGTTTGACCAAAGGCTGAGTTTCATTTGAATGAGGCCTTTGTCAGACAGAGTACTTATGACAAGTAAGAAACTAGGCTCATCTGGGCTGATCTGTCCTGACATAAATCCAGCTTCCTGTGCATTTTTAGCCATGGCACCGTGGTGCTGCTACAGCATTCCTCATGGCGCATTTAAGTCCGCATTCTGTATTGATTTGCCTCAGTTCTCTCAGTGTTGGACGGTGTTAGGGTGGCACAGTGGCGACAGTGACAGACCTCTTTGCAAGGAGCAATCACTGTCAATTCTTGGCACCAGCAGCCCTCCACAATGTGGTATCTCAAACTGGCTGGGAAAGCACCCTGAGGTGTGCAAGGACCAGCCCCACAAAACCCTGCAGCATGGGGCCACAATGCCCTTGCACCCTCAGGCATGACACAACCAACTCCTAATCTCTCCAATACAAGCAGCACTCCAGGAAAACGGGACAACAAAAGCAACAGGTTATTTATTGGTTAACTTTTTGTGTCACAGGGGAGTCTCTCACCCCATCCATCCTGGAAAAGCCTATACTTATGCCTACAATCACAGCCAGAGCCAGTTTTGTTCCCACAGCAACAGACGCAACTCCTATAACATGACCCAGCTCTTTGGCAGTGCCCAACCTCCTTCTGCCGGAGCCCTGACTCCAGCCCTGGCAAGGCCTGCTGAGAAGGGGTTGCTGTGCAACCTGACTGCTGCACAGCCATCCTTAGCAGCTCAAGACAGCACTCCTCAGTCAAGGCATGCTTTGATGACTGGATCCATGCATTTTTCTGCAAGGAGTCATTCGTTCCCCTAGCAGCTAACATTTCTGGCTGTATCTTGTGTGTGAGCAGGCACAGCTTCCTTCCTCTCATACCCACTGGAAAACAACTGTGCCTATCTGCAATGTTTTTGTGTCAGGTTACAGCGCTGCAGACAGACAGGATTCAAGAGCACACGGGGAGATAAAGACCCAGCAGGAGAGGTTTAGGGCCCAGAATGTCCCATGTGCTATGCAGAGCGTTTCCTCTGGATGCCTGCTTGCTTTTTGCTGCTTTCTTTTCCTGCCCCCACCTCCTGCCCCATTCCCTGCACAGCCCCATAAAGCCACTTTCTCCCTCCAGCCCAGACTTCCTAGCTTTTCAGTTCAGTTTCAAATATTTCAGGATACCCTAGGTGGGATTTAGGGACAGGAAGCACATGTCTGTTTCTCTCCCTTTCCACACTTTCGTTGTAGAGCTCTCCATTTACACTTCAGTCTGGCTTCTGCTCCAGGGCTTTCTGCATGTGTGGGGCAGCATATCTGGAGGCAGAGTGGATGTCTTGAAGGTCCTGCTGAGACTCTTACTCAGCCTGTGGGGCAGCTGTTTGCACCTGTGGCTTCTGGGAACTGGCAAAATCCTTGAATGCGTGAAGCCAAGTGGCTGATACGATTTGAGCACATCTGTACCATGTAATACCCTGCATTGTGACTCTGTTTCTCAAGGCCAGTGACCAAGCAAGCAAAACTAGAATGCCACAGCAGTATTTATGTTTTCTTGATTTGATTTTAATTTTTTGTGCAGGAAGGACAATAACTATATTAAAAAACCAACCAACCAACCAAAAAACCCCAACAGATGTAGTTCACTAATTGCTGTGTTCTCAGCTCTTTTTTCCCTGAAAAGCAAAGTCATTCAAACATACTCAGATCAAGACATACTCAGCCTGGCCATTGCTCAGCTGCAGATTCTCATGCTTTCCATGACAGTAATTTTAGGGCATCACATACGGTAGTATTAAATACATCTCGACGTCAGAGACTTCATTTGAACATGATTCCTGATCAGGAGTTGGCTTCACAGGTGATGGAAGCAGCCCAGGAATGGGTCACAGTGACATGATCTCTGATACCCAGCTCTCCTGTAGCTCAGGTGGAATCCACTTGCTGAAGGGCCCAGAGGGTAAATCCTATGGGCAGTGGCTGAGGGAGCCGGGGTTGTTTAGCCCGTAGAAAAGAAGGCTCAGGGGGGACCTTAATGCTCTCTAGAGCTCGCTGAAAGGGGCTGTAGCCCGGTGGGGGTCGCTTTCTTCTCCCAGGCACCCAGCGATGAGCACACAGCCTTAAGCGGCGACAGAGGACATTTAAGTTGGACATCAGGAGGAATTTCTTCACAGAAACCAGCAAACAGAAAAGTCTTGAACTTTAAAAACCCTTTTTGAAAACCCTCAAAAGCTGCAATAACGATAAAAACCTCCACGTCGCACCGACAATCCCCAC
>VWYP01031028.1:162530-172827 GCA_013400435.1 Pycnonotus jocosus
GGGTGAACTGCGTGCGCTGGGTCCGCCGGCGGGACCGCGGTGAGTAGCGCGGCCTTGCACCCGCCGTGCCCTCGGTGCCGCGGTGGGGCCGGGCCGGTTCCCCTCGGGCCGCGGGCGCTGCTGCCCTCGCAGGGGAGAGGCGGGAGGGAGGCTCGGCAACAGCGGGGCTGCGCTGTACACTCAAGGAAATAGGGGACTGCAACGCTTGCAGGGCATCCTCTCGCCTTGAGGTTAGCTTCCCAGTAGGAATCAGTTAGTTTGGAAAATATCTCTGAGATCATCGAGTTCCATCTATAACCCAACACCACCATGTGAGCCAGACCATGGCACTGAGTGCCGCATCTCGTCTTTCCTTAAATATCTACAGAGACAGTGACTCCACCACCTCCCTGGGCAGCCCATTCCACTGTCTAAGCACCCTTGCTGTGAAGACATTTTCCCTGATGTTCAACCTAAACGTCCCCTGGCACAGCTTAAGACTGTGTTCCTCATCCTGTCACTTGCTACCTGGGAGAGGAGACTGACCCCCACCTGGCTACACGCTCCTTTCAGGTGGTTGTAGAGAAGGATGAGGTCTGCCCTGAGCCTCCTTTTCTCCAGGCTAAACATTCCCAGCTCCCTCAGCCATTCCTCGTAAGATGCATGCTCCAGACCCTTGTCAGCTCTATTGCCCATCTCTGGACCTGCTCCAGCACGTTAGTGACCTTCCTGAATTGAGGGGCTCAGAACTGGGCACAGTACTCGAGATGTGGCCTCATTTTAACAGACGGGGCTGCAGGAATGCCACCTGCCAAACCCAGGTGAGCTGCCTGGGGAGTGAGGGCATCTCTGCTCCCGGCCCCACAGCCAAGGGCACCCCAAGAAGATGTTTGCCTGAGGCTGCAGCAGCTCACACAGGTCAATGGCTTGTGCTGCTTGTTTTGCTACCAGTCTGTTCAGTAAGGTTTGGAGTTTTGCATGTTTTGACTTTGTGAACTGATTTGCAATGCCTTTGCAGCAATCTCTTGAGTATAAAGCTCTGAAGTTGCATAAAGGTTATGTGCTTGAAAAAAAAATCTTTAGAGATAGATAGATAGAAATGTTTGAGACATTTATGAAGCTTTTGCTGGATATCAGTTCCAGGATTTAACTTTAGTGCAGGCTTTTCCTGGCCATATATCCTTGTCCTTAGGCATTTATAGAAACTCACTGAAAAAGAGAAATGCAACTATTGATTAGCCTGTTAATGTAATGTACTGCTTCCTTTATTTTGAGAAGTATTGAGGTGCAAACATTAGTTTTTAATAGTGATATAAACTGCCATCCTTTCAACAAGTTGCACTTAAACATATTCTTCTTAAAAAATGATTAAAATAAGTTGTTTTCAGGGAACTTGGGAATGAATTTTTTTTGTGAAGCTTTGAATTCTGTTTGTTTAGATTTCTCGTGCTTTATTTTTCTATCTTCCAAAAAGACCAAACAAAACCCCAAAAGATTAATTTACACTGTTGGATTTGAGAGTCTTTTGGAAAGGAATTTTTACCACTTTCATACAGAACTTTAAATAGTCCTGTGAATATTCTGTTTAAGTTTTCTTAGGGAATATCTTTGCTCTTACCCTGTTCTGCACAGTGCAGTTCCTATTAACCATACTTTATTTTGGTGGAAGCTTTGGTTACCAGTGATACTTTGTGGGCAGTGACCAGCAGAACTGCTTATGTTGCTGTTACAAAGTTAAGTGTACGCTGAGCTAACCCAAACATATTTTTTAGCTTCTGAAACAGTGTTAATTTCTGGTGGATCTGATAAACAACTTATTCTTTGGGAATGGAAAGATACAATAACATGGAATAATCAGGTAAGCAGGAATAACCTCTTTTCAAATCTTCCTCTGCACTAGGTCCTCACATGTCACAAATTATCCATTTTATCTATATTTGTGGTTCTTACTATTTGTTTCACTTTGACTGGTTTTGGTTTTTATTTTTAATTGAACCCAGTGTGTACATCCTTGAATTTGTTGGTGCTCTGTCTTGCTCTGTTTTGCTATAAATGTTGTTTCCTCTTTTCTGTGGCTCATCTTTTTCAAAAGAGCACTGGTAAAGAAATTAATTAACCTGTCAATCACTGAGTGGATTTGTTTAGTGTCTGAAAGACCCTGTTTGACTGTTCTTGATTCATCAGCTTTCTGATCTCACGTGGCAGTTTTCTTTAAACCACCTTAAAACCTTCAAACCATGAGGCCAGTTCTGAGCTGGCATTTTCTGTACCCTTCTTCCTTGTTTCCTTATATTCATTTCTGGTGACTGTGATCAATCTGTGCAGCAGTGTGGGGTTTATATATAGATAGTTTTACCAGGATGATATACAAGTTGGAGTAGATGTTTAACAAAAAAGATAATAAAAACGTGTCTTCAGCAATTGGCTTTTGTCAGAGAAATGGAGAAAAGTAAGGAGACCTTACTTGCTAATTTATTATTTGTACTGTAAAATGTAAGGCAAAGGAGTCAGTGTTGTGTGAAACAGCCTTCAGAATGACCTGCAACTTTGATGAAAAAACCACTTGATTATCCAGCTTTTAAAATCTTGCATGTTAGGCACTGGATTTGAATGGCTGTGTATAGGTAACCCATTTCATCATGTATCTCAAAACAAGTTATTAGAATTGGCATTTTAAGATACATGAGAATGTATAGTGGGGGAAATGAACCTACCTTGAGGGGGGAAGTCCTCAGAAATAAGTTATTTCTCATCCTGATCCATTTTAACTGTTAATGCATTTATTTAAGTTAAGTTACAGAATTTTAAAAAACTTTTTCTGCTGATGTGGTGCACAGCCATATGGGAATAATTTCAGAAGAATGTGGTTAAATGTGCACATTTTAATGGCAGTTCTAGACTAGTGTAAATTCTTAAAAACAAAGTTCTGTAGTGAACCAATCAAAAATTCTCACTGGGGCCTACCAGGCTGTATTTTGGGAAGAGATGTCAAGTCTGTCTATGATTACATTTGGAGAAATGCTGGATAACTTCTGATTGCAAAATTAAAAGCTTCTCATTGTGATCTTTGTGTTTATGAGGAACAGATTGCAAATTGAATCACCTGTATGCATTGTCTAAATTTAGCAGTTTTGTTTATCATGTTGGCATTTTGAAGGAGTAAAAAGTGGTTTTGGTTTGTGAGAACGTGCTAAACATTGTTGCTAGAGCTGCTGCTTATTCCACTGTGTTTTCTGCTTTGTCTCCTTCACTAAGGATCTCCAAATTTTTGTGGTGTGTTCCTTAGGGTGAAGGACAGGAGAAGGAGAAAAAGGAAGAAAAACTGCTCCTTCTTACTTCTATAGTGTTTCCAACTTCCCTTAAGGAAGGGTGAGGTTTGTGTAGTGTACAGAGGAACACTTAATTCTGCTCAGCTTTGAGCAAAATCTTACCAATATTCATTGCTGCTGTATCCCTTCTGTGGTTTTCCTGGAATGTGCTTTTGCTTAAGCATTGCTTGGCAGACACTCTGTCATTGCAGGTATAGAAATCATTTTCAGTATTAAGTTGGGTTGGTTTTTTTTCTAAAATGGCTTTAAAAATTCTCTCAAGTAACTTACTGGAATTTAAGACTGTAAAATTTTCTCATGTGTTCAGGTTGTGGAAAGCATTCCTCTCAAAGGCCACACAGAAGCTGTTTTTGCTGTGGATGCTGTCTGTCAGTCAGATGAACCTGATTTAAATCTGCTAATAGCTTCTGCAGCCTCTGACTCTACTGTGAGGATCTGGTCTCGGCATGGTTCAGAAGGTAACACTTTTTTATGTTAGGGATAACATACTGGCTAAATAAGAATGATGAATCTTTATCCTTTAGGTATTAAATACTAACATCTTGTAATGCAACTGTATTGATTGCTCTTCAGACTTGAGTACATCAAAGCACCGTATTACTCTTTGAAAGCCTTGGGTTGGATTTGTTCTGCAGAGTGATTTATCTTTATATTTCAGCAAGGGTGTGTGGCCTGAATTTACTTCTTTTAAAATATGTATTCAAATGATGATAATCTGAATCATTGTTTTGCTCTGTAATGTGGAGGCAGACTAGCTGTGTGAAGTAAAATTACGTAGTAAAATGATTGATGCTGGCATTAGAAAGGTGAGGTTTAATTAGACATTGTTTTTTCCTATTGGCTTGAGTCCAATGAAGTTTGGGATAATGGGATCTTGACCTTCTGTTGAGCTAGGCTTTTGTGTGGAAATGTGGAGAAACAACATTCTAAAATACTTAAGAAATAAATTGGGTAGATAATCGAGATTTAAGGTCTTATTTGCTGCTTGAGTTATAGTGACTGCATTTCTTTAGCTGCTTTCTTTCTTCTCTGGTATATTTGAAGTTTTCTTATTGCCTTGCCTACATGAGAGAGGTGGGAGTTGCCAGTCTTCAGTCTGTGTTCTGGAAGACATTTTTGGTGTTCCCAAAGAGCCTCATGAAGTCCCATCTTTGCCATTTTGTCTTGCTGGTGTGGGTTACAGTGATAGAGGGACTAATTCTTCCACTGTAGTGAGGGGTTTTTTTTCTGCTATCTTCTTGTTTATTTTGATCTGGATGGCTTACTAGTTTAACCATTTCCAGGATCCTCAGGGATGTTTGCAGGTTTTTCCTCACCTCTCTAGCTGCTGTTGTAGCACATGGATTCAGTTTTATCTTCCTGTGTTGCCACAGGATATATTTTGTAATATTTATTGCTTCTGGTGTATTACCACACTGAAGCTGTATAGATTTAATACTCAGTGTTATCTTCTAACCCAAATAACTGGATGAATTTTTATGGCCACACAGAAGGTCATATTATTGCTTAGGCTTCTGAAAAAAAGTAGATTTTTTCAGCTTCTTAAAATAAAAATGGATGGGAAATTTTAACTACATAATATAGAAGGAAGTGACAGTGTAGCTGTAATAGTTACAGTGTATGAGATAAACACTGTCTGTTCCTGTTTTTCAGCTAAATGCATCGAAATTCTGCAGTTTGGAAATGGATTTGTTATGGATGTCTGCTTATCCTTCTTGCCTGGCAGTGATGGTAAGTAAAGCTGCACATCTTGAATATCAATGCAGGAAGAAAAATCTAAGAAATCCCTCAAACAGATTTTCATTTGACTGACTGACCTGTGTGCCACAGTTTCTGTTTTCTGTGAAATCTGCTTAAGCTGATTCTTGTGTCTAAAGATTTTCTCTGAACTCTTCTTAATAATTAAAAACACAGACTGATTACAGTGTTTTCAAAATGGCACTTGGAATTATTTAGTTGAACTCTTGAGATGGAAAGCTTTAAAATGGGATAACAATGCTGTAAATGAATGGGATAGGATGATGGAGTTGCTTCTACCCCCTCCTTCTGGTGCTGCTGCATGTGTTTGTTCTTGTTGTTTGAATTGAAGGGCAAGATGCAGAAAAAATCTGAAGGCCTGCATGGAAAACTGTAGATTCCCAAACCTAGACAGTGTTTATCACCTCTTCAGTCTTAAATGTGAAAAAATAGAGATACTGAACTACTTTAACCTGACTGCTCAGTATGGTTTATGTAGGTTTCTATTAACAGAAATGTTAAATTTTTAGGCTGCCACAGACACAATCTTTTTGTGCAAATAGGTAGAAGCTTTTTTTAATAAAGAAGATGTATCCTCAAGCCAGATACATATGTTGAATTAAGTTTGTGTTTAAGTATCATTAGAGTCTTTCATCTGGATGGAGGCCTGCCAGGCTCCCAATGGAAAAAGTGCTAAATTTTCTTACTGTATCTGGAATTTTCAGCTCTTTGCTGCATGCATTCCACACTGATGTGTTGTTTTGATTGTATGCCTACAAGCATACTTACTTCTTTGGCTTTGATGATTCTAGGAGCTATGGAAGCTCTATCAAGATGTGTTGTCCCATTTGGAAATGCCAGTGTTTGTTTTCAGAGCATGTCTGATACCAAAAGCAGCATCTGCACCACTAAAGAGCATTTACACCTCTCTCTCTCTTTTCCTGTAAATACAATAACATTTGCTTGTTGAGATGAAGTTAAAAGGCTTGAGGGTAAATTAAAATCATTACTGCAAGTGTGAATATTCTTTAGAAGTGCCTGTGGTGTCTATGAGTATAACATTCATACTACAAAACAATAGATTGTATCTTCATTTATGATGCTGTACAGGTAAGAGATTCTCACTGTAGCACTCTAGAGTAGTGCGTCTGTTCAGTGTTGAAATCATGTTGTATATCAAGAGAAGTAACCACACATTCTGAAAGCACCATAAATTAAAATCATCATATTAGTTCTTAAAACTAAAGGTTTCTGAAACTCAAATTGCATGAAGTGTTTGAAGCTTCTTTGAATGGTGGAATAGCAAGGATTTGGTTTTCCAGAGTCCCAGAGTGTTGCTTAAAGCTACATTGAGAGCAGGACAATATTAAGAACTCTTCCCATCCCTATTCACATTAGTTATCCAAAGCAGTACAGTGCTTGTAAGCTGCAAAAGAGTTCTTAATTTTTCTTAAGAACTGAAATTATTTTCAATTTGCATAATTTCAATCTGAAAAAAACAAAACAAAACACCCCATTTTGTGTGGAATTAAAAATATTTCTAGACATTTGCTTTTTTTTGTTCCAGTTCCAATACAAATGATCTCTGCTGCTAAAATTGCCAAGAAATAATTAGGTTTTAAACCATAGATGTATAGAAATGTTTCCTGTAGAAATCTGTAAAGGGGCTTTAATAAAGCATAGCCAGTGTTTTCTCCCTAAACCTGACATAGGAGTCCATATAGCTGAGGAGTATGTTAATTCTGAAATCTAAATAAAGCAGCTTAAAATATATTATTAAAAATATCACTGCTGATCATTTGTCAGAAACATTAATCTCTAATGGCAATTTAGAATTTTAATGATCTTCAGGGAAAAATGATCTATGATAAATTTAGGAGTTGCTCAGAAAGCTTTACGAAGGCTGAGTTATCAGCTGCACAGAGATTCAAAGAAGCTTTTCTCTTGAGAACAATCTGCATTTCTTAAGTCAGGAACTAAATACAGAATTACTTTTCTGAAAATTGTAAACTACATTTCCTGAAGCATTTACAGTAACCTCGAATTTCACCAAGGAAAGAAATTTGAGCCTTACATTGAAAATTGATTCATATGCAATGGATGCTTTAACTTTCAGAAGACATTCCTGGTGCCTAGGATTTTAACTGATTGTCCTTGAAAATAAATTGTTTTAAAAAAAAAAAAATTGTGCCACTTTTATCAAGAAGTCAAATAGGGAAAACTGAACTGATAGAAAACTGCTCATAAAAACCTGAGCAGTCATTTGCAGCTGGAATGCAGCTTACACACTTTTCTGGCAGCCTATTTGTTAAGAATTTTCTGTACATTTGCTGTTCAGCCTTGAAGAAGAGCTTTGTGCAGTTTGGGTTGCTTGCTTGCTTTTTGCCTTGCAGTATCTGCACAAACTCTGCTTCTAAAATGCTGGCAATAGGATTTACTATTTAACAAATCTTGATCAGTTATTTGGCATATAACCTCATTCTTCCTACCACCTGGATAGTTGTCATGATGTAGCTTGGCCTCTGACAGTAAATAATTGTCTCCTCAGAACTGAATTGCAACACGTGAAAAAACAAGAGCAAGTGAATTTGGAAAAGCTCTGCTTATCCAACTGACTTTTCTTATTTCCTCTGCAGGAATTTTATCTTAATCAGATCCAAATTGTGATGCCCCAAAGCATTTATTTGAACAACTACATACTAGTCGATTTTTGCCAGATATATATTTCTTGACAGAACTTTTTGACTGAAAGTATTTGCATTTGTCTGCAACAGCAACTAAATCATAATTCTCTCTTTGGTTTTCTTAGTTAAAGTTTCATTGCATTCAGTAAATATGTAGTTACAATAATGGCCCATAAAATGGGTTTCTCAGGAAAGGATGATATTGTCTTCAAGAACATCCATTGTACTGTATTTTATGGAAGAAAAGGTCACTCCTGTCCAATTTCTGTGGACCTGATGACCAGGTCTTCACTCAAAGCAGCTCATCTCCTTCAATCCAAAGAAGTTTTCTTTTAGGCCTGTTAAAGAGAGGAGGAAGTGGAGGTGAATTGTGATTTAGAGGTTGGAGAGAAGAAGCAAGCAATGGAACTATAAGAATGTGGAATATGACTGAGAAGTGCAAGAGGAGCAGTGGATAACTAGGTACAGATTTGGTACAAGTAGAAAGAGGAAATTAGTATAGAGGATAAACATATTATGAATATTCAAGTTGATTTTTGATCTATCCATAGTAAAGAGAAAATTATCTATATGAAAGGATGTCATGGAGGCTTTTTGTTAAAAGAAGTAGTTGATTTTAGTGAAATTTAGTATCTTGTTTTCTATGCAGGCTTGAGAAATGCAATTGTCTAGCCCTTAACTTAAAACTTATTTCTTCATAGTTTTATACTAAATTTATTTGCTTTTACTGTTTCAGTCCCTAGCAGTAACACTTCTTCCTTATGATTTAAAAAAGAAGAGTGGAGTAAACGTTAACTATTTTTCCTCATCATCTTCTGTTGGAGAGAGGAGCTAATACACTGCCTAACTTCTCTTTTTTTAATCTCAGACATAATTTTCTCTGGTTTGAGTCAATGGACTTATAGGGCTTGTGCACTTTTTAGGTTAGCCAGTGGAGTGAAAAATGTTTCATTGCTTTCATATTATTGGGTACCGATGGTGGTGATCTGCTTTCCACTTTTGGTCTTTTTGTTTACTGTATAGTAAGTATGGTAACTCCATCTAAACCTGTCTTAGTTGATTTAGGAACTTGAATTGCCTTAGTTCTCAGTCATTTTGTTTTGTTCTTTCCTTCTTCTGTATTTAGAGCAAATGCCTGTTGATATCAATAAAATATAATTAATTAAAAATTCTTAGCATCTTAAATCTTTATAGCTATTATTTGCATGTCAAAATAACTTTTGAGTTCTGTGTTCTTACAATACTAATTTATTAGGCAGCTAATGTAGAAAACATTAAAAAGTGGTATCACATTTGCCTGTCTGTTACTATTGTAGTATTTTGATATATTTCTGTATTGATTTTTACATTATTTATATTTTTTCATATCCTAGAATATTAGATCTTTTAAAAAATGAAGACCTTCTTTTCCTTTCTAGTACCAATACTGGCTTGTGGTGGTGATGACTGCAAAATAAGTTTATTTATACAGCAGAATGGTCAGGTAATTACAGTTTTTGTCTCTTGTTCAGAGCCGTTACTGAGTTCTTCTGCTTCTTTCGAAATGTGCTATTGATGTTTTTCGAGTTCTTCAGTAAGTCCTTTCTCTCTCTACATAGCCATCACATACAACAACTTTTTTCAAATAGTTCATCCACTTTTCTGGGTAATGGTGAAATGCACATAGAGAATATTGAAGTTGTCAGTGCATAAAAGTGTTGGTTTTTCTTGATTTTTTTTTTCCCCTGTGTGAAGATAGCCTGTTTCTATTCCCACTGATACAAAATAGCTGCAACGGTCCTTCTTTATTAAGTATCCAGGCATTGAGTTGTTCATATGGAAATGATGTTACTTTCATTCTCTAAATTCTTATAATAAAACTCATATGACTTCTATCTGAGGAATTTTATGTTTGTTGCTAAGTGTGCCCTTTATGCTTGACTGCTTTTGAACATCAAAAAAAAAGCACTTTTAGGAGTATCTGATCTTATAAAAGCACACAATTTTTATGTGTTATTTGGAAGCTGGCAATTTTTAGTTTTTCATACAGATAAATATTCCTTTTGAGCAGTAGAAAAACATTGTGTCCTCTCTTGCATCTGTTCAGAAGTTTTGTTAGATTCTAAAGCATGTGTTGAATGTTGGACTGTTTTCCAAAACAGAATTCAATATCACTTCTTTCTTTCTCTCACTCCCTTAAAAAAACCACTTCAGACCACAAATGCTCTCCCAGTGCATCAGTGAAGCTACCATTTAGAACCTCCCTTTGAAACTGGCATATGTAGAACCACCTAGTCTGCTGCATTTGCTCAGATACACTCCCTTTAGGGAATAAAGAATAGATACTCCTTTTTTTTTTTTTTTTGAGAGACGTAAAAGCTNTCCTTTTTTTTTTTTTTTTGAGAGACGTAAAAGCTACTTTATAGATAATTTTGCTAGTTTGTGCTGCCACGTACAGTCATAAGATTTTTTTGGTTGCTGTTGTCAGTAAAATAAGTACTTCATCCCCTTCTTCTATGTTTAATGATTTCTTGACCACTCAGTAGAAAAGAAGAGTCCTTGGTTAGATTTTTGATTTTTTTTTCTTTT
>VWYP01031031.1:14691-28941 GCA_013400435.1 Pycnonotus jocosus
TTGTCCAGCATCCACCCCCCCCCACCCCCCGCTTGGAAGCAGAGCCTCAGCGGTTCACCCTATGGATAGGCTGGAACCGATCAAGTAAAATAAATGAAAGTCTGCTCCTGTGAAAAGTGCACGGAGCCCACAAGTGATTGCAAAAGCTGTATTTATTTTTAGTCTGGTAGCGCAGCACGGTGAGGATGTGTGCTCGCGGCGCGGACAGTGAGCAGCAACTCGCCTAGCTCAGGAATGAGGAGATCCACGGGCTCAGTCTCTGATGGGCAGTTTGCATTGGCTGCTGCATTTTGTTGAATGTGTACCCCCCGCTACCTCCCTAGAGCATCCCATCAGCCTGTTTGATTTGTTGTTTTTTGCAGGTATAGTGCTTACTATTAATGAGAGGGGGTGAGGGATGTGAAAAAAACCCAAACATATGGAACATTTTATTGATGTGATCCTAATCCTGTAATGGAGATTGCATTAAATGAGGATTGCATCAAAATGCCAGGCTGCTGTGGAGAGCAGAGAAAGCAAAAACTATGCTGGATTGTAAATGAAGTTCTTTGATTGAAGGATTTTCTTGAACCATGAAGGGATGTCTGTAAGCTTAAAGTTGCTGTGTATGTAGAGTGCTGGAATGGGATGAAAACCAGATGAAGCTGAAATGTGCTTTAATTGACTCAAGCTCTGGATACGGTTAGAATTGGTTAGAGGCATTGCAGTGATGCCCAGTGAATTCTTGGTTTCAGCTATGGAGACCACAGAAAGGCAAGGAGAGAGCAGAACACGGAAAGAGAAGGAGAGAACGTGATCGTGTGGGGAAGGGAAGAATGGTTGTTACTTTTGCCATCGTAGTACAGATCTTGCAGCCTACTGGCTACAGGCAGAAACCTTGCAGGCGATGTGCAAGGCAAAGGATTTTTCTCACTCTCCTTTTGCTGCCTGGGTGTAGTTGCCTGTAAAGTAGCTGCGAGGTGCATGGCAAGAGGCAAACAGGGACCTATTTGCCCTTCTCGGACACTGAAGGAAACTGAGGTTGGGAGAGATGCAGTCGGCTCAGCTGATCTTGCCTTTTTGAGCTTGAGTTGATAATACATTTTGAGTAATTGTTGCTGCTTATCTCAATCGGCAAAGGAGGGGAGAAGATGTTCAGGTTTATTGAACCAAAGCAGAGCTAAGGACAGTAGATTCTATCAGCTCACCCTTGCATTCTTTTTCGTGCTCAGCTGTATTCTGGCATAGAGAACTGAGCCACAAAGAGCACCTTCTTCAAGCCTTACTGAAAGGAAGCCTAAAGACAACAAAAAGATTAAGTGAAAGATAAATGGTAACTTTTTGCTTGTCTGCTGTGGAAGTAGCATTGATCTGCCAGATTGCACAGGTCAAAAGAGGTAAGATAAGGAACAAAGTTATTTATTTATTTATTTATTTACTATTCCCACACACACAAACAAAGTTGGCGTGCAGAGAAACATCCCAGAGCGCGGATGCACCGTGGCTGAGCACCACCCAAGAAACAACTGATGTAAACAGCAGAGAAATTCGTGTAAGAATCCTCAGCAGTACCTATCTGTAACTGCAAAAGTGTTGGTTAAATGCTAATTTGCAAACCAACCCTGAATAGCTGATGTTCTCAGAAGGAATTTGTTTTCCCATTGGTGTATAGAATCTCAGGTAACATCTCCAGAACTCAGTCTCTCTCTTGCTGTGTATTTGGCATAAAGTTGAGACGGAAACACTTATTCTAAATAAAATGAAGACAAGCAGTATAAGCATATTGAATTCCTCTTAAGTATTTTATTTTGGCAAAAGAACTCTTTTCTTGAATTGTAAGAGATTGGTTTAGAATATTCATGGCTAAACTCCAGGGAGCTTAGTGTTAGCTCAGTAGGCAGAAGGTTCTTCCTCTAAAGAGGTATCTGGAAAAGACATGTTTAAATTTCAAACCCTATTCAATAGAGACTGTTGGTTTCCACATTTTCAAATCATTTTTTTATGCCTCTTAGGGGAATGATGCTTAATCTGGGCAATAAAGCAAGTATTCCTAGCTCGCTTTTTTAATGGAAAGAGCAAGCAGTGTGCTCCAACTGTACTTCTGTATGCCCAATACTCTAGATTTTACTCTATTTTTTATATCAAATAACAGCTGTAGAAGAAATTTTGTTCTTTGAAACCATGGTTATCCGTGCACATCTTTGTGGGGTTTTTTTTTGGTACAGAAGAACTCTACTTCATGGCTGCATTGTTCATGCTTGCAGCATTTCTTTAAATGTGAGCCTCACTATAGTTAAAGGATAATTTATATTCAGTGTAGTACTGTCTGCACAGTGGAATGGCTTTATACATCACAGCCTCTGAAAAAAAAAAAAAANAAAAAAAAAAAAAAAAAAAAAAAAGAGAGAGATCAAAGATCTGAACCTGTGGTCCTGTATTGCATTTGTATTCTACATGGACTTGAGTAATCTCACAGTGGAACCATTCACGCTCTCACAGTTAGGAGTATGTCAGCGTTTCCATTAAAACAACCATTTGCTTAGGAATTTACCAGCTGCTTTTAAGGACCGGCTCCAAGCTTAAATTGGACACATTCATATGGCAAAAAGAAAAAACAGATATCCTAAACAGTGAAATCTGATAGCATTTGGCACTGTTAAGTTGAGGTTATAGAAAGCTTAGTAGAAAACAACACCTGTATGAAAAATTGAGAGGTTAAAGGGGGGGAAAAAAAACCCAAAAAACAACCACCAAAAAATCCTAACAAACCTTTCAAAAGGCCCTTGTGGATCCAGGTGAGTGTTTCTACCTGGATTTTAAAGGGCCCTGTGGTTGTTAAGCAAGCAGTAGGACTTTTCTTGACGGAAGACAGCGCTGGCTCCAAGCAGGAATTAGATCTCAGTTCAGTTTCACAGGCATCAGAACTAATGCCTTTGGCACTGTTCCAGGTAGTGCTTTTGAGGGTTAAATTGCAAGAACAATAAACCCCAAACCTCGCATTGTAACCCATGTAGTTTTCCTTTCAATGAGCCAAAGACAACCATTCACCTTCGAATAGTGCTGATTGTCTGACCCAGGTGTTGGGAGCCTTTGGGCGATGCTGCTGCTAACTCTCACTTGCCAGGTTGTCCACCTGAAACAGCCAGCCCGGTAATCCTGCTGCCAGCGGGGATAACGGTAGAACGCTTTTGTCTAAAACATCCCAAAGCCTTTCCCTGGAATTACAAATACATCTGGATCCAAGAGCACAGTTGCACGTGCTATGTAATGCCAATGTTCACGGAGCACGTTCAAGATGCAGCTTCTTGAATACCAGGTATTTTGGACTGGATGAAATAAATGAGTATTGTTTATCATTTACATAAAAATTCTTAGGGGAGATTAATATTCTTCTGTCCCAATTTCCTCTTTCTGATATGAGTTCTCGGAGGAAATTTGTAGCAGTTGTCTTTTGCCCGTGTGGTGTGGTGAAGTATCAGTGACTGTATCTTTCTTGGGTCTGTGAAATCTCATCCTATTCCAGATACACAGGCGGGTAATACGATGTCAGGAGAAGTTAAATGTGAAAATCAGAATACAGATGAAAAACACTGTGGGATTTAGTCTGTGGACACAATCAAATCATGGTAGTTTTGACAGTAAGTTAGAAACTATGTCACAATTAAGCATTCTTTTCCTTTGATGTCTGTTGTCTTTGTGTTTAATGAAGTACTGTTGGAAATTATTTCTGATGCTCTTTGAAAAGATGTGATTTCCCATAGATTATGCAAGATTTATGCTTCTTGATCCAATATGGCCTGATCCAAATCTTCCTTCAATCTATGAAAAAATTTCTAGTGGAACAGAGCCTTTCATAACTGCTTTTTGCCTTACATTACATACACACTTTAACTTCTGCCAATTCTTCAGTTCTACACGTTCATGTGGTATTGAAGGCGTTGCTGTAGAGGAGTTTTGCTTGCAGGGGTGGCAGAACTCAGCCAGTTTAACAGCAAATGCTTTATTAACTTTTCAAGGAAACTCTTTTAAAATGGCTGTTGCTTTCCTTAATTTGAGTTGCAAAGGGAAACTACATAACCAGATCATCAAACAGCCAAATGCATTGTTAGAGAGACAGATGAATGTTGAAGCCACTGGAGACTTCCAAATTCAGTACTGAAATTACAAGCAGAGGTGCCCACTATCTTTAAAAACCATCACTGGGGGGTTTAACATGGCAGTTCCCTGTGCTCAGAAACTTCTGCTTCATCTTCCTGCCAAGGGAACATCTTGCCTTGTGTTCTGCTTTGATGTGATATGGTTGTTTTGGGGAAGATTTTCTTCCTCCAAGCCGGTCTAGAAATAAGATGTCACTGGTGATGTAGTCTGTTTGCATATCAGTGTTTATCTGTTACATCCTTAAGGACATAGTTTTATTATTGTTGTAGGAATTTAATTAGTAATTATGTACGCTTGATGCTGTCTACTGATGTAGCAGGAAATACATGCTAAAGGGGAAAAAATCAAGTATAAGTTTATAATGCTTATGCAGAGCATATTTCATTTAACCAACTGTGCTATCTTGTTAAATAAATAAATGTATATGTATGGAAATCTATGATGTGCTGGATACGTGTTCTCACATTGCAGCCACATGCACTCGTGTTTCCAGCTGTAGTCCCTGGCACAAGACACAGGCATGCCCACCCCAAGGAAAGTATGGAATGCTTGGGGGATGACTGAACTTCAGGTTCCATAAAATGGAGCTTGGGGAACAGTTCTAAAAAAGCCAACTGTCTCCCTCCAGCCTGAAACTCAGACTTCATTAGATCACATTTTTTAAAAAAATAATCCCCTCAAGAAAGGAAGTTTCATCACTGGGTTTTATCTCTGCTAATGGGCTTAATAGTTTAAACCCATGTTTAGTCATTTCTGCAGGTTCAGTGATTGCTTTTGTAATTATAGAAGTTTGTATCTCCCTGTTTCCTGATCAGTGTGGAGCTGTGTGTCCTGACAGGTACATGGTTACCCGGATCTTTGGTTTTCCTTAGGTGTGATGGTATTTTTCTTCCTGAAATGGAGTGTAGCTTCAACGAGAGGCATCACGTCAAGGTGCAGGTTGGATTCACAAACTGGAAAGAGATTATTTTCCTAGGACTTGTGTGATGTTTCTGATGAAAGACCTAGACTTCTTAAATAGACAAGACAGTGCCATAGCATTCCCTAAAGAAAACTGCAGAGGAACTCTAGTGTTTGCAAATCCCATTAAGTGGTGACTTAAAAAGACCTGTAATGCGCATATATAACTCTGAAATCAAATGATTTAGGGCCTCAGTGTAGTAGTTTGTTTAGATTATAGTTGATGTCAGTGATTTATAAATATATGTAAGATATAAAGATGAAACTAAAGCTATCATTAAATGGAATAATGGCTTCACTATGTCAGTCATTTAATTGACCCTTGGAAAATGTACTGTAAATATGCTGTAAATCAAAATCAAGAGTGCAATGCAACGCAGTAATAATTTTGGGGATGAAAATTGGGAAAAGGATACGTAAAATTAATTTTCTGTTCGTCTCCCTGCCTTTTCCTCGTTTGAAGCTTTCCAGAATGAATGGATTCCAGTGAAGGGTTTTGAAATAATTTCTGATAGTCGGGACTCTCCTCCAGGAGATCAGTTCAGTGCTTGTCAGCTGAGTGTACATCCAGAAATCTCTGTTTAAAATTCATGTTCAGGAGACCTGTGATTTTATGACTCATTAAAGAAAATGTGATATATAAAGTAAATCAAGAGTTTTGCTGAACTAGTTTGTTACAGAGGCCTCGTCCTCCGGCCAAGGGGCAGCTGAATTGGGAATTATTACTTCTTTATCTTCTACGATTCCACCAGAAACTTCAGGAAAAAACCTCAGGCACTTGTCCATGCACAATTGTTTAGGGCATTAATGAAATCTGAAGAGTGAAAGTTACAGAAGGGTCCTTAGATACTGGTAAATAAGTGCATTTTAATTGTATGTAATCAATCTGGAATAATGATGACTAGAAAAATTGAACTATCATGAGATTTTTGGTACTCACATTCTCCTCCACCCTCTTTCATATATAAGCCCTTTAAATATGTCTAGGAGAACACCATAAACCATATTTTCTTAGCAAGAAATTCCCTTAAAATCCTTTTTAAACAACTACAGAGTTGTTGACTGTCAGTTACTTCTTTTTGTTATTTCTTTTTCAACAACACGCTCATTCAAATATCAGTTTCTATCTTGCACAGTTTAGATTTATCCACACAGAGAAAGAAAACCATTTCCATGCACTGCACTGGGAGTACCCTAAAGCAGAATGCAAAGTATGTTTGAGATCAGTTCACAGAACATTAACTTGAGGTGTTTCAAGCTAGAAAGGGGGAGAAAAAAGACACTTAGCATATCATTAAAAAAAAAAAAAAAAAAAGATTGACCACTTAAAAAGAAAAGTCAGAAATCAAAGACTTTAATGCTTTCAAAGAAACGTCCCACTTGTGTCTCTGGTCAGAAACTGTTGTGTTCCAGCTGAGGAATGAGGTGGGATGTGTTGAACGCTGGCAGCCCTGTGGGCAGTGAGATCTTCTGGCTGTGTCGGTGCTGAGCCATCGGCGACGCTGAGCAACCTGAGCTTGTGTGCTGAAGGGAGAGACATTCCTGATGCCTGAATGCCAGTGACTCTCTGAAGAGTTCTGAGTGTTTTAATGGAAGCGCTTAAAAATTCCTGCTTCCCTCCATCCCTGAGAACAAAGTAAATTGAATTTACTCCTGCTCGTTCTTTCTCACTTTTTAAATTTGACTCAACTGTCTTTGAAATAAGTTTGTTAATTGAAGCTGAAAAGTTGATGCTTGGATGGTTGAGTTTGGGGCCAATTACTTCTTATTTAACATTCTGTGTTTTGTGGCTCATCAAATGGTTTAGCATCAACCAGTCTGTCCAGGTAACTGAGTGGAACCCTCAGCACTGGAAAAAAACATGGTTATACTTCAGGACAATAACACTAAACAAGAAGCGTAGTCAGAAAAAAAAAAATTCATTCTACTCTCCAGTTATCTAAACTTATACAGAAAACAAGCAAAAGTTAAAACCCTGAAGGAAGTTCAGAACTGTGAAATTTACCTGAATTTATGATGAAAATAATTTTATTCATAGAATTATAGATTCCTTGTAGAATAGTGAGTCAAATCTGAAATCCACTGTGTTATCCATTAGGTTGAAGAAAAAGGTAAATGTGCTGGTAAGGGTTTTTTTGTGCTAGGACAGTGGTTTTGTGATTGTATTGCCTTCCACAGCTCACATTCAGTAGGAGATTCCTGACAATATGAGTCGAATTTGGTTCCAATTCCGTGTTTGAATAGTGCTCTTTGGAATCACTGGGTAGGGTACTTTTACAATATTAAAAAAATTTCTTAATTAACAAAGTGTTATTGTGCTTTGGGGCTGTTTAACATCATATACTGGGTCAATTGTCCCATAGCTGCTTCTTTGGCTATTTTCTAATCTTGCTAACTTAAATCAGGTTTCAGGTTTTGGTCATTGTTCAATATCAGTGGAAAAACATAAAACGCCAGAATATTTGCCTGTTAAATTTGATAAAAAACTTTATCTGGCTTCATAAAAATGCCATTTGCTATGAATCCTCTTAATGTCAGTGTTTATACTTTTGTTGTAGTGCACTTAGGAAGAAAAGAGAATTTAAAAAGTAAGGTCTGAATCAAAAATTGTGCAACATGCCTCTGCAAAAAATGTGGAGAGTCTCAGTTCCTTACATGTAATTCATTTTGGCAGGTACAGTACTTTTAGGCTCTATTGTATTATAAATGCTAAAAAAGCTTGAAAGAAATCATTGGAAAAAGGTTTAAAGTAAGTGATTTAGAAGAGGCTGGCAGGTGGTAGTGTGGCTACTGCAGGATTAACTAAATTCTGGAAACACAGTCACTTCAGAGTATTGGATCTGAGTCCTGATTTAGTCATTACTGAAGCAGAAATCACTTTGTTGATCTGCTGAACTGTGAGACAGTGGTTGCTGGAGATACTAATCAACCAACAGAAATTGTTTTCTGAAAAAATTTGGGGTGTTCTAGTGATTAAAGGGATAACTTGGTCAGGACACCTCTTTTACTGCTGTGTTTGTGGTCACTTGTAAAAATGATACTTATGTAAAACCATGGCAATACAAATAGGTCTTTTGGAAACCCCTAAGGGGAAGTAGAGTGGAAATGATGAAATATACTATTGGAAACAGCTTCAGTGTGTTACTATGGTAGTAAAATACCTGTTGATGAGCCTCACAAAAGTTAGATGTGCTCAGATATTTCTTAGTCTGATGGCTGAGGGAATTAACATTTTTAACAGACTGTTTTGTGATCCATAAGACCAGTTTTAGGATGACATCCATCATTTTGTCAGCCACATTTATGGCAGATTTTCCTCCTTTTCTTTTAAAGCTCTTTGGGCTGATGTCGTTTTTACAACCTCAGCCATAACTGTTTTGGAGGGAGAGATGTCAAATCCGTTGTGGGTTGGCAACAGCTATCTTCTTTCTCAGCTTTTAAAGATCCTACTTAGTTTTGTGAAAGACCTTGGAAATGGGAGCCTATTTGGAGTCACATATTTCTGTCAAAATGAAGAGTTTCCCGCTGTTCTTGATATCAGTGTGATTTTAGGCTGAGTCCTACATGCTAATTTGCATTAGATCCTTTCCCGTATTACCTTTCCTGAATGTGAAAACTCTGTATTCACTGAGTTTCCCAGTGATTTGAAGTGCTGCAAGCACATTAGATAATCTTGGTAGTAAACCAGAAAGAAATCCTTGGAGCGGATTCTCCTTTTTTGCACGCTACAAAAAAGTTCACTTAATATACAGAAGTATCCTTGGAAATTTTCAAAGCTTGACCTAAGGCCCTAAGCAGCCTAATGTAACTTAGAAGCTTGAAGCAGGTCTGGCTAGACAGACTCTCTAGAGGTCTTCCAGTCTGAACTTCCCTGTGGTTCTATAAAAAGACATTGACTCCTCTATGTAGGTCACTGCTTTTTGCCTTGTCTCAACTGTGATTTTTCACTCAAATTCAGCAGCTTGCTCTGTCCTTGCTGTTCTGGTTGTTCAGGTGGTGAAGAGGAGAGGAGCAGGACAGGAAGAGGAGCCTACTAGTGAGCAGAGGATAGCTGTTATTTTTATGTTGGATCTCAGCACTGGTTGCTATTCCTGTCTCACAATGTGCTATTTGGTGTGATTTTGGAGGCCTCCTTTAGCTGAGGTTATAGACACAAGGCTGCCGCTTCAACAAGTCATCTCTTCACTTTGTGCAGGGCCCTGCTGAATACGGGTTGAAGTACTGCTTTTGATCTGTAAAATTCTTTTTAGTTTCCTTTCTCCTTCCGAGGAAACCCTGCTGTTCGTTTTTGTTCTTCTTTAAAGGCCAACTGGAAAGCAGAAGCCTCAGCTTTATTAACAGAGCTGAGGGCAAGAGAACCTGAGACTGATTCTTTTCCCTTAGTCCAACAAAACCTTAGTTGACATTCAGAGCTGTAAGACAAACTTGTTAATTCAGTATTTCCTGAGGGTTTTCTGGGGTGGGCACATTAGCTGGAGTGTAATTTTGTTTGTATTTGTGAAGAGTGTTCTGCTGATGCTTCGTGTTGATGGTTTATTGCTCTTGACTACAAGGGTGACTGGAGGTTGATTGACAGATTCCCTATAGAAAAATGCGAGAAATGCAGTTTCTAGAGAGGGACTTAACAATGTATGACTGTGAGGATATGAGAATAAAATCAGTTTGAGAATAGGCAATATTTTATGGGCAGAAATTTAAGTACTTTCATTAAATATAATAGAAGATCCCTACAAATGAAACCAAAGATCTTAAAAATTCTCTAAAAAGGATATTTATGGTTACAGAAGTTCTAATTTATTCATTGTTTTATCATGGAATTATTTGTCAAAGCAGGCAGTCAAACAGAAATTGTTTACTGAAAAGCTATGTTGAAGGTGCCTAAATTTGAACAAGCATTTCATGATCTTTGTTGTTCAAGCTAGATTAAAGTATTTCTTCATTTCTAGTAGTTTCACTGACTTTTCATGCTGCCTGTCTAACATGATGTCATTGGTATTTTTTTTGGTACATCTAAAAGGATCATAATACTGCCTATGCTAAATTTAGCTGAAATTTAGATTAAAAATTACTTCCGTGGGTTTGTGTTGGTTTATTTGGGCCAATTTTAACTGAAAGCTCAGCAGAATACTGCAAGTACTCATTCAGTATTTTCCATCCTTGACTCTTGCTTTACCATTTTGTTTCTGCTGCCTGCAAAAGAACATTTTCCTTTAAAAAATTCTTAGGTGTTACTAAATATTTCAATAAATATCTGCTGCATGCAATTTGTTGGACATTAAATGTAGTTGTTCCACAATTACAGACTGTTTCCTTCAGATTCCATTGATGAAAGCTTCTTATCCTAATTATTTGTTTATCTTAATGAGTGCGTGGTAAAGGCTGTATTGCATTTGTACCATTAGATGCTCTCAGTCTGATATTTTCAGAACCCTGCAGATGTGGATTTTAAATAAATGAAAAGAGCAGATGGCGTACAGGGAAATCTTTGGTAGGCCAAGAAGCTAAATCAAAGTTTCCCTGAGTTCCAGCAGGTACCTTATGTAGGGACTGCTTTTCCATCACTAGAAAAATAAATAATAAAGTGTTGATCTACAGTATGTTGTAGAATCTCCTAAATATGCGGAATATTCTTTAGGAAAAGCCTGAGCCATGGGAAGAGATCTGCATCGTGCACTCTGCTTTTTAGAATGTATTTTAACGTGGGGCTTAGGCTTGCTTTGAGACAATCAACCCTGATGGTGCTGAATATAAAAAATGTCAATATAATTAGTCATCTCTAGCAGAAAATAATTTTTGCCATTTTCTTCCCTGTGTGGAGGAGAGGATGAACTGGTTTTCAGTTACTCTTTATCATTTCGGTTTCTATTTTTGCCGCTGACTGGGAACATTTACCAATCACTTTTTTTCCATCTTGTAGTTAGGAATGGGCTATCTTATGAGATAAAGATTTAGAACTGAAATGCCCTGGTGAACCAGAGTGAACTGGTGGTAATTCAGCAAAAGCTACTTCTTGTCTGATGGAATAGAACACAGAACTGTCCATGGTCAGCTTTGTATAAAAAGTGAGCTACTTGCAGCACTCTAGTCCTAATCCACGCTCTCTTAATTAGGACATTGCAAGTGTTCATTGTAGAAACTTTATATTAAATGTTCTGGGCAAGGCACTTATATATGAACTGTTCCTGTTTTGTTTTGCATTGGTGCAACTGCAGTAAAAGTTATGCAAATGAAAGATGGTACCCAGAAAGTCAAAACATAGATAGTTGTTCTGAGCCTTCCCTGATCTGAATTACCCTAAAAAAATCTCAAAGATCATCATTTCAAGCAAAAGAGTGTGATTTAAATGTATAGTTACCATCATAGATACCATGTATGGGTTCTATAACCACAGGGAAATCACAGATTTTCAATTTCCCTTGGAATGTGTTCATTATTAGTGTTACCAGAGCATTGCTTGTTGCAGGAGAAGAAAATCCTGTTCAAGTTTTTAATGAATCTCTTGAGAGATTAATCAGATTTACAGGTTAAAAAAGCTGTAAACATTCTACTGAGAACAGTCATTAAAAGGAAGATGAATGTGAGTTATCTGCACACTTCTTCTGAAACAGAAGCCCTGAAGATGATTTACAAGCCAGAAAGCTGTTTCTCTTTAAATGATCTGTGTTGCTGCATTGTGCAATGAAATACAAAGTACGATTAAAGTAAATCTGTTTGCAAAATGAGAACCAGATTCAGTGTTTGGAGAATTTTACAGGTAAGACTTCAATGATCTGGGTTTGAAGGGAAGAAGCCTGAGACAAATATTTCTGTCATTTCTAGATTACAAAAAGCAGTAGAGTGCAGGAAAAACACCTTCCTGCATAGATAATGTGTTGGAAATCTGATTTCCTAAATGAAATAAAAATGAATTAATAAAAGGTTTGTAGATTAAATAATTAAAAAAAAAAAAAAAAAGAAAAAAACAAACAAAAAACAAACAAACAAAATCCAGGAACAAAAACCAACCAAACAAAAAAGGGAGAGAAGATAAGCAACTCATTTAGTCTGAACTTACATAATAGTGATATGACTGTTCTGAAGGGGAAAGCGAGTTAGCNGAAAGGTTTGCCTTTCCACGGGGCACTTCATACCCTTGACTACTCACTCAAGCTTGACTGACCCAGCAGCAAGGCTGTTAAAAAATCATAAATTGTGATGAAACTGCCTAATAATTTCTTCTTATCTGGAGTATTACAGATGCAATGAAGGGAACAGTTTTGGCTATACTACTAAAACATAAAAGACAGATAAGTGTTTCTAAATTAATTTGTCAAAAAATCGATCCTTGAAAGATTTTAATTGGTCACTTAAGATTCCACTGATGATGTTTTGGTAGCCAAATATCTCCTGTTTCTTCAGAAAACTCCAGGAAAAGAATGGGAAAGACAGCTTTGTTGTAGTTGGGGTGAATTCTGGCATTAGTTTTGTTTGGTTGATGTAGCTCCTCAGTGAAGCACAAATGCTCTGAAAACTTGGAAAATAACGCAACGTGAACTGTGTCCCAACCACATCTGTTGAACACAACAACAGTGGTTTCACAGTCACTCAGCTCTCCAAGGGGTCACCCCCTCTGCAAATAATATGCATAACAAACTGCTGTATTCACAGAGCCTCATCATTATGAACAGGGTGTATTTCAGCTGACACTGCCATTCACAGCATCATGTTACCAGTTTAGTACACGACTGCCAATCTGATCTTATTATCAGACTGGAAGTAATCAGGGCTCCAAAGTAAAATCACCATCACACCAACAGGATCGATGCTTCTACTGCATTTTCTTAATATTTTGTAAAGATTATCTGCTCCTGAGGAGTCTTTTTTTTTTTCAAGATGTGTGTATGTGCATTTTATTTTATTCTTTTTTTTGTTAAAAGCCTGTGTGGGGATATGTATATGCATGGACATGCTGTGGCCATAAAAGGCATGATTTATGTCCTTGGTCTGAGCTGGACATTAAACTTTCAGGCTTTGGGCAAGCTTCTTCATGAGGCAGACCCAATAAAAATCCATCTCTGACCTGGCACGTGCAGAATCCTCTTGAGCAGACTCCAGCCATGGCATTTGTAACAGCATGGCTGACAATAAAGGTAAATCAAGACAAGGATAAAGACTTCAGGTCTGCTCTTTCTTAGGACTGAAGTATCACAAAACGTAAAGGAACGCAGTCATTCATGCAGAATCATTTTTGTGATGTTGGTGGGAGGTTAATGAAAAATCCTTGTGACGTGTTTTGTACTGACGTCGTGTTTGGCTATATCTTAAATACCGGTGGCAATGTTAGAGCTTATGTTCTTTATATTTCCTTTTGCAAGAATTTGCTTTTGGGCTGTCATTTCTCTATGTGACTGGAAAGCATTTTGCCAATTTTCATTTTCCACTGCCACCTTTCTGTGCCTGTTTGTCTCCCACTGACTCCTACTTTTCCACAGACATGGGCCCACTGAAAGGAGCATTTCTTGCTTGGAAAGCTTGAGGTGCCAAAAGATGATTTGCACTCCTCGGACTATTTGCTTCACAAAGGCTTGTAAGATTTTAGGAAAGATGCCAGCTAGAGCACAGACAGTTTGGCTCTCCAAGCCCAGCATTAAGGTTAACAAGTTGTAAATAGCTGCATGTTGCCATTATCTCCAAACCCCGCTGCTTTCAGGACACCATGAGGGCCATAATAAGAATGTTGTTCATCACTTGCTGTATTTTTTTTCCTTCTCTTGCCCAGCACTTACTGAAGAATAAGGTTTATAACTCGGACGGGTTGTGACGGGGCCTTGGTGTGATCCTTTCATCTCGCTGATCAGTGAGTTACTGGTGGAGCTCTAACAAATGGATCACTGAGATGAGGGGAAAAACCAAACCCAAACCTGCCACTGTTTTTTTAAACAATTATTTATAGGAAGGAATCTTGGAATAAAAAAAAGATTTTTTTTTCTACAAAAATAAATACAGTGTTAAGACAGCTGAATATATTTACAGTATCTCATGTAAACTTACTTATATGTATAAGGCTTTCTTGCAGCTATATAAATCTGCACATCTTGATTGATGTCTTTTGAGCTGTGCTGACTTATAAAAAACACGGATTGTATCTAGCATATGCCACTCAAAGTTACAGTA
>VWYP01031037.1:0-21208 GCA_013400435.1 Pycnonotus jocosus
AAAAAAAAAAAAAAGGTGCTGAGATGGATTCAGCTGTAACCATTCAGCTGTGAATTTGAGCTTTTCTTTCCTTTCACATCAGTGCTCTGTGCTGCAGGGGATTATTTTCCTGCATGTGACTTGGAGGGAGATAATCACGGACAGGATAGATTAAGGGTACCTGTGGCAATATCTCCCAAAGCTCAGTTCCTTGCTGAAATTGGGGGATATTTCTATCAAGCTCCTCCATTCCCAGGCTACACATATGTATATATTTGAAAAGAATAAGAAAAAGCTGGCAAAGCTGTATATGAAAGGTAAATTTCACTTTTTTTTTTTCTTTATTCCTCTTGTTTGCTTCCCTGCTTGCATCTATCCCACTTTTCTCTCTCGCTTTATTACTGCTTGGGAATTAATTGTTCTTTTGTGATTAAACAGAGACAAAACATCTCCTTACCTGTCGCATGTTGGGCTTTTAAACAAATGTGGTTGTTGGAGCTGGAGCATCAATTTTATGTCAGTTTTGGTCTGGGGAGTTTCACTGATGTTGGTCAGGAAGAAACAAATGTGTAATATAATAATAAAACATCAAATTCACACCGTGTGTAGGATCCATTTGGAGGGCAGTCATCTGCCTTTGTGTCATGTAATACATTTATTTATTTGAGTTTTTGATGGATTAGACTCTCTAATGTTAAAAACCCCGAATAAAACCAACTTAGACATCCGCAGGGCAGTGGGGAAAGGCTGTCCTGTCTTGCTCCGAGTAAATTGGCCAGAAAAGTCTACATTAAAATGCATTATTAAAGAGTTTAAAATCTGCAATTTTGGAGGCTTTTTTTTCCATTTAAAAGCTAAGCTGAGGCCAGGGCTTTGTGGGAAGCCCCAATGTCATGGTGGCATTTGGGTGGGAGAGGTGCAGGTTCTCATCTTCACACCTGGTAGGAATTCTTTTTAATTTCTAGTGGGACAAAGAAGTAGCTGTCCTGCTTTTTCTGGAAAATTCCTGGCTAATGCAGTGCACAGGTCATGTTTTAAGGTTGGATTGGGTGTTTTAAAGATGTGGTGGTGTACAGGGAATTTCTTCCTCTAGTGGGTTGGGCATAGGACAAAAATGCCATTTAAATGGAATAAATTTTCTTGTAGGCACTTGAGCATTAATGAGACTTGGAAGGAGGAAAGAGAGGGTGAGAAGAAAGAGATTTTTCTGCCATTCTCTCTTCAGTATTCATTATTAGACTGATCTCTCTGTGTGTCAGTATCTCTCTGTAAATACATGTGTATGTATGTGTAGGTAGCAAACATTTTACTGTTTAACCTAAAAAAGTCTCTAGAGTTTTTCAATCCCAAAGTGTCTGACTGTTTAATTTGTCAGCTCTGAAGGTATTCAGCACAGAATGTTTTTTTCTCATTTGAATTGTCAGTGTAAGGGAAGTTTAGTGCGTTGGAAATGTTGTTTCTGCCTGCTCTGATGGAGTTTGAGTTTCTCCTGGAGTGAGAGGCACCAAGCAGGCTGGAGTGCTCATTTTGGGACTAAGAGCAACAATAGGGAGCTCTGAAAANAGGCTGGAGTGCTCATTTTGATGAGGGTTTTTGGGACTAAAAGCAACAATAGGGAGCTCTGAAAATCAAAGTAACTTCTTAGGAGAAGTTAAACACAGGGCCCTGCTGATGTAAATTTGGGTACACTTGGATGTTGAGAGTATTTTTGTGTTGAATTTTACATTCTTTTAGGTTGCAGAATAATATTGTCAGCACTTTTTAGGTGGAGAGTCTGTGTTGCTGTTTTGTGGTGTTCAGTGGGCTGTCTATGGTTGCTTTTTATTGTTTGATTTTTAATTGGTTTTAAATCTTTGTGTTGGGAGGGAGTTGAGGACAGGCTTCAGGTTTGTGTCGCATTTTTTGTTCCCTTTATTCAAGTGCTTGCTGGCCTGTTGTCACTTTGCTCCCTGAATGCCTCAGTTCAGGATCTGCCTGAATTTCACCTCCTGGGATTTGAAGCCCCTCTCAGGTGTAGGATCTTGTCCTATCCTGTGATTTTGAGCAGAGATATGAGGGAGAACGGCACATTCTGGTTACAAAAACTTTTGACGTAGCCGGTTTTACGGTGGGC
This sequence comes from Pycnonotus jocosus, assembly GCA_013400435.1. Classification (NCBI taxonomy): domain Eukaryota; kingdom Metazoa; phylum Chordata; class Aves; order Passeriformes; family Pycnonotidae; genus Pycnonotus; species Pycnonotus jocosus. The sequence continues at coordinate 2,093 of VWYP01031037.1, forward strand.
TGCGGCATCATTGGAAATTCAGCAGCCTCTAAATTTTTGATGAAGAGGGAACTGCTGACAAATTGCTGCAGGTGACCCTTGGAGCCAGGGCAGGCAGTGTGGATCAGCATTCCTGGGCATCCGTGGGTGTTAATTCCGGCTGGGACAGCACGAGGGGCGCGGATCAACTTTGTTCTGGCCGAGGAATATCAAAGTGGAATTATGTATGCGGTGGAAGGTGATGAGTTTTTTATTGGGGTAACCGTGCAGGATGAAAGGGGCGTTTGAAGTTGTGATTTGTAGGGGATGGAACCAAAGGTGCTCAGGGAGAAATGCTGATGTCTGTGCTGATGTCTGTGCTGATGTCTGTGCTGATTCTGTGCTGATGTCTGTGCCTCACCAGAGCCAGCTCTGGGGGTGTTGATAAAGGCTCCGGACTCGGGAATGAGGAATGAATAAGAAAAGTGTCCTGGGCTGATCCTAGCAGGGAAGGGGGGATTGTGCCCCTCTCAGGTGAGAGCCCACCTGAAGAGCTGGGCCCAGCACAGGGAGGAGCTGGAGCTGCTGAGAGAGCCCAGAGGAGGCTCCAGGATGAGCAGAGGGATGGAGCAGCTCTGCTGGGAGGAAAGGCTGGCACAGCTGGCATTGTTCACCTGCACAGGAGAAGCTTTGGGGTCACCTCAGGGTGGCCTTGCAGAGCCTGAAGGGGACACAGGAAACATGGAGAGAGAGAATTGGCAAGGGATGGAGGGACAGGACAATGAGAAAGTTTCACACTGAAAGGGAATATGTTCAGATTGGGATATTGGGAAGAAATTCATCCCTGAGAGGGTTCTGAGACCCTGGCACAGGGTGCCCAGAGCAGCTGTGGCTGCCCCTGGATTCCTGGCAGTGCCCGAGGCCAGGTTGGACATTGGGGCTTGGAGCAGCCTGGGACAGTGGAAAGTGTTCCTATCCATGGCAGGAGTGGAATGTGATGATTTTTAAGGCCCCTGCCAACCCAAACCATTCTGATTCCAATGGTCATCCTTTTCAGGGACTAAGAACTGACTCAGCAGCAGCATCTCCTCCATCCCAAGGCTCCCTGTGCTCCTGGCAGTNCCATTCTGATTCCAATGATCATCCTTCTTTTCAGGGACTAAGAATTGATTCAGCAGCAGCATCTCCTCCATCCCAAGGCTCCCTGTGCTCCTGGCAGTGAGTCCTGGCAGCCCTGGAGAGTTTGGGGCACAAATCCAGATATTGGAGTCATTCCTTGATGGAATTAAAAATCAGGTCTCACCCTTTCCCCCCACTGCAGCTACACAAGCCAGAGTTCACCCAACCTCATATTTGATTTTTTAAAAAATTCCAACAGCTCTGATTTATTTACCATAATTCTTGAGCCCTACATTATTTTGAAATGATTTGTGACATGCTGTCATGTGAGTTCACAGAATTCCTGACCTCTGGAAATACCTGTCTTGGGCTGCCTGGTTGAAGGTGATGACCCATAAATGTTATCAAAAGGGTGTCTGGAATTGCTGGGTCACAGGGGGAAAGCCTCAGGCATACAAATTACAACAACAGGAGCCTGAAAATAGCAGAGAAAATACTTGACTTGTGACAGGTCACTCTTCTGGAAAAAAAAAAAAAAAAGAGTTTTTCAAGTTGATTATTGGTGTAAATTATTGCTATTCCAAGAAAGGAAGAATTAATGGGCAGAGCATAGGTCATGTTATCAAGGATGCATTGCAATTTTAACGCTTTTGTGTTAATCAGCAAGGGTTTAAACACACAAGTTTGTGCTGTCGTTGGTTGGGAAGGCATTTAATAATTACTGAAGTAGAGAGAAATGTATCTGTGCAGAGGAAGAGATGGAAATATTTAAAGTAGCAGCTGAAGTTGGCTTTTGGCAGTGAGGGGTGAATATGAATATCTGCTTTTCGATTTTATTAGCACTTGTACGGAATCTCAAACTTTTCTTTGTGCTAAATACACAAACTTCTGGATTACCACAAGTAAAGAATTCTTCTCAAGACACTGCAGCCTGAAAATATTTGGGTTTTAACATCCTTCCCTCCTGTGTGTTTGGGAAGTTCAGTTTTTTCACTGAATGAAGGTTTTTCTTGGAGCCTGGCAGTGAGTTTGGTGTTAAGCAGGGCACACAAAGTCTGTGTGCAGATGAGATAAAGGAGATTTCCACAGCAGTTCAGTGTGTGAACACTTCACTAAGTAATGCAGAAAATAAAATTGTGATTTAATTTAATTTTGAATTTGAATTTGCAAAATCAGCTTGCTCTATCAGTGTACCACCTTCACTGCACCAACACCAAAAATAGTTTCCAAGATTTACATGTGGCATGAGATTGGGGTCACTGTGGTGGGAATTGGCCTTCAACAAACCCAGTTTGTTGGGGTTTAATTGCTGTTGCTTCAGACTTAACAATTTTAAATTGCATCTCATAACTGATTCGATGGCAAGAGTTTAAAGAGAGCCTGGTAAACATTTCCCAGAAAATTTTGGGAGGAATGCAAAGGTGGTTCTTGGTGAAGTGTTCCCATGGGTGTCCCAGGGTTGATGGAGCTGAGCTGTCTCCACAGGTGCTGCAGGATAAAGATGTAGAGAGGCTCTCGAGGGGTTGATGCACAGAATTTCGGAAGGTGATGGTCCTAAATCACAGTAGGATTCCTGAGGACTTCAGGATAAATGTCACTCCTTAATTATTTTCTTTTTGCAACCGTGCTGCTTTCGTTGAGATGGAATAACTCCCTGTGGTAAGGGCTGAGCTGAGCTCGAGGTTTTTTGGTGGTTTTAGCTCTGAGATAGCAGAACTGCAGGCAGTGAGCTCAGAAAAGCCTGCTGGTGTGTGCAGGGGCTGGGCTGTCGAGAGCAATGAGAGATAAAAAGCAGAAATGTTCTGTGACACTCGGTGTGGAGAGAGGAGGACGTGGGGACAGGGGGCATTCAATCACTACAAATGCTCTTTGCTGCCGTGGGAGAAGGAGGGACTGAAACAAGTTCCAGGGCCAGGGAGGATGGTGTGCAGAGCAGAGCCACCTGTGTGATCCGTGTTCAGGGAAAATCACATCAAGAGCAGAGGATGGATGGGCTGGGGAGGCAGGGGACCCTGCCTGAGGATCAATAAATGCAGCCAGACAGGAGGAGCTGTAATAAAACTCCCCACAGAACACTTGCTGCTTCTTCCGTATTAAGCTGCTGTAAATTAATTTTGTATAAAATGATGCTTTTAACCAGGCCTGCGCTAATGGCACGCTGGAGAGAACACGAATCCTGCTCGGTGCTCCGTAACGGAGGAGTTCCTGTGGAAGTTCCTTGGCTGGTTTTTGTGCTGGCAGCTCGGCCAGGAGGATTTGTGTGCAGGGACAGGAGGCTGAGGAAGAGCCAGGGGCACCTCACAGGGGCTACCAGGGAAAGCAGCTTCCTAATGAGGGATGCTGCCACGGAGCAGGGATCTAATGAGACCCCAAAGGAGTCGCAGCAATCCCATTTTTCCTTGGAGCACCATTTTAAACTTAGCTCTGGAGCAGGCCACAGCATTGCTTAGCAGGTTTTTTAACTCTGTTTTTTGGTCTTGCTGCTGTAGCTTTTAAGTGGTCAATCCTTCTTGATTTACAGCCTTTCAGGTGTGCTGGATGCATTGGTGTTTCTCTCAGAAGTGTGCTGCCACTGCTGGCTCCGTGCTGGTCAATATTGCCTTGGTGTTTTGTTTTCCAAAGCCTTCCCAATCTCTAACATGAAATTACTCTGATGTCTCACTCTCCAGATCTGCCTGGTGGATGGTGTCAAATTGAATTAACCCTTTCCTTCCACTGACAACAATCCCTTCCAAGCTTCTCTTCTTAAACTGGCACCACCTCAGCGTCAGTGCAACAGATAACAGATACCAGTTTGATTTTAGTGAATAATTATTGATCAGCTGGGGCATTGGGCAGTCTAACCTTGGCTGGATATTTGTAGATGCCTTTAGCACTTTTGGGTTGGATTCATCTCAACACAGCCAGATCCAAGTGAACTGTCAAAGCAAAATCTGGAGATTACCTGGTATTAGAGAAAGATTGGCTCAAGAAATCAGGTACAAATGGAGAACTCCCAAAGGGGTTTAGTTCTCTTTCCTTTGGGTTTTCAAAAGCCTGTAGGTTGTAGCATTTTTCTAATTGTTGTTTTATTGACCATGGAGAGGTAGGTGTGGAGTTCCCGTGCAAAACTGGAATATTTTCATCGTGGCTCTGGTGCCTTTCAGGCCTGGAGGAGGAACTGCAGGAGGCAGAGTTGTGATGAGAGAAATCCCCAGCTCAGGTTGCTCATTGAAACCAAGTGGATTGTGATCACCTTCCACAACTGCTGATCCCATTTTGAGGGTAACCAGAGATGGATATCACTCCCCTCCCCGAAAAAATAATAAAATGGGCTGCTTGAGCTTCCCGTGGAGTGTTCAGCACCTCATCTTTTAATGCTGGGCTGTGGAGATGACTTCAGCATTAACTTGAGTGTAAATCTCATCATTTATGCACGTGAGGTGGTGCCCAGAGCAGCTGTGGCTGCCCCTGGATCCCTGGCAGTGCCCAGGGCCAGGTTGGACATTGGGGATTGGAGCAGCCTGGGATGGTGTAAGGTGTCCCTGCCATGGCAGATGATCTTTAAGGTCCTTTCCAACCCAAATAATTCCATGATTTTTTGATATTTTAATAATTTCCCTGCCTTAGCAAAGATCTGCTGACCTCTAGTGTCAGGACATCACTTGATTTTCTGGGCTGTGCCTTGCGATCAATACAGAAAAATAAGTTCTGGGTCTCCACAGCTCTCCTGAGCTCCAGGAATTTCTGATTAATTTAGACTCGATGACTCTACAAATTCCTCCTGCTCAAACTCCAGGTTTAAAATGAACTTGCCAGCCAGTTCTGACAAGTTCCAGTTCTATTTATAGGAATAAAAATTCCACCTTTAGGGAACTGCTGCTTTTTCTGTTTGACTCTGTGTAGTAAATATTAAGGTCACTGAATAAAATTACTGACTCTTGAACTTTTCCCAAACTTTTTTTATTTCTTTCAGACATTCATGTGCATCACTTGCCATATTATATGATCTGAAAGCTCAAAGGTCTTGGAAGGCTAATTTTAAAGGAAAAAAAAAAACAGAGCTGAATTTTTTATATATGTGTGTGCTCCCATCCTACTTAATTTGTTTGGCTGGTAGTTTGTTTGGGTTTATTTTTTTAATGGATAACCGGTTGTTTCCATCAAAAAAAAAGTTTGGAGCAACTCCTGAGAACTGACTTTTCTCTGAAGGTTATAGAAATAAATAATAAAGAAATGTAATCTGTTAATTTTTCCTAGTGTTTTTCATAGCTTTGCTTTTTTAATGCCTTGAAATAACTTCGACTTCTGAAAACTTTGGCTACCTAATAATAGGAAGCTTTCTGATTTAAAAAATAATTTTATATTTCCTTTTGCGTATTCTGTGACTGTTACTTTGTTTCTTTACAATCTTTACCAACCACACCAGGTGCTGGTTATCTTTATTTTTTACGTACAAAGTGCAGAATTTTGGAGGAGCCACTTTAAATCTTACTTCCAAAACCCCCCCAGATGATGTTGTGGATATTCCCCTTTGCTTCTGTAAAGGGAGACGTGAAATGACTCTTAATATTAAGAATAATGTTATTATAATCTATATTTTTATTATTGATATTTTAATATGGATATTTTAATATTATAATAAAATTTAATTTAATTTTGTTTTGAAAACAAGATCCAGAGACAAGGAGCTGGGAGCTGTGGAGGTGACAGAGATGCTCAGATTGTCCTTGGATTTTGGATCCCTGCATTGGCAGTGGATTTCTTTGATGCAGGTTATTTCCATGTGAGAAATAATCAGAATATTTCTATTATAAAAAGCAACTCACTGCAGCCTTTCTAATACAATGTTTTGGGGATTTTTAACATCTTCATTTTTAGATCATTGCTGTAAGAGAGAAAAACTTACAGCGAAGCTGAGCTGCTGTGGTGTTCGATATTTGATTTTTTTTTTCCCTTTTGCAGCGATTTCAAGGCAGAAGCTTCCTCCAATGCCAAGCATTGACCAAGGGTCTATAAACAGCCTGATCCCACTGACTTGGCCTGGGGCAGCTCTGCTTTGTAGCCCTTCCTGCACCTCTCTGCAGAGAAAAAACAACTTTGGGCTGCTTTTCTTTCTAGGAGAGCAATGAACTGAGGAGAAACTTCAGTAAGTTCATGCTTTGGGTGCACATCTGGCTTTGCATCTTTGCAAAGAGCAGACACTTATTGAGCACAAGGATGCATTTATCTGGCTTAGAGCTGGAAATCTGAGCACTCCTGAGTGTGGTGCTTTTAAAATGAAGCAGTGGCATTCAGGAAAGGATCCTAGATTAGCAAAGCCTTGCAGAACACAGGGAAAATGAAGTGTTTAAAGTCATTTAAGTCTTACAATGTTAGCTGGTAGCTGCTGTTCTCTCTTTAGGTATTAAAATTTATTAAAATATAATGTAGCCAGAGGTTGGGATGTATTTTTATGGTTTTATACCCCCACACAAAGCTTTCAATTTTTTTTATTTTTTATTTTTTTTTTTAGTTTCTACCAAAGCAGTTTTTTTCTGGCCTGAAATGGATCTATCATGTTCTGCTTTGCCCAGAGCACTTAGAGAACAAAACCAAATTAATTTAGCTTCTCCATATTTTTCTTTTTCCTTTTTTTTTTTTTTTTTTTTCCTTACAAGACTGCAACAAAGCTGACACACAAGAGTGACCTACTTTAATATTCCTGCTCCACCTCCTCCCCTCTCCCCTCCCTGCCCTTCTGGCTGCCCTCACTGCTCTGGGGAGCAGAGGAATTCCTGGATTCCAGGGATGGTGATGCTCCAGCAGGATTTAGCTCTGCAGCCCCAAGCTGGGCTGTTCTGGGATGCTCCTGTGCTGGAGGGTGTCTGGCTGTCCATTCCCTTCTTTATTTCTTTGCTTGTACCCCTTGGAAACATAGAGTGAGGAATGGCCAACTCCAAGTTTACAGCTTCAACTAAAAGTGCTTTTTTTGTTGTTTGATTTATTTTTTTGTTGTTGTTGTTTCAGTTTTCCCATTTTTTTGGTGGATTTTTATTTTTATTCTAGTTTATGATTTTTTTTTTTTGTGGGTTTGCTTTGCTAAGGAAAGAAAAAAGCAAAACCAAACAGAAAAGGAGAAAAGTGAAGCCTTGAACTGCAGGCTCACTTTTTTTTTCCTGGCTCAAAGAAAAGTTTGGGGAATGCTCTCAGGCACAGAGGGTGACCCTCAGGGTGTCCTGTGCTGGGCTGAGATGGATTTATGATCTTGGTGGGTCCCTTGCAGCTCAGGATATTCTGTGCAGAATTACTCTGTTGCCAGAGCTCTGTTCTGAGGTTTTTACCATGCAAAGTGAACAGAATTTATTGTACTCCCATCACTCCTTTTGGAAAACTAGCATTTTAGCTCTGTGCTAGGAACATTTTTTGATATGAGATCTGTGAGAACCTGGGTGAAGCTCCTAGAATTGTACCCAGGGATGGGATATTCCCCTATCCCAGGGATGGGATATTCCCCTGTCCCAGGAATGGGATATTCCCTGAGAATTGCCCTGGGGTGGGATATTCCTGTGTCCCAGGAATGGGATATTTCTCTATCCCAGGGAGGTGAAGCTCCTTCAGAATTACCCTGGGCTGGGCTATTCCCGAGTCCCAGGGCTGGGATATTCCCCTGTCCCAGGGATGGGATATTCCCTGAGAATTGCCCTGGGGTGGGATATTCCTGTGTCCCAGGAATGGGATATTTCTCTATCCCAGGGATGGGATATTCCCTCAGAATTACCCTGGGGTGGGATATTCCCCTTCCCCTCTGAGGTGCCTGGGGATTGCTCTATCCCTGCAGTGATCCCTCCTCCTGCTGGAGGATCAACACCTATTATTTGACAGAGATGTGAGGGGTTGGCTTTGCTTATTTTCTGCTTTAGAAGCACGTGGGGAAAAGGAGAAAGCAAGAACTTCAGCACTGGATGGAGGATGCCACTGCCAGCCCTGTGTGGAGGTGACAGTGGGTGCCACAGGGACAACAGGATGAGGAAAAAAATACTCTCCTTGTGGCAAAGGGTGATGTGTTTTGGAGGAGAGTAAATTCTCCCGGCTGATCACAGCTTGGGGATGGATCAGAGAGGATCCTCTGTTTGGATTCTTTTTCTGGGGAGCTTAGCAATAAATTCAAATACTTGTCCTACAGCAAGATTAAACCTTTAATATTAAATTTTAAAAAAGAGTTCACGTGGAAACATCAAGTTCAGGCAGCTCAGATCTGGCTCCTCAGAATTAGTAGTTGCTTTCTTGACCTTAATGTTGCCATGCAGTGATCTATAGGCTAATTCCAGAAGGAATCCTTTAGTCTGGGCTGTGTCCTGCCTGTCTCCCATTCCTCTGAAGAAAGAGGATGCTCTGGAAGTGACATCCAGGACCAGAGTTGTCCTACAACTAAAGAAAAATTACTGTAAAGCTTCTTTAGGAAAAAAAAAAAAATACAAGTAAAATAATCTCATAGCCAGGCTGGTAGGCCTGGGCACAGGGTTTATCATCTGACCAGTGACACAGGTAAGAGTGGCAGTAAATTGGTTCTTGCACCTGGAGCAGAAGTCCAAAGAGGAATTAAAAACTAAAAAAGCCATCAGTGAGCACGTTGCACTCCAGGACATCCAAAAAAAGGATGGGTTGGACTTGGCTTCAATGAAATCAGTTCCTGGTTTGTGGTGTTGGCAGCAGCACGAGCTGCTCCTCCCAGATGTGTTCAGCTGCTGAGCTGTGTGTGGCTGCACCTCCTGTACTCCCTTCCTTTAAGCCCTCTGTATCTCACAAATAAAGCACTGCTGGAGCTTGGTGGGAAGTGGGAACTGCAAAATCAACTCAGCTGTCAGCTCTGCTCCTGCTGGAGAATAAATCTCCCAGCACCTCATGTACATGAGAAACTGTGAAATATGAATGCACCCTTCTGGTGGGGGATTAAGGCCTGGAAAAAAAAAAGAGGAACATCAAAGGATCTGTCAACTTTATATTTATTTAAAAGTGCATTAACAAGGAAGTTCTTAAGGACCAACGAGGGATTCAGTTTTATGTCTGTTCTTTTAACAGGTTAAACCTTGCCCCCTGACAGAATTAAACACCCAGTTCCTGTGAGCCAAGCAGAATTCCTGAATCCAGGAGGCTGAAGATGCTGCTGCTGCTGTGGGAGCAGCTGTTCCTGGTGTCATTTGTTGGCTGCCTTGCAGGTAACGTTGATCTCTAACTTCTCTTTCCGAGCTGTGCACGAGTTCCCAGATTCAAGGTTTCAGCTGCACTCGAGGAGAACCCAGAGGCATTGAAATGCACAAGTGATGTAGAGTTTAGAAGCCAAGCGTGCGATAGGCGTGTTAAATAATGCAAAATATTAAAAGTGAGCGAATTAAAGGAACCTTTGCTACGTAGGGAGGTGCTTTCAAAGCAAGCAGAAGGTATTTGAATGCATTAGGGATGCTGTTGGTAGCAGTGCATGGTGGGTGTGCTGATTGAAGCGCTGCAGTGTGTGTTTATCTTCCACTGGACATTCCAGATTCTTGCTGTGGCTGATTGCTGCAGCTTCTCTCAACACTCTGCCTTCAGATGGGCTTTATTCTGAGGAGCAGCCCTGTGTTATTGCTGAGTGGGTGCAGGGATTTGCTTTTCTTGCTGTGCCAGACAGCTCTCAGAGTTTGGAGCTGCTGTTGAGGTCTCCTCTCTGCTGCCACACCAGCTCTGCAGAGTCATTCTTTGTTTTGTCTTGTCTGATGGAGCTCAGTGCTCTCTCCCAGCAGCACAAGGCTTTGCCATGGTGATCCCTTGGCTCAGCTTGTTCTGCTCCAGCATCCCCAGTGCTGCCAGCAGTGTGAGGGGAGAGGAGAAGCTCCTGTCCTGTCCTCAGGGCTTGGCTCTGGAGAATTCTGTGCCTCTGGGCTTTGCCAGGCCTGCCAAGAGCAGGGCAGTGCCCAAATGCCCCCTGTGCATCCTCTCCAGGGTGCTCAGCACAGCTCTGGGGCTTGGGCAGTGCCTGTGCTTGGTGGAGCATGAAAATGGAGTGGTTTATCCCCAAGGTCTGTTGTGGGTGGGTGAATTTGCTTTCCAAGAACTCCAGTGCAGGGAGGATGGAGGGAGATGCTGTGGCTGCCCTGGGCAGTCCCTGGCTGTGATTTCCTCCTGGTCCTGTGCTGTGCCAGCCTCTCCTTCCATCCCCTTCCTCCAGTGCCCAGTGCTTGTGTCCTGGCTGTGCTCAGGGGCTTGGAATCCTGCACACAGCTCCAAGGTAGATGGATTTAACTTTTCACAGAGGCTCAGGAGGCCAGGATTTGTTTTTGGCTTAGGCAGGAACTTTAAAGAAAGGGAGGTGTGACATTGTTAAACCAGTGCCCATCCTCCCAGTCCTCCTTTGCACCTATTTCAGGTCCCTCCCTGCAGCTGGGTCCTTGCCAGATGTCACTTTAGTGGCCATGGGGGGTTGGTAGATCAGAGGACCAGCAAGAAGTCAAGTAAAAAGCTGCTTTTCCTATTTCCAAAAGCCAGCTGGCATGGTGGGGCAGGGCTGCTTGAGGGTTTGGAGCACCCCTCACAGCTGTACATCCCTGATTTAATGTTGAATTGCTGGCATGGGGAGGTTGTGTGGAGCCCCAGTCAGCACTTGCAGAGACAAAGGTTGAGCCAGATGCAATCTGAGGCACTGAGCATTGCCAGCTGCCTGACCCATCTCCCTCAAAGCTCTGCAGAGGGGCTCAGTGTCAATCCTGACATTGAAATCTCCTGATATTTGGAGCCTGGGCATGTGTTCCATGCTAAAATTACCTGCTTGCTTCAATTGTGTGACTCTCTAGTGGACCTTTGGAACAGCAGCTGCTAAAATCCACTTGGGAATCCTGGAGCTGAATTGATTTCAAAGCAGATTTTAGTAAGAGCAGGCTGTAAATGTAAAAACAAGTTGTCAAACAGTTTGGAGAATGTTATTTTAACCTCTTATTAAGACAGATCAGCAGGTATTCTGCCTCCCCATAGAAAACCATTTTTCTTTGGCTTTGCCTATAAGCAAAAGGACAGTTCCTGTTAGAGCTGTCTGCAGCTCAGCGTTATGAAATAACATCATAGCTGCAGCAAAGGAGATGATGCTGATCCTGCCTTATAAACCCTGACAGTCTCTGTCTTTGCAGATAATGTATTTCAAACCAGGCCCCTTATTGCAGTGGCCTGTATTGAATTGCTTTTCCTTTATCCGTTGTGAATCTTCATAGTTATCAAAGAGGGGAATGTGAGAGGATTTAATGAAAAAAAAAAACAGTGGCCCTTGGGTTTTTGTTTATTGAAGTGTGATTACATCTGTCCGACTAATGATCCCATGGTTTTCTTGTCCATTTACCTTGGGGAGCAAAAAGGTGATTACTGAGTATTAAAAATATATCTCTGTATATGTGGGGTTTCCAAATGTCTGCCTTGTTAGGAGAGGAATTTCAAAACACACACTTCAGCATTGTTGTGTTTAAATTACTCTGAAGAGCGACTTCAAAGATAAAAAGGAGTAAAATATGCAAAACAGCATCAACAAAAAATGCCAAATTAAGCTGTGGTGAGGTAATGAATTAATTCCAGGTGTAACTTCTTGCAACTTTTGATTCTTGTTGGGACTTTCACCCCTCCTGAGTGCCCTGATTGCACTTTGGGGAATACCAATTCCTGTCTGGAATGTGTGAGGACAAATTTGATTGAACAATTTGATGAATTTGTGAACACGAGTGTGTAAGAACTTCTCTACAGCTGCATTTTCTGACCTCTTTTGTGATTTTTAGCTTCATTTTCCTTCTCCAGTGTTGAGCAGGAGGCTCCTGGGGAGCCCCAAGCACAGTGCCCCAGCCCTGCAGAGCACAGGCACTGCTCTCTTCAATTTCTCAAAATGTTCTGCTGTTTTCTGCTGCTCCAACCAGCTGCCCCCTCCTCCCCAGAAAGGTGTGTCCTTAAAGGATCACCTGAGAATTAACGGGAAAAAAACAACTTTTGGAGGATGGTTGAAGGGGAAGGAAAGCTGTGAATAAAGAGAGAGTTCAAAGAGATAAAACAAGGAGGCCTCTGTGAAACAATGCATAGAATTTTTCTCCTTCAGGAGATGAAAGGGCACCTTTCAAACATCATGTCCAGGGTGAGACCTGGAGACGCCACTTGGATTAAAAATCCTCAAATTCTAACTCCTTGCCACCACAAACACTGTATCCTAACACTATCTTTGCTGCCTTTATTTAAACAGAGAAAACAAAAAATAATTATTATTTTTTTTCCTCCAGCCATTGCAACCCTGGCAAAAAACCACAACAACAAAATCCCACAAAACGAAGAAAACCCCCATCAAAACCACAAAGCCACAAACAAAAAAACCCATCCAGTGCACTGCTGTAATATAGAAACTATTTGGGCATTGAAGCCTGGTTCCTGTTTACTCACTTCATACTAAATTATACAAAGCTTTTTTTTCTAATTCCTTATTCAGCAGTCCATTTGAGTTTAAAACCAGATCATATTCTGTGTATTTCTTTATGTCGATTCAGGTGTTTTTATTGCTTTCATTTTCATTTTTTCATTTTGTTTGCTCAGTTTAATACAGAAATAAACTGTTAAGCCCTCAGGCACAGCAGTGTCATGGATCAGATTCACAGTTCTCCTCTTTTTTAGTATCAAGTTTAGGAGACTCAGGAAATTGGAGAGCATGATTCTTTCTTTATTTTCCAAAGAGCATGAGAGCAAACCTTCTGTGTTCATACTGCTCTGATGTTGTGATTAAATCATGCCACAAGGAAAGCAGAAATATCCTCTTCAGATTTAGGCTTTGGTGAGAAGCTTCTTCATGGGTAAAAGTCCATTTGTAAGGAAAAAGAAATAGCATCATTCACTACTCTTGTTGAAATTCAGTTTCCATTAAGAGTTACAGCCTTCAGACAGAGGCAGCCTGGCTTTTGATGCATAATGCTTTTGCATATTAAAAGTAATCTCCTTTCTGTGCATTATACATGTCCAGCCATCATGTTCAAGTGCAGCTATGCCAGCAGTGACTGTCAGAATTGTTTAGCTGGGATGGCTTGTGCAACATCACCAGGACTCATTGCACTGGCAGAGAGTTTGGGTGCAGTTAGATAAAAAATGAGAAACTGATCTTAAGAGTTCTGCTTTTTTCTGAAGTGTTTGGTGCCTGTTTGGGGAGCAAAAAGGTGATTATTGAGCATTGTATATATATATGTGTGTGTGTGTGTGTGTATTTATGTGTATATATATATATGTGGAGTTTCTGCCTGCCTTGTTTGAAATTTCAAACCACACACTTTAGCATTATTATGTTTAAATTATTCTCAAGAGCAGCTTCAAGGATGAAAAGGAGTGAAATATGCAGAACAGCATCCACGGTGGGATGTGCAGAACTCATCTGTGAGCTGTGCTGAAGTCCTGGATTAATTCCAGGTGTGACTTGTGGCAGCTCCTGGTTCTTGTAGGGCTTTCACCCCCCCTGAGTGCCCTGACTGCTCTTTGGGGAATGGGATAGCAATTCCTGTCTGGAGCTTCAGGATGTGGTAACAGAAATGCAGTGAGTGCTGTCAACCTGCAAGGGCTGTGCTGGGTTTCCCTTTGCCCTGACCCCATCCATGATCCCCAGGCTGACCCCAGTGTGGTGGACACAGCGCCCAGGCTGGGTCCAGGCTCAGCAGGGAGGGATTGGTGCTGCCCTGGGTGTGTTTGTGACCTGGCAGATGGTGGGAGCTTAGTGCAGACCCTGTGTCACCTCTTGCTGTGCCCCAGGGTGAATCCTGCCTTCCTCTGCAGCTCCTTTGTTCCTCCTGGAGCAGCCTTGGGCACTCCTGGGTGAGGTGACCACGTTTAACCCATTCCTTTGGAATTAGGTGAGGGGGAACAAGAGTCTCCTCCGTGAGGATCTGTGTTTGCTGGGCAGCTAAATATAAACTTGGACCTGGATATAAATTAAAGTCCAAAGCCCATGAAAAGACCTTTCTCCAAGTTCCTGGATTTCCAGGAGTCTGGTTTTTTCCATGGTGGGCGTGTTCTTACCAGTTAGAATATTTAATTCCATTAGTGCAGAAAATGCTGTTATGTTCAAATTCTTTTTGGAGAGAGAGAGACCTTTAATAGCTTTTGAAGAGTCTCCTTGGTTTCTGCTTTATCTTTCAAGCTGGAAAAAGCCTCCTCTTGAAAAGCAGCTCCCTTGTGCTGCAGATACCGTCTAACCTTAAAGCTGAATCCTCACCTTCAGACAATTAATGCTTCATTTCAGCAAGACAAATGCTGCCTTTATCTTCATTAATTAAGCTCATTGCAGATTTGATGACATTTGAATGGAGAAATTTTGGCTAGTGGCAATTCTGATTTTCACATAAATTGCCAAGAAGGAATTTCTGAGCGGTTTATCCTGCAATAAAATTTTGTTACTGCAAATATTACTGAGCATGAAGGCTGTACATTTGTACTTATGCAGTTCTTCTGCCTGCTGCAGTCTGAAGTGCAGTACAATAGAGCAAGTAATTCCAATATATTTCTTGTAAAATGTTATGGAGCTTGGGCACATTGAATAGTAATCCCTGCTGGAATACTTACTCCAACCCACAAGCTAAATATTGATTTAATAGGAATTGTGGTAAATCCCTAAGTGCCTTAGGACTTCTGTTTGCTGAATTATTTTTGGTAGATTGATCATTGCTTGGTGTTTGGTTTATGGCTACTTATTTGTTGTGTGATTTCAGCCTTTTTTTCCCAGACACCTTGGAAGAAGTGACTTTTGAAGAGTCCCAGCTTTCCCTGATTTCCCTTAGCGTGAAGCCAGCCTGCCTGGTGACAAGGACAGGACAGGAGCCTCTCCATGAGTGGTTTTTTGGGTTTTAATGTGAGCCAGCACTGTCAAAGTTTCAAAAGAAGTGAAGGTCCTGGAAGTTTTTGCAAGACCCATCCCTTCCACCCCCTCACTTGGGAAGCTCAGGACACGGTGGAGTTAAAAAAATCAGATTAAAGAGGCTGTGACTGGCAGTTGAAAAACAGGGAAGGTACACTGGGTTGAAATCTAAAGCTGAATAATTTGGCAGATGTTCAGCAAAACAGCAGAACTGAGAAAAATTCAGTTTGCATTAAAAAAAAAGCTCTTTAGTAGAAGCTGTTCTGATTTTTCTTGTTGTTCTTAATGATGATGTTCAAAATGAATGCTTTAGGTTTTTAATTTTGGGTGATTTTAAATATGTGGCTGCCAGTGCCTCGGACAAAAGCTGTGTTTGTGCCATAATTAACCTCTCAGTTTTTTTGTGTAATAACAAATGTGTTAATAGTAGCCTTTAGCTCTTGCTGTACAGGATGTACATATCAGCAGTGAGATTTCAGGGATCACTGTTTGTCAGGGATTAGAGCACAATTTGCACACTGTTTTAGCAGTAACAAAATAACACAACATTGGAAAGTCGAAAGCTTAACCTCCACCATATTTACTAAACGTGTGTGAAAACCTAAGCGAGTAAAAGCTCATTTATATTCTTGTCTGATTAGCACAATCAGAACTTATTGATGCTAAAACCAGCCAAATTTCCATAACTATAAACAGAATTTTAAAATACAGTTGGCTAGCAGAGCATGATGTTTTTCCCCTCCCTGGGTGGAACACGGAGTTACGACTTTCTTGGTGACTTTTCAGGGGTCTTTCAAGAAAATCAAAGGCATTTCAAAGCCAGGCCTTTGGGCAGGGGAGCAGAACTTTTTGTAGGCAAGTATTTGTGCCTTGGAATAGAAAGCAGAAGAGGATGTGTAGGTAAATGTTGGAACTCTGTGCTTTATTTCTGCATAGTTGAGGGTCAGATGTTCACGAACATCTGTAGAAACCACTTTATTTGAAACAGCCACTACAAGTATTTGTAGTGTTTCGCTCAGTAGATGGAACCAGAAAACCTCAGTGAAGAAGGGGAGGTACAGAGTGGCTTTGTGCAGTGATGTAAATGAAGGAATTCCATCCTGAAGCCAACTGGGGGTTTCCCTGTGGTGTAAAATGAGAATGACAGAATGGTTTGAGTTGGGAGAGACCTTAAAGATGATTTAGTTGCACCTCCTGTCATGGGCAGGGACACAGAAACGTGGAATAATAGCACAATGCAAGGAGTTTGGAGGAGACCAGGGTTTGTGCAGATGACCCAAGTTTCCATTTAAATTGCCAGGAAAAAGCTTAATGACACTTTGGAAGATTTTGTGTAGTCCCAAGTGTCTGGGTGAAGAGTCCCAAAGCTGAGATTTTCCACATTGAACCTAAACACCCATCAGGGTTTGTTCCTATCTCTGAAATGTCATTTTATTAAAAAGTACCTTGTGAGGAGTGAGCATCACTTTTATTCAGCAGAGATAGCAGAGTGTGTCAGGATCCTGTTTGAAATAATCAGGAAATTTTGCATCTCCAGTGCTGCCACTCCATCCTCCCAGACTGTGCCTCAGTGAGCTGCAAAGTCACACCTGGCACCTGCTTTGCAAAACAATTTGGTGCAACTCGAGGTGCTGTGCATGCAGCAAGGAGCAAAGGACTGCAAAGGAAAGCGCAGCATTCCCTCGCCTTTGGCTGTTGTTGTGCAATGAGGACTTGAAAATGCTTTAAACCTGCATTAAAAATAGCTCCATTTGCATAGTCAAGGGTAATTAGTGTATATTTTATCCCCATTCCTTGTATGGCTATTTATAACTCCGAAAGCAATAAAGAAAATCCTCAGGTAGTTTTGATGTTTGATTCAGTTAAGGATTCTCCTGTAGCTCAGAGGGGGCACATAAAGATCTCACTGTTGGTAAACACCTGAATGGCAAATTTTCATAATTGAGATAAAGGGCAGAGCTTGGGAGAGGTAAGGTGCAAATCAGAATTCCTCTTCCAAAGCTGTGCTGCACGTCCAGGAAAAGTTTTTTAGCTTGATTTTTTTTTTCCAGTCTTTATGTTGCCAGAGATCATCCACTGGTAGAGACTTTATGAATTGGGTATTTTAAGATTTCATCCCATTTCTCATTTTTAAGGTTTGCTGTGTAGGGAGATCGTGTATGGCCCTGGATTTATTGAGTCAGGGCAGCTCTGGGGGGTGTGGGATGGAAGGAAAGACATTTTCCCTGCGCTTTTCAAGATGAGAAGAAACATTTATCCTGTATCAACAACTTGAAAATAGGACAGATTCATTCCTTGCCAGGATGTTTTTGTGCTGGCTGGGCAGCGATTCCAGCAAGCACTGATAAGAGCCAGTGTTTTCTGAGATAAGCTGCTGACAGTAATGGTGCCTTGACTTTTTGGGGGAGAGGGGGTGTGTGACAGTTCTTTCTGCCTTCAGAGTTTGTAAGAATTGCCTTTGATTGCAGCTGTAGAAAAACCCTAAATCTGAATCTGCTTGCTAGTTTATGTAAAACTTTATTGTAGACCGCAGGCTGTAGTTAAGAATAAGACAATTGCATGGCTGGATGTATTTTTTATACATATTTTATATATGAAATCTAAAGATCCATCTCCAATTTCACATCTCCATCCACAGTGTTGCTGCAGAGGGGACATATTTCAGCTCCTGCAAGACTTTGCCTAGTGAGTGACAGCAGTGAGCAACGTCTTGGAAAATATTACTTCTAATTCATTTTTTAAAGTTTTTTGAATCTGAACATGAAATACTGTATTCTGCAAAGAGATTCTGACGAGAAAATGAAATTACATGAAGGCAGAGAGGAAATGAGGGAGAAAAAGCAGTTGTTTCAGATCATAACCTCGTTGGTTGGGGTGACAGTTTCAATTCCATCTGAGTTCTCTCCAGTTCTCATCCTTTTTATGTTGGATTAAGTAACAGTTTTTGTCTTCTTATTCCCATAGCAACCTTATCTCTCTTTATTTTTTTTGATGTAAATCTGCTTGTCTCCTACTATCTTTCAAAGCATGAATAGCTTGTGAAGGAGAGGAGTGTGGCAAGGAGAAAGCAGAGACTTTCTGGCACGGAAAATAAGGCAAAGAATATTTTGGAGCAAGAAATCGAGAGCTAAAAGATGTTTTTTTCCCTCCCAAAGCTATTTATTCCATCATTTTCCCGTGTAGTTTTTCCACCAAGGCTAAAGCTTTAGTGCTGTTTTAGGATGTTGCATGAGCTTAACTCCTCCAAAAAGTTTAGGTTGAGCATGTTCTCAGCCAAAACCACAGATTTAATGATCTGTAGGGAAAAATGCCACTCTCAGCAAAGGTAATCTTGCTTTGCCATGATTTTGCTCCTCATGGGACTTGGAATCTCTCCAGGAGAAGGTTGAGTTTTGGGCAGGAGCCCCAGCTTTGTGTCCAGAACTGGGAGAATCCTGGTGCTGGGATGTTCAGAATCTCAGGGATGAGGCTCCAGATCACAGCATCAAAACCTGTTCACACAAAAGGCTGCACATCCTCAGCGAGGGGCAGCTGCTGGGTGGGTTCAGGCACTAAATGGAGTTGAAAAACGCAGCTGTTGCTTTGTCTCCACACATCTTTTTCTCATATTAAATACTTCCCTTGGTTGGACTTGCTTAATATGAAGTGCAAGGGGGACAGTGGACACCAATATGATTTTAGGTTTTTAGACTTTCTGCCTAAATTCTGAATTTTTTTTCCAACAGGAGCCTTTTGAAATGCTGGCTTCATTTCTGTAAAAAATATTTATAAATGACTAAAAATTTCAGGATTTCCTGCACAGCTCCCTTTACCTGGTAAAGCTCTAAACCAAAAATACTTGAATTCTTTTCTGTATGTGCTTGGTTTCTTTGCTTAAGTAGTGACATTTCTTAGGATTTTTGCATTAAAACTCTGAAATGTGGATTATTTGGGAAAACAGAGCTTATATTCCCTGAGACATCAAAGCAAATCCTTGCTAAGGAAAGTATTTCAGCCCTTGATTTGTTTGTCAGAATTACCCTAATGGGGTCTTGTTAGCCCATTTAACATGCTACTGATAATATGAAGATAATACTTAAAAATGTTTACATTACATTAATACCCCATTAAGGCCCTGATCTAAAGCCCATTGAAGTTAATAGGAACGTTCAGTAGGAATTGGATGCTTTGATCTTTCAGCTGTAGTTTCTGCAAGTTAA
>VWYP01031037.1:21474-41448 GCA_013400435.1 Pycnonotus jocosus
AAGTTTTATTTTTGCAAATTAAAAAAAAAAAAAAAAAAAAAGGAAATCAAACATGAAAATTGTTCCAGTCAACAGAAACACGGCTCTGCTGTGTCCTACCCCACCCTTCATGGCTCATAAAGCTATTGGATTTGGAGCTCCCTCAAACTGAAATAAAGATTTAGAATATCAATTTGGAATGTGTTTTACAGCAGCAGGCTGTGATGTAGAAACAAGGGTGTTGCTAAAGAGCTTTTGATGAGGACTTGAAATAAGGGGCAGCTTGGCTGGGTGGCTGAGAGAATTTGACTTCATCATTTTATAGATGAAGGGTTTGTTTTCCTTTTGGTTTTGTTTTGTTTTGTTTTTTGTTTTTTTGGGTTTTTTGAGGGTTTTTTGAGATGTAGAGTGCCCTGGCATGCTTTTAGACAAGATTATCTTATTGAAGGTGTTCTTCAAATAACGTAGAGCAGATTTCCTTTTCTTTTGAGGTCACTTGGAAGATGTGTAGATGTGGTTTAGTGGGACCTGGCAGTGCTGGGGAATGGTTGGGCTCGAGGAACTTGGAGATCTTTCCCAACCTAAATGCTGCTGTCATTCTGTAACAAGCCCAGGTGTCTTGTGATGTACAGAATTACTCTGCCATCCAGTGAATTTATAAGACATACACAGTAAAGTTTGACTGAATTAACCCCTGGCTGCAGCCCAGTAAATGTGGACAGATTGCAAAAAAACAATTTCAGTGCCTTCACTGGGTATCACTTTACTTTAAATACACTTTTCCAGAGCTCCAGTTTGCTGCCAGCCTGCATATTCTGCTTTCTGATGTTCGTTGCAAAGCAAAGTAGGCGTCTTAAAACTGAGGCAGTGGAAGTTAGAGAGCTGCTCCTGTTACACTGCATTGCTTGTGTCTTTATTCCTGTATTGATTATGTATTTATGTCTTGTTTCTCATCCACTGTGGCACTGAGTAGTTACAGAGAGCACAGGCTGGGACTTGCAGGGAGTCTCATTTAATAACCAAGGAAATTCTCTGTACTTATGAGAAAAGATGCAGTACCTGATTTTATTTTCCTGTTATTGCCTCTCTCAGCCCTGTGCAGCGAGACATCTTCTCTCTATTTTTTTTTTATGAAACCGTATTTTTTCAGCCCATGACTTTTTATTAAATTGCCGTTAATGACATATTTCTGAGGATTACATCACCCTGCAAGGAGCAGTTTGGCTTAGGCTGGGGATC
The DNA here is from genome assembly GCA_013400435.1 of Pycnonotus jocosus. NCBI lineage: Eukaryota > Metazoa > Chordata > Aves > Passeriformes > Pycnonotidae > Pycnonotus > Pycnonotus jocosus. The sequence goes on from VWYP01031037.1 coordinate 22,693, forward strand.
AGTCTGCACATGGAGCATCTGTCACAGAACCATTCTGCTCGGATCCCAGCAAAAAGATTTGAGGGCCCCCTGTGTTTTGGAGGTTTTCTCCTTATGTACATATCTCAACCCATTAAACTCTCCTCAGCAACGCTGGGATTGTATTTGGTTCTATAAACAGAGTAGCAGAACTCAGATATTTCTCAGGAGTTGCTTTTTTTCCCCACCCCTGCAGGCTCTGTTGTTGAATTTATTAATCTATGCCGTTGCTTGCTCAGGTGTAATCCCTTGTTCAGCCACATTTATTCATCCACTGAAGGATGTGCACATTGGTCCATCATGGCATATTAAAGGTTTGCCTCCTCCTGCCACAGCTGTCATCTCTTTGACCCCTCAGTAAACTAACACTCTTCCACATAATTTTGCTTTCATTCAAGTGTAATGCCATTACCGTGGAGGCAGACAGAATGCAATTCTCTAAAGATCTTGTCTCATTCCCTTCTCTTCCAGGGAGGTTAATGTGCTCAGATGATCCCTGCATTTTCTTTTTGCTCTCTTGCTGCAAGAAGTGCAAAAAAAAAAATAGAGTGCTCCTGGATAATCTGTTTGGACTGGCTTTTGGGGGATGGAGCAGCCTGGGAAGATGAACTCACCAGCTGGGTACAAGCTCTCTTCACCACTTGTGCTTCAAACGCCTTCATTTGTTTCCTTAGCACTTCTTACTTCTACAGCTCTTTACAAAAATGTTACACAGATGTTTTCCTGAAACGGAAGTAACTGGGTCAAAAACCTCTCTACCCAAAACGAGCTAAGCCAGGTTGAAATATTAATGATGCTGGGAATCACTTCAGTCTGAGGTTGAAAGCAGTGTTTTGTCCACAGCCATTTGTCATTTACAAGTGGTACCATTCCAAAAAAACCCCCAGGCATTCCCTCAGCCTGCAGGGAATGTCTGCAATCAGTGCTTGGCAGCCTGTGGCCGCAGTGATTCCTGATTTTGGGAATGCCAGCTGGGAGAGGATGGTCAGCAGTGAGCCTGGGGACATCAATCCCAGCCCCAGCAGGAATGCTGGCCATGAGTGCAGGTGCCCTGGATGAACTTACTGTCACTGTCACATCTAATGACTTGGAATTGCATTGATTGCCTCTACTGTACACACTGTGCTATTTAACCTGCTAATTAAGTTAAAAAATCAAATGAGCCAGTGAGTTGTTGGGTGTAGGGGCTGGTTCTGCACTGCCACAGCTTCTCATCTGCTGGCTGAACTCTTGAGTGTGATTTGCCACAGGCTTCCCTGGCTGTGTGATATGATGCTTGTGGTTTTTAATAAGCTGACATTAATAGTGGTATTTTGCATTTTCTTATCTGTTGTGAACACTCCTTTGCATTCAGCTGGTTTGAAACCTCTGATTTCTTACTACAGCTCTCTTCCTGATTTTATTCTAGATTCTTTTCAGAAGAATTTTTATGCTGCTTTGGTTAGCAAAATGTAGCATTGTTCTCCTTAGTATTTCCTAACTTCAGCTCTTAATAACACATGCTGCTCTTACTTACTCTATTTCATCTTTTTGTGTATCTTTTTTGCTTTCATTAAAAAGTAACTTTAGCATCTCTTTAAGCCAATTGTGTTTTATCCATCCCTTATTTTTCTCCTATCTTTCCTGATGGGGATTCAATGGAATTACTGCCTTGTTTCTTCAAGAAACCTTATTGCCTCATAATAAATCCTTCTGTAGTGAAAAAAAAAAAATCAACTTGTCATGTGATTGCAGTCTGAGCTTTGTATCTAAACTTGTGGGACCTTAGCATCCTTCCAGATTCTGGGGTTTACTGACTCCGTGGCAAGGATAGAATTGTTTTCTCACATCCCAGTGTCTGGGGGGGCTGGGGAAGGGCTGCTGAAGGCAGGTCCTGGGTGCCACATGCCCTGGGTGCCACTGATCTGTTCCTGTAGAAGGTGACCCAGTAGGTCAAGGCTCTGAGCTCTCACCACGAATGCTTTGTGTGATGAATTCAATTTATTCCAAGTTGTGCTTGCAAGGGTCTCCTGCCCTTCCTCCAGACACTGCAGATCCCAGTTCAGTCTGAGCCAGGCCAGATGCAATTTTGTCATCTGTTTAGGCCTTTGTTTAATTGTGTAACGTTTATCGTTCCTGCCTTCCTAAAGCAAAACATGGGATTTGTTCCCTGCGTGGGGATTACACTGGTTGGGTTTTCAACGTGTCTCTGATACATCTGGGTCAGAGCAATGATTAATATTGAAAGAGAGCTTTTGTAACCAGGCTGGAGCTCCAGCACATGTCCTGAAAAGGCTGCTGTGATTTTGGGAGAGGCTGTGAGGGGCAGGAGTGGCTGTGTGGCAGAGCCAGTGGAATTTGGGCTCGGTTACAGGCAGGGGGAATTTGTCACTCTGCTTGTGCTGATCAGCCTGGGCCTGTCACTGGCAGGAGCAGTGCTCTGCTGGGATGACAGGCACTGCTTACAGTGCTCAGAGTGGAGAAAAGAGCAGTGCCAGAGGTTATTGCTGTCTCCCTCTGACGGGGGATCAGGAGGAGCTGTGAGCTGTCTGTGCTTTTGCTGCGTGCCCCTTGTGTTAGCCCCTTCCCCACCCTGCAGTGACCGACCTGGGCTTGTCATTCTGACTGGAGGCTGGCTGGTGCAGCCTTTGGGTCTGTCCTGCCTCAGAAATGCCACCAGGATCGAGTGCTTTGACCTCATGATGGGCAGGGGAGCGGGAGCGTCCTGCAGAGAGCCGCTCTGGGCATCTCCTGGAGCTGCTCACCCCACACCAAGGAGCCTTTGCTGCCTGCTGGGAGCTGCTGATGGGAAGTACAAGCCCGAGAAAGTTGCTTACACAGCTCCAGATCAGCAGAACAGCAACCACGGGTCCAGCTCTGCGTGTTGGAGCAGCTGCAAGTGACCAGCGCTCCTCTGGTGTCCCCAAACATCCCCCCAGGAGCAGGGTGGCACTCAGCCAGAGCTCCCTGCCTGCTGCAGAATAACTTCACACCTTCCTCTCAGCACTCAGGCTCTCGAAAAACTAATTAAACACACTCAGCAGCACTTAAGAGGTTTCCAGGTAAGGCAGGGAAGTGGCTGCTTCAATAGCAGGGAGGTCTGGTGTGAACCATCAGTGAAATTGCACTGAGGGAGCTTTTGGTTTGTTCCTCTGCCACTCTTTGTGGTCTGCCTTAATTCTGGTATTTCCTACCTCCAAATAATTGAGTTTGCAGCCTCAGTGTGTTCTTTTAATTTTATTAGGGACTAGAGAGCAGTGTATTTGCACAATACTGAATTAGGTTTATGCAGTGCTTTTCTGCTTTTCATTAAATAATTAATTAACAGCTCGTGCTTGGGCACAGGTTGGAGATGTGACTTCAGTGGGAAGCTTCACCATTTGGCTTTCACCTTCAGCACTGACTCTGCCTCGTGGACTCTTCCATGGTCTGTCTCCTAGAGATAAAGTTCTAATTTTCATTTCTGCATTTTTAACAATTAACCGGGCAAATTATTATTGTTTCAAACATCTCCACTGTCCACAGCGCAGTAACACGGGCTTTCTTTCCATTTTTCTGCCTTATCTGCCACAGAAAATACCTGTTTGCTTGTCAGCTGAGAATACCATCAGGGTAAGAAATGCCTTTCCCTGCATTCCTGCTCCCTGAAGTCTGTAAGGAAATAACTCCAGCCCATCTGCTTTAGCCACTTTTTGCTGCTGCGAAGGAAGTGAACAAAATCTCTTCTGCTTTGCTTTGATGTGCTCCTGAACATCCATTAAGCTACAACTTCAGTGTTGCTGTACGGTGCTGGGATAGAAATAGATCATTTTTCTTATCTCTGCTGTCCTTCTGAGCCTGTTAATGTAGTCTAATCCCAGCAAGTAACCCCTGAGATTTACAGTCAGAAATGTTTGCAGCAATTTTCCAGAACCTGTTTTGTGCTGTGGTGACATCTTGGTGCTCGCTCAGATCCTGCAGGGCTTGGAGTGGAGCACGGGGAAGAGCACATCGTATCCCTGATTCAGAAATGGTGGGTTTGAACTTCACAGCAGCAATTAATGTCAGTCCCAAGTGCTGGATTCAGGATACTGAGTCTGAGGTACTTTATTTGTCAAACGTGAAAATTCGCCCACCTCTTCCTTCAAATGGTGATGGGAATGGTTAATACAGTGAAATAACTGTTCTTCCTCTGCATGAGCCATGCAGATGTGCTCTGAAAACATCTTACTTTTCCTTCTGCCTCTTTTCATCTTCAGGAACAGAGTTAAAAGTTCTAATTTCTCCTAAATTCCTCTGTAAATATTATTTTTTGTTACAGTATGAATCTATCCTTGCACCTTATCCTCTCTACAGCTTACTTGAAGAGGGTTGTTGAATTATGTAGAAATACTCACCTTCTCCAAGTTCCTTTGTATTTTTTTTTATTAAAGACTCGAGGCATAACCTACCTGAGGTTGAGAACCACTAAACGAGAGAATTATTAAAATAAATACAAAAAAATAAAAATCTATTAGTGTTCAACACGTCCAGTTAAAAATACTGAACAGCAGCTGGAACTGGAAATAAAACCCAGCTGATTTTGGAGGAGAAAATGGCACGGGGGGATTTTGGCAGGGTGAGCAATGGGTTGAGGTTGGCTCTCTTATTTTTGGCCCATTATTTCACTGCTGTAGCTGATGGATGGGGAGATGATTTGTTTCACTGCACGTACAACAAAATATTTCACGTCATTTTGCTCAGCCCAGGTAAGGCCACACATCTGGATGAGAACACAGCTGTTTGGAAGGCCTGTGGACATTGGGGTTTTCTGCTGCCTCACGGGGTGGTGGTTTGGAGGTATGGAGAGCAGCTGGGGTGGGACACCTTTGGGCAGGACACTTCTCCCTCTGCTGGGTCTGTTCTTTGTCACTGTCACCTCTGTCCTGGCCCAGGTGGCCTCAGTCAAAGCTGGGATCTGTCACAGGTGCTCCACACCTTGTGAGGGGCAGGAAATGACAAATCCTGGTCACCCATATCCCAGGAACCCTTTCTGGTGATGAAATATTTTATAATATTTGGGGCAGGATCTGTCCATTTCTCCGTGGAATGGTGGCATCTCTGCAAACATAAAGGATGAAGTCAGTGGCAGGAAAATAAAAATCCCACTGTCATCAGCATGTTCTCCCAGTGCTTTAAAGCTGAGCTGTCGTAGGATGGTTTTCATTGATTTATTTATTGAGGAAAGGCTTTTTGGGAACACTGCTGCATATTTAATAAATAAACAAACCTTCAGATAATTAGAGCTCGATCTGGCAGGGCTTTAGCCATCTGTTGAACTATTAAAATGTGAATAGCCTGGTGTTCTTCAGCACTAAACCTGCTCTGTGGTTACGAGGGCTGGTGCTTAGTACACTGGCAGGATGTTCTTAGGGCTTGTTTTGGGAAAGTGTTTGAGGGGAAAAAAAAAAATCTGTGTTGCATCGCAGAAGTCGACTGTAGGATAATTTCCTTGAGCAAACATCCTTGCCTCCTGAGATACTCCTCCAATTGCCTGAATTGCTTTGTTCAGTGCTGTGTTTGCCTGGAGTTGAGTGGTAATTCCCGGATAATGGGGATTTATGAAAGGCATATTTTTGGAAATACCTATTGGAGAACATTTTTCTTTCAAAACATGCATTTCCCTAGTAACGCTGTTAGGGTTTGGTGGGTTGTTTTTTTTTTGTTTGTTTGTTTGGTTTTTTTTTTTTCCAGTTCTTTCAGTGCATTTTTGCCAGTGCAAAGCGTGTTTAAAAAAAAAACCACCTCCCTGCTTGTCGGATGTTGACTCAACTTGTATGCTATTAATATTGTTTTACTGCCTTTTTTTATATTTNTAAAAAAAGCCTCCCTGCTTGTCGGATGTTCGCTCAACTTTTATGCTATTAATATTGTTTTACTGCCTTTTTTTCTTGTTTCTGCTGTCTCTGGTCCCTTCCTTCAGCTCCACAGAGCCCAGAAATCCCTTCATCCCTCTCTGTCCATCTTTCCCCCTCATTATTGCAAACTCTTCTACCTCTTCCCATGCCAGCATCTCCTGTTCACCACTCTCTGATACAGCTGGGCCAATTTATTTTTCAGCTTTTCCTACTTGTGTTTCTGTAACACAGACTTCTGAATTATTCTCCTTTAATTGGTGTAAGAGCATTTAATTTTCCCCTGTTTCATATTTTCCTGCACCTCAAGTTGATTTGAGGGAAAGAGGAAGAATTTCAAAGATTTGTAATGTGTTTTTTTGGCTGGTTGTTCACTGCACCTGGCTCCAGCAGCCTGTTCATCCCAGCAGGACTCACCTGTGAGATATTCGGCATTTCATGGGTTGGAAACAACCTGCAGGGTCTGTTCTGCACTGAGGTTTTATTGCAGATATTTCTATGGATGCACGAGCACTCAGGTGGGCTCTGCTGGTGGGGCTGATGTGAGCAGAGATGGGGGCAATATTTCCAAACTCAGGAGTTGTCTGAGCAGCATTTTGGGTGTAGAGTGAGCTTTGAAGGGTGGGAAGTTGTTCTGCTTGCCCTGCCTTGGAGCTTTCAGGGCATAAAATGCAAGTTCAGCCACGTGGCACAGCAGTAAGGGATTTTTGTGGAGGTTGGTGTGGAATTCTGTGGTTTCCCTGAAGCCTGACCAAGTGAAACCCTGGAGATGCTTCTCCAGCAGCCTCCAAATCTCTCCTCAAGTGACAAATCATCCCCACCCTGCCTGCTTTCAGCAATACTCACTGATAATATTTTTATCCTCTTTCACTTACTCAACAGGAATTGGTTACAGAGATAATTTTTGGCCTCATCCCTTTTGGTCTCATCACCTCAGTGTGATTCTCCCAGGCTCACGTGCAGCCCTGGTGTGGTGTTTTTCAAGGCAGTGTGTTGGGGTTTAACACCCCAAACATCCCAAATATCCCAGTGGAAATTAATTCTGCAAAATGTGCCTTCAGTTTTGGGTGCCTGTCTAAAGAAATACAAAATGAAAAGAAAAGAAACCACAGAAATGCCCTGGTATGGCCAATTTGGGGGTACAGGGTGGTAGGGGAGAAGGTTTGTTCGTGCACACAGGTGAGTTAGGGGCTGGTGGTGAAGTTTGTTGGGTTTTGTTGTTGTTTGTGTTTGTTTCTTTTTGTTTTTAAGGAAGCAAATTGGTGCTAGTCTGTTTTCTCCAGCAGTTCTCATTACCAACATAGCTATTACAACTGTGCTGAGGCTGTTATTTGCCCTCAAGAGCTGAGAGAGTGGAATTTCCGATCTTTTTAATAATGTGACTTTTACCGGGGCGAGTGGGCTGTGAATTAGTGCTTCATTATGGGCTGACATCAAACACAGTCCTCACTTCTGAATTACCCACTCAAGAAAACAGCTTAGGTTTGGTTGTCTGACTCATTTAGGCACTTGAACATCCTACAAATACAGAATTATACCTAAAGTGCATTTAACAAGTTCTGCTCCTTTGAAAAAACAGTGGGCCTGATGCAGCAATACAATAAATATTTTCATGGCTATTAGGGGACAATTATGTTTGTAGAGCTTGGATCCTTGTTCTGCAGTTTGGAATTGCTAATAAACAAGTGTTGGCAATAAAGAGCAATTGATACAAGGGTGATGAGATGTTTGGGTGTTGCTGGGCTTGGAGCTGGAAACCTGAATTTAAAAAAAATAAAAAAGAAAGAACAGTTGGAAAACGGAATCCTGCTCCTTTCACAGTGAATGTGTTCTCTGTATCACTTAAAAAAAAAAAAATAAATAGGATTTGGTGTGAGTTCTAGCAGTGCCTGCAAATCTTGCAAAGTTCCTGTGTACAGAATGGGTGTCTGAGGGTGAAATATCACACAAGTTTCTTGACAAAATACAACATAACTCAGCGCTGGCACACGGCAGCAGTTTTGTGTGTGGAGCAGCTTTGTCATCAGAAATGCTCTGAATTTTTCATAGCAGGATGTGCTGTGTCTGTTCAAGGCATGGCTGTGGGATTTGATGTGATCTTGCCCCGTCTCTCTGCTTCCCTTCTTGATTCCAGAAACCAGGAACGTCTGGGAGGTGCTGGCAGTGAGTGTGGTCAGCGAGCTCTGCAGATGAATTCTGATTTATTCCTTTATAGAATGTCGCTGTTTTCAGCCTCATTGACCTTACAGACATGCTTCAGGTCGTGTTTTCCCCTCATGAATCCACAAATCCGTGTCTTCTGATTGTCCTGAGTGATCCCAGGAGTGTTCAAATGCAGCTGGTGCAGGTTTGATACTCACATCACTGTCACTCCACATTTTGGAATCTTTCTCAGCTACTTCTAACTCTCAGTGCATGAGACTGAAAATTTGGCTTACCAAACAGAAGGAGAGAACCCAATGGAATATGCAGTTTTCACATCCTTTCTGTATGGGCAGGAACTCGTTTTGTCACACTCACTTTGGGCAGAATCAAAGACTTTTTGCAGCAAAGCTGAATTGCATTTTTTTTCTCAGTTTTATTGCAATGGCATGTGGATTTCAGTTGACACAACTTTATGGATTCGGTCCTAAAGCAATGAGGCAAATACATGTATTAGCAGGGGAAAGGAGGAGAAAATGCTGTTTCAGGAGTCAGAAAGCCTCAGTTGCTAATTTTAAACTTCCTTCTATATGGCAAACTATAAACAGGCAATAAAAGCATTTAATTTGCAAATTACAATTCTAGCTTGGTGTTTATGTTGGATTTTTTTTCCCCCTTGTAGTCAGGATTTTTGCAACAATTTTACCACAATATTTTCAGTGGCAGGATTAGAGCCTTTGCCTGGTAGGGTTAAATAATTAACTTGTTAATTTTGTCCATGAATAGTTGCATTTCAGATGAAAGGAGATTAGAAGTGAGCTGTGATAAATGCAAAGAAGAAGTGAAAAGATTAAGGCAAGAGAAACTAATGAAAGCACTTCAGTTTGGTGATGAGTTTGAGAGAGTTTTAAAAGTCTGCTGGTGAATAAACCAGTCTTTAGTCCAGCAGATAAAATGCAGAAATACTTCAGGAATTTCTGGCCTTTTCTTTCACTGAACAGTGGGAAATTGTGGGAAATTGTCATCCCATGGGTGCTGAAAAGCAAATCCTGTTTTCACTCACCACTCCTCAAAACCATCTTCTGTCCTGATCTCTGTTCCTTGCTTCCAGTTGTGTTTTATCTGTTGAGACATTTCAGCAGGAAGAGAGCCTCAGATTTCAGGGCTGCAATCCAATCCGTACAAATAAACAAGCTTTGCCATTATTAGTCCACCTTTTAAGGTATTTTATTTACCCTGAGGACTTCATGTCCCTTCTCAATGAGTTCATGTAATAATAAGATTTGTTAGAAGATACAGCTCTGCTCCCTCATGTTATTGTGCTTGAGATAGTGGCTTTATTAAAAAATCAAACAAAAACCTAACAAAGAAGCTCAAGGATGTAAACAATCACTCTTGATATACTTCCAAACATGCCTGGATTGACCTTCAGTCCTCTGAATCTGCTGCAGCAACACCTGAAAATCAGAGCAGCGTCGTGTTTAGAAGCAGGCAGCGCTGTCCAAGGTCAGAGGTTGGGGTTTCACTGTGTAATGCTGATAAAAGAACGCTGCTCCTGCTTTGCATGTTGATTTTTCATCGTGCTCAAGGCTGTGCCAGACAAGAGAAATGCAGAAGTTTGTGGAGAAATTCGGTGGTGGTGTTTCTGGCAGCCGTGTGGTGAGTCAGGTAGCTGAGCTGCTCTGGAAGGTGGCATGGGGAGCTTCCTGCTAATTTGTGGAAAATCATTCTTTTATTGTACCATGGCTCAAATTTGCCATTTTTGGATGGATGGGCATTGGTTCTTGTCTCCCCAGAATCTCTTTTTCTGGGACAACAGTCTTCACCTGCAATCAGTGATGAATAATTTCAATTTTTACAGCATGGGTGGGTCCTCTCTGGGATGATTGTCTTCCCAATCCTCCAGCATGTCCCATATCTCCTCCCGAGGTGCTCCCAGCCCTATCACATCCTGCCCATACGATTTTTTGGACAACACAAAGACAAAGGAAGTTCTGAGGGCCTGTAATTGCAATAAATGAACATATGGGCTTAAAAACCCCATTTCATTTGTAGAAATTGGTATTATTTAAGATTTAAGACTTGCGATGTTGTGATGTGAGAGGGAAAAATGTGGTCTAAATTAATTTTACATGTAAAGTACTAATTCTTTGGGTGTGATTCATCCTGGAACAGAGCAGTGTGTGTTCTCTGAGGTGCTGTCAGCTCCTGCTTTTTCCTTCCATTGCTCTGGGGAATGGTGTTGGGGCAGCTGATGAATGTATAATGTTATGGGGGAAAGAGTAAGATTCTTGAAAGGCCTGAAATAATAATTTAAGGCTGTGCTGTTTTAATCCCTGAGTGAAATCAGTTTGGCTGGGGTTGGATGTGACCTCTACATCACGTCCAGCAAAAGGATCTGAGTTTATTCTGAGGATACCTGCATGGAAATTCACTTGGGATGCTGAAAACAGCCCTGTGAGAAACATTCCTGTGAACTTCATGTGCACTAACAAAGGATTGTACAGCACTCTCCTACCGCAGCATTTTTTAAAGGAGGCATTGAAATTCTAATGGCTCTTATTCAGTGTTCTCACTGTAACAGCTGTTGCTTTGCAGTAATAAAAAGCACTATATTTTGGGGAAATAGCTACTGTTGGTCAACTCACTGCTCCTATTATGCTTGGCTATAAAGACAGCCTTATTTAAAGACTGTGTTAGTTTAGTATCCTATACAACATTATAAACAGATTTTTTTTTTAATGCCTGCTTTTCTATTATGGAAAAATACATAGTTTATTTATGGAAGAGCTTTTGTTAGTGTGGGGCTTCGATCTTGGTGTGTATTACATGTTGTATTTAACTTAGCTTAAGGGTGTAATGAGGCCCAACTTTCTTTGGTCTTGGCTCACCAGGTAGAGGGAAAGCCAATTTAAATTTACAATAAAATATTTACATTTATGGAAACAGAAGCATTTGCTTCCCCCTCAAGAAGGGCTGGACAACGCTGTGTGTGATTTTTGGGGTGTCCTGTGCAAGGCCACGTAGGATGGACTCAATAATCCTTGTGGATCCCCTCCACCTCAGGGTGTCCTGTGGTCATTACACAGCTCAGAATAATCCCAGAGACCTGAGGCCAGGCAGAACAGAGCGCTGGGTCAGCACACCCAGGTGCAAAGCTCTTCTGAGTGATGCTCCAGGGTATTCTCCTGCAGGAATATGGTGCAGGAGGTTCCTTTCTCTTGGGAAAGACCCATATCTGTTTTCTGAGTAGCTGTTATTGATGTTATTTTACATTAGACATGGGAGCTTAGCAGGATCTTGATGCTGAGTTCATTGTAGCCTTCACTTCCAAAGAAACAGTGGCTTAAGGACCTATTTTTAAGTCATTGGCTCCTTTTTGGTTATCAAAGCCAGGGTAGCAGAAGCCAGGCATAAGAACAAAATTAGCCACAGGATCTGTTCAATTATCTCCCTGCAGATTAGTCCCTTTCAGCCCTAATTCTGTCATCCTCCCTCGTGCCGAGCGTTTCCTTCTGCAACTGCTGCGCTGAATCTGAATCCGGGTTTAGCTGCAGACCAAGAGCTGGGAGGTCAGGATTTCAGGAGGTCAGGATTGCAGGGTGTCAGTCTCCTGTCTGTTGGTATTTCCTGCTCACTGTTGTTTCCCTGGCAGATGTGGAGAGCTCCAGGACGAAGATGAGGAGCGCGGTGTCGGTGCGGGAGGGCCAGGGGGTCGTGCTGCTCTGTGGGACCCCGCCCCGGGCTGGAGGTAAGGGGGGACCCTCGGGGCTGGTGGGGCTGGGCACCATCCCTGGGAATGCCAAAGGACAGAATTCCAGCAAAATCTGAGTTCTGGAGTAAATGCAGGGAGAGAGAAACCAAAAACAGGGGAGGAGGGAGGGAGGTATTTAAGAGGATTTACTTTTATCTTGAAATGCCTTTCCGGTTCCTAGTAATTTCTGTGCACTTAATGTGTCTGATTTTTATGGGATTTCCTGCAATTAATGGAGTTACATTCTGGAGTTCCATTCTGCCCAATTTCACAATTGCTGAGCCTGGATGAGCCCAGTTTTCCAGAATTGCAGAGAGGAGATTGTTGTCTCTAACAGTGCTGGCGTGTTCTTGCAGTCAAGACATTCTGTGGTGGGATGGGATGATGCTGTGTAATTTAAACCACTGCTGCACCAAGGGGGTGAGAAAAGTGGATGTATGGATTCTTGGTGGACCAAAAGTTGCAAGTACATTTCATTCTTCATCTGCAGCCTTTGACTAATTGCTGCTGAGCCTCAAGTAATATCTGGGAGGAACTGGTTTTATTGTTTTTAATTGATACGGAGTGTCGTTATTGAAGGGCTGGGATGTTAAACATTAGATTTGATTGCAAAGACAAGGTAATAGAAGCTAGACATTATATTCAATAATATAGGTGTTGTGGCCTCATAAATTTGGCAGAGTCCAAGCAGACGCAGCCATAAAGTGGCAATTTTACAACTGTCTGAGCTTGCAGAATTTTTTCCCCTCTAAACTGATACATACCCTTAAATCATCTTTATAGCCTTGCAACAGCTTTGTCTTTCAGCAGCTGAGAAAATGGGTCATTCTCCCAGCTATCTGTAAGAATTAGAATGATTACATTTTCCTTCTAGATGCAGTCCAGAGTCTGAACTGCCCCAGCTGTTGTTCCAGCTGTGTCCTGTGTGTGGGTTTACACCCAGAGGTGATGGCCAAGCTGAGACAACGCTGCCTGACTCTGGCAGGGTTTAAGTTTGAGGTGTGGAACAGGAGGTGATGCCAGACATGCTCATGGTGCTGGGAGCAGTGGTTGGAAGAGGTGAGAATTCCTCTTGCAGTCAGCAGATGGGAGATGATTGACACCCCCACGCTAATTGTGGTGTTCATGCAAAAAACAGAGCTGGGATCTTCCCAGAATTACCAAATGGGAGAGAGAACTGCTACCAGAATTATCTCAAACCCTTGGATCTGTCTGAGAGCTGGAGGATTAACTGTTAAAGTTTTCAGGAGACATGGAGCAAGGTGGAAAATAATCCTGGCTGAAATCAAGCTGTAGCAAGGTGACATCAAACACGCAGTGCCCTTGACAGGGTGGGATGCAGGGCAGGAAGTCTGGGATAAAACATCCAGCCAGGAAGCAGAAGTGGTTTGTTAGGAAGAGCAGGGATGGTTTAGGACCAGCTGACCTGGCCTGAGGGATGTTCAGCCGTTTCCAGATCATTGAGCTGTTTTGTTTGTTTTTTTTTTAAACTTAGAGTCTGTATTTATTGCGCTGAGCTATCAAATAATTCCAGACAACACCAATTCTAAAAACCTTCTCCACCAGCTCATTTCCTCTCCCCCTGTAGCCCCCCAAATACTCTGCTTTTGTTTTCTGGTGTGTTGTGCAGTTTCTGAGAGCTTGCTAACTTAATTGCACTTATTTCTTGCATTCTCTGTAAAGAGTTTGCAAGAAGAGCCTTGATTAAATAGTGATTATTCCTGCATGTACAGCATCCCAGTTACAATAGAAACCAACGTTCATCCCCAAAGAAATGCCAGTTCATAGTAGGGAAAAAGAAAATTGCTTCCCTTCTACAATTTACCGTATTTTTTTTCCTTGCTTATCTTAGGCACAGATATTTACATAAGTCACGTGAATGTCCCTTTTCAGCAGGGAGGAAATTATTCCTGCAGTTAGCAGTGGTTTTGTCCTTTTGAGAGTGCAGTTCCAGCTCCACTGGGGTGTGGACGTCCAGCATTAAACCAACAATGAAACTCCATTTGCGAATCACAAACCGCTCCAATACTTTATTTAGAGTTAGCACATTTCCCCTGTCTGGAAATTAAATCAAATTCCCTTTTTTAGCAGCCTTGTTTGGGATTTACTGAGTGGAAGATTTGGTAAATGACTGACTTTGAGAGTGAAGACTTTCCCCTCCCAAATATTTTTCTGATCCAGGCTGGTTTTACGTTAAATACTCTGAGTTGTATCATAATTGAGCAGTGATGTTTGGATAATTAAGATGCTCATCTGTCATCATTCTGCATGGCCATACTTCTTGATCTTTGAATTCTATTGCAGGGAACCTGCTAAAATACCCCTTTTTGCCACCAAAAATCACCCACATACTCAAAAATATCATCAAAAATGGCTTTATGTAGCTCTCCTGCTACTTTTCCAGTTGTTACAGCCTTTAAATTGCACTGAAATCTCTGCAGCTATTTTGACTTTTTGCTGTGTTACTGTTATGCCTTTAATGGTTTTAAAGGGCTGTCAATCCAACAAACATCTCCATATCCCAGACTTAACGTTGGACACAGTTAATGTGCAGCTGGTTAAAAAAACATTCATGTGATGCTAATTTTTGCCCATTCTGCCAAGAATGGGAAAAGCTAGACATATGGAGATCTAAAAATGTTTTTTCTCTGCTATTGATTTTGTTCCAGAATTGGTATCTAACGAGTGACAAAGCCCTCGGTAAAGCAAATCTGAGTTCCTGCAGGGTTTTACCTCCTGTTACTACTGTGCTCTGTTGGGATTATTGTGTGGCTTTTCTTCAGCTGTGATTTCTGTTTCTGTATATTGTGATTTTTGTTTGTTTAGTGCAGTCAGTTTTCCTCATGTGACATTGATTTTGGATTTTTGAGGTATTTCTGCTCTTCGGGAGAGGAGGAGGAGGCAATGATGATTTTTAATGGTAGAAGTGAAGATTTGCTTGAGGGTTGTTTGAACATTTCAACAACTTTTCGTTTGCCTGGAAAAGCTAAAATTAGTTTTACATTGGTGTACTTCCTGCTGCATTATTCCCGTGGGGAATGTGACCATAATCCAGGAGAACTGAAATAAATAACAAGAATTTTGTGGAACTGAGAAGCTGTTGCTTGGAAATTGCAAGGGAATTCTGCTTTCTTCCTAATTAGCCTTGTGTGCTCTGTGTTCCTATTTCATGCAGTATGGCAGGCATGTTCCTACATGGAAAAAGCAGCAAGGGTTTGTCCTCCCTCATCCTGTAACTCCCTGATAAATGTAGATTTAATCCATAAATGAGGCTGGATTTGAAGGACAGGGATCAATTCAGCTCCCAGCATATTGTGTCAGAGCTGTGACATGTTGGTAGGAAATAATATTAGATCATGGAAAAATAGATCCCAATTTATTGCTCAGTGTTTGCTGTGACAAATCCTTCACTGAATAATGTCATGTCTGTTCCAAACGAGTGTTTAGACTTGCAAATTTTTGCTCGTGTCTCTGGTATTGCCATTTGGAGACCTGCAGGTTCCAGCAGGGCTCTGCTTCATGAATAACACGGCATGGAAAGAGTCTGAGATGCCAGAAAGATTTGGATGCTCTGATTGCTTGTCTTCTGCAACTCCTGAATAACAACATGCTGTTTTTCAGGGAGCTATAGGTTGAATTAGTTTGACGTATTTGGCTTTGGAAGCATTTCATACCTTCAAAAAGAAGTCAAACAGGTGGAAGTCCAGAATATGATTTCTTTCCTGCTGCACATCAGTGTTTTGTGGAAAGGTTTGGGTTGGAAGAGACCTTGAGAGATCTGATTCTGCCTCCCACTGTCCCAGGCTGCTCCAATCCCTGTCCAGCCTGGCCTTGGACACTGCCAGGGATCCAGGGGCAGCCACAGCTTCTCTGGGCACCCTGTGCCAGAGCCTGCCCACCCTCACAGGGAAAGATTCCTTCCCAAAATCCCATCCAAACTGGGATTTCAGCATCCTGGTTTTGCTTCTTTGCTTCCTGCTTTCATTGCAGGTTGTGGATGACACACCAGTGGGCATCAGCAGTAAATCACACTTGCAAAGCTTCTCGCACAAAACCCTATTTTATATTTTAGGGAGAGTGGTACCTTGAATATTGTAAGAGCATTGGCCTTAAAAATGGCTCCGTAGTGTTCCTGTGCTGTTTCAATCTGCCAAGCAAGAATGGCATTTTTATTTAAAAACATATTTTTCAATAGTCCTGCTGGTGTCATCATCATCATCTGCACAAATTTCAGCTGACAGTTTGAAATCAAATGGTACCTGAGAGACGCTTCTGTTTGTCCATGTGAGGGGAAATAATGCATGCTCACAGCTGGATCTTCCAGTGATTTCTATCTGCCAGAGCATTCTTTTCATCACCAGGAGCTGACCAGTGCTGCAGAGACACTCTGCTGGGCACTTAGTCAAATGCAGCCCTTCTGAAGCACTTTCTGATTGTGATAAATCCAGGCTGAAATTAATATATCTTATTTATGTATTTGTGCACCATCTTCAGTTGCTTTATAGTTTTTAAGCTGACACAGAGGTGGATAAGTGACCTAAGGAGCTTTTAGCAGTTTCTTACCCCAAAATCTTACAGAACTCTTTAACTCCACCTTCCATTGTGGGAAGAATGGGGAGATGGAAAGAAAAAGGGAGAAGCAGATTAGGAAGAACAAAATTGTAAGAAAAAAAATTCAGGTTGAACCTTCTCATTTACCCAGTCCCAGGTATCTCAGTTATGCCTGGGGGAAAAGAGGAGAAAACTGGAGACGATAACTGCATTTGGCTCCAGGAAGTTTATTTTTATCCCTAAATTGTGACTGTGGGATATTTGTCCTCCAGCTCTTTATTATCTTCTCTGCTAAAATATTTGGGTTTTTCTTTGGAAACAGGATAATTGATAAGGAAGAGGCAGGAGGGAGGTGGCTGCAGTCCCAGCACACAGTCCCAGCTGATGCCAGCACTCAGAACAAGAGTGCTGAAAGGAATTTTTCCTTTTCACGAGGGTTTTATCAAGTACCTTCTGCTAAAAGAGTGCAAGAGTACCAAATTAAAGTGTCACTAATTACTGCTCCCACATATAAATATTGGTGCTTTACTTTGAAAGTTGACTCCTGGGTATTTCCGTTAGTTTCCCCTGGTTTATGTCCCTAATATTTAACATTCACAGGAAATCAGATTTATTTTAGCTCGGTAATAAACTAAACTATCTCCTTTTTTATCCTCAAAATTATTATAGGCAGGAAGCAATTTAAAATACTTCCAGCTATTGAAAAAAGCACAACAGAGTTCTGGAAACGCTCTCAGCAATTAAATGTAAAGTTCTAGGGAGGTGATTAAGAGAACAATTTGTCACTTGAGATGGATATGGCTAATGGGGATGTATTTACATATTGCTTCCTCAAGCACTTTCTTACTTTCTCCTGCCTGCTTCCAGAGTGGGAGCAGCGTGCTGAGAGCCAGGACTCGGGGAATGACACAGCGAGTCTGGAACAATTAGTGCAGAAATGGGATAAAGAGAAACCAATCCGTCTCTTGCACGGCTCCAGGGGGAGGGAAATGGGGTTTTTTTTTATTATTCAGCACTGGAACCCAAGTGCAGCAGAGCTGTTGTGTCAGGCTCTCATTAACATCTGGGCCTCCTTGGGATGTTCAGGCTGGCGGCTGAGGAGCGGTTTGGGATGGAACAGCCGAGTTCAGGCTGGAAGCTGCTCCTGGCTAATGGGCCCTGTCCAGCAGGCAGGGCCACGTGCTGAGCCCTTCTCCAGGGAATGTCCTCTCTGGAATTGGAATTACCAGGAATTGGTGTTAATAAAGAAATCAGCTGCCAGTCTGGAACATCTGTTTCCCAAGGATGAGCTTAGGAGCGTTGGTGCTTTGATTACAGTGGTGAGCGTTGCTTTGTGACACTGCTTTGATTGATTTAGAAAAGCTCCAGGAATTATTGAGTGTACAAGGGACCTTTGGTGGCTGTTTGACATCCCTGGGGCAGCTGAGCACAGGTGACCTCTTGATCAGTTCTGTGGCCGTGCTCTAGGCTGGGGGACAGCAGAAAAAAAATAATAAAGTTAGTATTTCTGAAGAACTACATCTTAGTAAATCTCATTCCAAAATGGAAAAAAACAAGTGGACTCTTACCCTGTTTCATTTAAAAATGAAAATCAGGTTTTTAGCCCGAAGTAGGAACCTTGCAACTTCAGCTGAAACATTTCAATATTCTCATTAAATGAGTAGATTGGAATTGCAAGATACTCTGTGTGTGTGTCTCAGTGCTCTCATTGTTCTGGGCTGTTCCATACACAGAGGTTGCATGCCTGATTACCTGCACAGCAGGCTGAAAATTGATCTGCTATATTTTAGCTATAAAATAATTCACCTTCTATGCCAAAACAATTAATGTTATACATTAGTTTCTACTCAGAGTGTTGCCATTATACTCTGGAATAAAACTCATTTCTGGGAATACGTTCTTCACTTTTTGTAGCTGGACTTGCATTCCCGTCAGGCAGTTCACATTTTACAGAAACAAAAAATTCAGCCAGAAGAGTTCTTCTGCAGAGTTCAGGTGCAATTTCAGTGCTTGAAGCAGATCTCAGTGTCTCACGTCCCTCCTGGAGGCCCCAGTTCAAGCCCAGCTACAGAGGTTTTGTAATTGTCATTATTTTTATAGAGAGAACATGAACAAAAAGTAAACGACCAACCCAGTTTGTTCTCTGAAGTGTGACTGCAGCTAAAGACCTTTTCATTATCAGTGACAGAGCTGCTTCAATGCCAACAGCCCAGGATCCCCCTTGGAAATGCACTCTGAGCTTTGGTTTGGTTTGTTTTTCCCAGCTGGACATACCCAGGATAGTTTTTAATTACTGGGCATTGAATGTGACCTGGGCCTGGAATGTATAATCCAGGAATGTATTATCTCCCATAATCCAAGAGAATTTAAATAAATACAGATTTTGTGGAGCTGAGTTGCTTGGAAATTGCAAGGAAATTCTGCTTTCTTCCTAATTAG
>VWYP01031038.1:0-28231 GCA_013400435.1 Pycnonotus jocosus
TAACTAGGTTTAATCTTGGTGTGGAAAAAGTGCTTTGTTTCTTTTCTCCCCATCCAGGCTTCTCTAGAGTGAACTGGTTTGCAGATCGTCCTCCTATTTCCTGGCTGAGAGAGCTCAGTGCTGCTCTGAATCCCTCTCTGAACTTCCCAGAACTGGGGAAGCTTTCCCTGGAAGTGCAGGGTGACTGCCGTGCTTGCCTGGAGAAGGTCAAACATCCTTCAGGGTTCCCAGGGACAGACCTGCCAAGTCGAGGGATGTTTTGGGTTTCTTCTCCCCTCACCCCTATGTGAACTGTGCAGAGGGCATGGGAGGTTTGGCCTTTTCTGTGAGATTCCAGCGACAGTTGTTTTTTTGATGCTATCTCTTTGGCACTCAGAGCAAGGATGTTTCCAAGGACAGAGGAATGGGGTTGGGCCGTGAGGGAAAAAATAGGTTTAACATCACAGTGTCTCCTTGTGTCCTGCAGACATCACTGCCCTCATGCACAGAGTTGCTCTTTCTTCACCATGACTGTGAGAAGAAAACAGCCTGGAGCTTCTGGGCATAGATAATACAGAAACCACCTTAATTACACCAACCCTTCTTCCTTGCAGGGTGGTGGTGCATGCAGAGTAGAGGTAAATGAGTGTTTGTCAAAACCCGGGGCTGGTTGGTGCTCAGTGCTGCTGTGTAGGTCCAGGTGATCACAGAGCCCAGCTCTGTGACTGCAGGCAGCCTTTCAAAGCCCTCCAGTATCTGGGGGTTTCTGAAATACCACCGAAGGTGCCTGAGTTAATTGACCTCTGTATGAATGGGAAGCCTGTTTCAAAACCCCCGTGGCAGCCTTGCAGGAAAACATCCCTGCACTTTGAAGCCCAAGGGCTGAAAGGACACTCTCTCTCCATCCCCAACAGAGCCTGCCTGTGAGCAGGGAGCAGCCTGGCAGGAGAGGAGGTGCAGGAAGAGATGGCCATGGTCACATCAGCCCAGTAGCCCCTGGAACTGAGGGTGACTCCACGGTGTCCCAGGGATTTCTGTGCTGCTGCTCTGTGTACCCATCCTCCTCCAACATGGGCATCTGTTGTGGGTGGCTGGATGAAGGAATGGACAGCCAAGGTGGATGGATGAGAGGAGGACACCCATGGTGGAGGGATGGACACCCACAAGAGCTGATTCCAAAGGCTTGACTGACCAGCCATCATATACCTCCTGTCTTGCTACACAGATCCGAAGGAATTAGGGGCTCTGAGATATCTTTTGCTTCTAAAATTTTATGTCCTACAGTGGCAGCAGTAGCTGGGTGTCAGGAGATCTACTACACAGGTGGATGATGTGTACCTCAAGGACTTCTCATCCAGCCCTCCTTCACTTCTCTTTTATTCTCTTCTTGCAGGAAGTGTCTGAGTCTGTGAGGGAAAGAGAGCTGATGAATGGCAGTGGCAAGGGATGACAGAGGGGAGAAACGAGTGGCATGGGAATCTCTTCTGGATGTGATTTTAAAGCTGTAACCTCAATGCCTCAATCCATCTGGTTTGTGACATTCAGAGCAACTCTTTTAGCTTGAGAAAGGAATGTGGAACTGGACAAGAAGTAGTTAAGATAATAACAGCACCCTGGGAAGTCAGGCCTGCTCACACTGTGAACATGGAGCACCTCATTCCAGATCCAGAGAGAAGCAGAGGTCGCTCCCGCCAAATGGGTCATCACCTCCTGGAGATGCTGTGGTCTTGCCTGGGGACATGGGGATGGTGACAGACACCTCCCTGCAGCACAGAAGGGCTGGACCTGGCTGTGGGGTAAAAACCACAGTTCCTTTTTCACTGCCCTGCAGAGTCAGCTTGGGCCATTGGTCCCTGGAGAAAGAAGTCACGGGAGTGGCTGAAAGACTTTTTAAGAGAAGATGCCTTGAATCACGAGCCTTAGAGAGCTCTGTTTTCTTCACAGAAAGAAAATGGTGAGGTGACCTTATTATCCCTACAGCATCTCCCTGGAGAGAAATCTCTGAGTACCTCACAGGAAGGACAGAACAAGGACCTGTAGCTGACAACAGACAGACAAGAGCCAGAATCAAGCTGCACATTTATCACAGTTAGTGTGACCAGCCACTGGAACAACTAAAGAAGGAAATGGTTGATTATTTTTACCTTGAAGCCTGGCAAACACAGGGGACTGGGCTCACAGTGAGAGGAGGAGAAAACGCAAGAGTCAGAGGCTGCCAGGTGATCCAAAGGCATCCTGGCATTAAGCTCTTGGAGTGGGTGATGTGAACAGGATTTTGTCACCTCCATATGCTTGGATGAACAGTGTCTGTGCTTTAAACCTGATGTGCCCAAAATCTCAAAAAAACGGTGCAGTAATTGTGGCATTTCTCCAGGTGACATTCATTTCCTTAAGCCACCTCTTTGAAAATTCAGTAAGTGTACTCATTTCTAATATGCATATGATTTATAACAAGAGTTCTCACAGCTGGGCCATCAAAGAAAACTCTCTGTAGTGCATGAAGAATATTTTATCAATAGCTTCTATCTGAGCTGCTGATGTTGGTGTGAAATACCCATTATGGCCAGGGGTAAACAATTTCCAGTTCCTAGAGCACAGCCCTGGCAAAGCTCTGCTCACAGCCCCTGCAGGCTGCAGAGGTGCATAATGCATAAGGGGAAAGGCTCTCTGAGCATCAGGGACATTTACAGAAACAGAGGTGCAGAAATTTAATCTCACGCTTGTGAGGCAGAACAATAACATTAAAAGCTCCTGCTGTGTGCTGGGCTCAGAGTCAGCCACCTCACACAAATGAAACCCTGTGTGCTGAGGCAGTGTGCCCATGTTTGCCAGGGAGATGGCATTGAAGAGTGGTTATATCCAACAGCACTTAGCTGATCCTGATGCCTTGGGAAGGCTGACCTGGAACAGAGACTGGACAGAGCTGGAGAATAAAGTAGATATTTATTGAAAGGCCTCCAGGATTCACCTTGGGCAGGACAGGGCCTGGCCAGGGCTACACCTGAGGTGGACCCAAAATGGTCACAAAATGGCTGAGCGGTCATGAGATCTTACATTTTTATAAGTTTTGATCCATTTGCATATTGGGGTTTAATTATCCAATTACAGCTTCAAGTTGTGAGGTCTCATCCTTCCTGTTCCTCCCTTCAGCCACCATTGTCTGTGGTTTTGGGCCTGAAAGTTGTCCTTGGTCTCCAGCAGGAAAAGGATTTATCTCCCTGCTCTGTGAAGAGCTGACTGACACTGAATACGAGGCTCAGAACTGCACCCCTGGGCAGCACAGAACCTGAAAAACATGAAAGCTAAAATTTAAGGCATCAATCCCCACCTGGAATCCCAGGAGCTCTAATCTTTGCACTGAGCACAGCAGAAAAGAAAACAGCAGTGCTGGGACCCTGCTGGATGCTGGGATCACTGGTTCCTGCTCTCCAACAGACATGGATGCACTCCAGGCCTCAGAGAAGTTCCCCTCTGCCCTTCAGGACCCCTTTTGCCCTCCAGGTTGCATGGTGAGCTCTTTGGGGTGGTGAGGAGGAGGCAATGACCATGTTGAGCTCACTGGTGTGCAGGGCAGAGTCCTCCCTGGAGCACCACCTTGCCTGGGGCTGGTCCCAGAGGGAGGAACTGTGGTCTCTGATTGCCACCCAAAAATGATGTTTAAGAAGGGGAGCAGCCCTTGGCTTGTTTCAGGAAGGACAAAACTGTTAATTTTTGACTGAGGCTGTATTTTGTCTGCCATCCTGCAGTCCCTATTAGTGCCTCCCCTGAGGTGAGGCCCTGGAATGAGTCAGGGAGCCACAGCACAGGAATTGGGGTACTTGCACGTCTGGGCATTGCATTTTCTCTCATCTGTCACGCTGACCCAGCAGTTCCCTGCACATGCAGCTGCTCTTTAGGTGTTTGCATGGCAGAGTGGTGGAAACTTTGCAGTGGAGAGCATGTGAGCTGAGATATGTGTGCTTATGGCGTGGCACAGAGCCAGGAGACAGCACTTTGAGGGGCCCTGAGAGCTCCCTGGGGCTGGAAAGGACAGCAATTATCATTCTGTGGAAACCTGCCACATCTCTGTCAAGGTGAGGACCTCTGAAGGAACCTTACCCACATCACTTGCTGGTTTCCTAAGCTGTTTCAGATCCCACAGAAGGGGTTCACAGATTCCTCCCCAAGCCTCAAAACTTTTTTATCCACAGTGTTTCTTCCACTTGCACATGTCTCCAGCACCTGATAAGTAACATGCCCATGAGGCACCACTTAAACTCATGTAACTGGGGCTCCCTTCTCCTTCCTTTTGTCCTAGAGAATGTGATTTTAAAACTGGGAGAAAATCCATTAAAAACAAAGCTGGAAAGAGGTTAACAAAGAGGCAGAACAAACTTTTACTGAAATTTTGTTGGAGTTGATGCACGTTGACTACTTCCAATTTTTTTTTTTTTCAGATGGACTCTCAGGTCTTAGCTCTTTCTTTATATGCAGAACACAAAAACAAACCCAGCCCAATTCCTAGACTGGTATGAGCAGAGACCTCTCCCCATTTCTGGGAAAAGGAGTGATGTCCCATGGGGAAGGCGTGGGGCTGTAATTTGTTCTACAGCTGCTGGCAGGATGTA
The DNA here is from genome assembly GCA_013400435.1 of Pycnonotus jocosus. NCBI lineage: Eukaryota > Metazoa > Chordata > Aves > Passeriformes > Pycnonotidae > Pycnonotus > Pycnonotus jocosus. The sequence continues at coordinate 4,587 of VWYP01031038.1, forward strand.
CTTGAGGGTTCATCAAGCAATGGGAGGCCGACCCCTCTCCCTACAATAAAATGTTAAATATTCTTCAGCGTGCAATAATTTGGGCTTGCACTGATCCTGACTCTGATCAGCCTTGTGCATGGTGGTTCAGGCAGCTCTTTTAGGCAAGAGGGTCTATTCTGCCTCCTCTTGTGGAAGGCCACAGGGCAGGGAAAGCAAATGAGCTATGGAAGAGGAACAGTTGATGTCTCTTGATATTTTCCTCTGTATCTGATTCTTTGAACCAACTTTCACTGCTCTACATCCATAAAAATTACTGCTGAATCCAAACTTGCCTTTGTAACAGCAACCTAGGGCTTCATACCAGGCTGATGGATGTTTGGAGGGCCACAAACAGCGCTGCTGGAAAGAGCCTGAGAAAGCAAATCCCACCAGCCTCTGGTGCTGAGATAACACAGAAAAACCCAATTTTTTTGAAATGCTTGTGATATTCTCAGCCTGAATGCACCTTTATGTACCACGGGCTTGTTCATTAATTGTGTCCCTGCAGTGATCACAGGGTGAGGTGCATTGTGAGCTATTTATGCACGATTCTCCTCATGCTGAAGAGGCCCCGTCACGGGCTGCTCCAAATGAAAGGGTGTTTGTGTGCCAGAAAGCAGCCCCATCACAGCTCAAGACAAGAGCCCTCAGATGGTGGCAGAGTGAGGAGTGCAATGAAATAATGAGGTCTTAGCACATGACTAGCCTTATTCATGCCTCTTTTTGTGGGCATCTTGGTGAGGGGCAGTCTCAGGAGGGAGCTGGCACTGCTCACAGCACAGGCCTGGGGAGCCCAGGACAGGACAGAGGAGCTGGGGGGAGAAACAAAAGGAGAGATGCAAGTCATAAGGCCAGAGGGGAAAAGCTTGAAAATGAAGAGCACAGCTGGCTGTTTCAGAGTGGTGGGGAGGATGCTGCTGGGAAACTTGTCTAGGAGCAGGACTGGAGTAAATCTGGGGTGGAAGTTGGAGAACAGGGACTCTGGCAGTAATTGTGGCTGAAGAGCATGAGAGATCAAATGGAGATGACAGCTGAAGAGACAAGAAGAAATGCAGGACAGAGCACAAAGGGGAGGAGATGAAGAGCCAACACCCTCAGAGTCTGGTTCATCCTGATACAGAAGCAAGTACAGAGGCAGTGTCAGAAATCCAGGAGTCAGGCGTGAGAGAGACCAAAATGGGGAGCAATTTTAACCTTTCACACAGACCTTGATGCATGTGACTTTCTCTGACCTTGAAGCCACAGTCCCTAGCACAGGGAGGAGGATGTTTGGAACACTGGGTGCTGCAGGGCCCTGTGGGCCACCACCAGCCCACAGAAACCTGCTGAGCTGCAAGGTCCCCTCTGTCCCTTTTGCCACTGACAGACCAGAGGGCAAAGAGGATGGCACACCTTTGGAGATGCCAGTGAGAGAGGATGGCTGGCTCCAGCTGTCCCTGTTTCTGCCACACAGAAATCAGCTACAGCTCTTTTCCCACTTTCACACCTGTACCAACAGAGAGGGAACAGGAAAGTGTCTCAGGCATTCCCTCCCCTGCTCAAAGAACAGCAGAGCAGAAAGTGCTTGGCTCCATCAGCAGGACCTACCACGAGGAGTCTCCCAGCCTAAAGCTGCCCAGATCCTGCAGCTGTGTGTCTGTCTGTGTCCCCATGTCAGTGTGCAAATATTTTTGGCACAGGGGATCTTTCCTCTCCTCTCTCCTGCTTGCTCTGGTTTCCTTTCCCACTCAGTGCAGAAGTGAGGAAGAGGAGCAGACACTGAGTCAGCTCTAGGAAGGAAAGATGAAACCTGGGGCTTTAGCTGTTGGACTCAGAGCTGTGGGGAAGATTCATACAGCTCAGATGACCTCTGCATCCATCCTCCTCCTTTCCCAAGCCCTGAATGCTGCAGCTGGCAGGGGGTGGCATGCAACCCCAGCACTGTGTCACCCATGTCCCCATGTCCCTCTGGGCCATCTGTGGTCTGTGTCTCATGCCAGCAGCTTGACCAGGCCACGGAGGGGATGGGCAGGGGCTGCAGAGGGCAGGTGTAAGGCAGAGCTGTGTGGTCCCTCCTCCCTGCTGGCTGCCTCCATGCCCAACATGTAATGATGCTGCTGAATTCCAATCAGGCAATGACTGACCTCTCTCCAAGCTGTCACATTTTGGGGCAGGGTTTGCTGATCAGGGACATAGCAGTGGGGAGAAGAGGGTTGTTTCCTTCTGGTCTAGACGACCAATGAGCATTTTTATTTTCCTGAGGAGCCTGGGCCTGACCTGCCCCTGTCTCTCTTGTCACAAGATTGAGTTCCTTTCCCCCCATGTCTGTTGTCCTTTGCTCCTGCTCCGTCTGTCTGGGGGTGGCAGGGATGAGGAGAGATTTATCTCACCAAAATCCAAGAAAAATAAATTCTAGGGGGAGAAAAAAAAAAAATCCCTAAGAAAACCATACCACAAAACTTCCTTTCTCTTTTTTAATCCTCCACAAATTCTCATCTTCCCAGCCAATACAAAGAAAACACCCTCTAAAGTTTCCCTTGGCGAGCAGAGGGATACATCCCAATTAAACAAACAAGCTCTGGATGGCTCTGCAGCCCGGTGGGTCCTTGGGGTTATTTCTCCAAGGCCACCTCCTGAAAGGCTTGGACAGTCTCACATTGGCCCCTGCTCTGAGAATTTCTGTCACCTGCCTGAGCTTGGCTGTGGTCACTGCTGCTGCCTTGCTGGATCTATCACCCTGACAGGCAGCTGCTGCTGCTGCTGCTGCTACTGGGAGCACCCTGCCCCTGGATGTGCTCCTGGGCCATCAGCCATGTGCTGATGGGACCTGCAGGAGGAGTGTGAGGTCAGGAAGAGGGGCTGGAGCAGGCTGTGCTGATACAAGCATGAGGCAAACCCAGAAATGCACCCTCTTCACTCTTCCTGTTTCTTGTCTGAGTCCTTCTGGCATTGCCTTGCACTTTCTCCCTGTTCTCACATCACCCTAGAGTCAGGCTTCCAATGCAGAAATGCACCCAGGATTTTGCCTGGGTATCTTAAAGTCTGATCCAGCTGGCAATGAAATTGGTTGGACAAATAGTGGTATGGAGATGGTGGAAGCTGAGCTCCTCTAAAAAGCAATTCCCAGTCTAACCAGAAAACTCAGTTCCTGGACCCCCTTCAACTTCCAGAAATCCCTTTGTAGAAGAAGGGGCAACAGTTATTCCCTTCCTTAGTTACACAGAGAATACATCAAAAAAGTTCAGGTTCAGTGACCCTGCAGGTGTGTCACTATAGGACACAAAATGAACGAGATGCACTCGAGTCAAGTTCAGAGACAAGAAGAGAGAAGTTTAATTTTCTACTTGGGGTTATATAGATTTCTGACAATGCTCATGGATTGGAGGATGAGGCTGCCACCTCTCCAACTGCACTGGCCAAACTAGAAGTCCATAATTTGTCTCTTCCTTAGAGAAAGGAATGATAACACAAAGGAATGGTTGCAAAAACATCACTCTGTTTACACGAAATCTGTAAGAAACTCCATTAAAGAATGCAAAAACATCAGAAGACTGAAAATATCAGGGCAACACAGATGTATTTGGCAGGGTGGCTGTCATGTGGCGCTGTCCCCCAGGTGTGTGCAAAGCCAAGGGCCCCAGCTGCCACCCAGACCCAGAGTGAGGACCCTGGGCACCACCTTCTTGAGACCATTGTGTCTTTCTCTGACTGCCATTACAGTTTTGTGTCTGTCTGATTCACCCTCTCATCTTTCCAAAGTTCTGGCATGGGCAGCAGTGGTGGACAGGTAGAACCACAATTGTAATGCCCTTTCCTGGCATTTCTTCAGGCAACAGCAACATCTTCTTTCCTCCTTCTTTTATCAATCAGGTCCCATCTCTTGAGATGCAAATCCTGGTAATGCTCTGCCTCTTCTGAGCAGCCTCCCTTGCTCAGCAGTGATGGGAATTTCCTTGAGTCTTTTATGGACTTGTTCCTGTTGCTCGGCTCTTCAGCTTGTGAGATCTCACAGCAACACAGCAAGTGGTTAGGAGGGAAATGGCTGATTTCATCACTTTTTCCATTATAAATACCTTTCCCTCTTTCCCCTGCCCTTCCCTTCTTCCCTGAGGATCACAGCAAGTTGATAAGTAGTTGCAATGGGCTATTCAGAAGCCTTATCTCATCCCTGTTTGAGAGAAACCTGGCAGGTTATTTTTAACATTTATGCACATCTGAAAAATGTGAATGTGGTCTGCTGTGCTGTGAGCCATGAGCACCCCAGAGACCCTGGGCTGAAAAGAGAAACAGCTTCTAAATATTAAGTGGGAGGCACTTGACTGACCTCTTTTAGATAGATACGTGCTCACTACATCATGTCTTCAGCTGGGACCAGGGCCAAGATGGGGCCTCTGCCTCCTCCAGCACTGCTGGCTTTGGTCCTTGCTGACCCCTGAGGAAGGAGAGATGAGAGTGTGCTCAGCCTCCTCACACCTTCCCTGGTGTGCCTTGGTCCCAGTTTGAAATCCAGTGGTGGCTGCTGGTTGGGACACGGCTCTGGAGTGAAGCAGTGCTGGGAGATTTGCAAGGTTGAGGGCACCAGTGGTTAAAGCAGATGTTGGTGGCTGGGGTAACCCCTTGTGTGTGTGTGTTTCCAGAGGGGGCTGTAGGATTTGCAGAAGCAAACAGGCCATTATTTGTTTGCCCTTTTTTTTGATTAGGCTCGCTGGTGATTGCAAGCCAAAAGAAATAACTCAATGGAGGCAAACACAAAAGCTCTGGATCTAGCAGGGTTAGGTGGATTACCCTGTTCCTGCCTCTTCTCCCCTTGATATAAACCCTCATCTGGAGCTCTGGAACACAGTATCTGGCCCATCCCTGTGACCTATCAGTAGTGCTGCCCCATCCCTCACCCATAGCAGTGGGGCTCCTTTCTCCTCCTGCCATTAGAACAAGATTCCTCGAGGAAAGATCACTGGAGCAGCCTGGGTCTGCTGCTCTGGGTGTGCAAAGCTCTCTTCTTTCTGCACCACAACTTGCAGAATCCCATCATGTTGTGGTCAAAAGCCCAGGTGAGCCCAAAACCACCATGGCAGTGTTAGGACTGTGCTGAGATGTGGCTGTGCCACAGCCAAAAACTCTTGGCAAGCCAGGGGTTTGATGAATCTCTTACACCACTTGCTGTCACCACAGGACAGCTGTCTGGGCTCTTCTGGTGTTTAGTTATACCTTTAGAAAGGCACTCTCAGAAAACAAGGTTCTGCTCTTGTCCCATGAGAGTCCTTTGCATGAGCTTTTAGTACCTGAGGCAGTGGTTTATACTAAAGGGATACTAAAGCCAAAAAGGGATTGACTAAGCCCACGTCATTTCTCTCGTATGACATCCAATGGTTTAAATAATGCCACTGATGGAAAATCCCCTGCAGCCCTGGGGAGGCAGTCTCAGTGTTTAAAACAAAACCATGCCTCAAGCCTCATTGTAAATTGTTGTCAGCTGAACACGGCCTTGGCTGAAATCCAGCCCTGGCTGTATTGACAGCCATTCATCTGAGGACCAAGGCATGAATTTACCTTATCTCACTGGAAGATGCTCATTACAGCCCGGGCCCCTCATTGCCCTGACTGCAATCACCATGGGCCTGTGTGCTGGGGAAGGCTCAGTGCAGGGCTCCTGCTCACTTACATCCTCTCCTATTGCCAGAGAAAGAAAAGTTCACCATTTCCCAGTTCTGTGTGCCACCTCCTATTTGGTGAGAAAACCCCTTTTGAGGCAAGGCACAACACCCCCAAATGAGAAGGAGCTCTTCTCCCAGGATGATGGTTGCTGCTCCCAGGACAGGCAGATGGCTTGGAGGAGTGAGGGAGTCTCTGGCCTCTTGTGGTGTTTGGTTTGGGATGTGACCAGCAGATTTTGTGCTGGTCCCAGTCTTTGACAGTGCATGGGGCCCAGGGTATCATTTGGACTTGGAATGATGGTTTTAGTCTTACAGATCTGTGAGTGGTCAGAAACACTGATGAAGAGACTTACAGTTGGAAATGCCTGCTGCCTTGCTGGAGACTGAGGTTTTCTTGCTCCTAGAAAGTGGGAGAGAGCTCTGGTGGGGTCAGGAAAGAGAAACTCGGTGTGAGGAAGGGCTGTAGATTGTCCACAGTGACATTTCTGCCGTGTGCTGTGCACCTCTCCTGGCCTCACACAGAGATCTGTCCTGCCTCAGTGAGCTTGGCACCACTGCAGGTGCAAGGGAATATCTGCCCATAGTGCCAGGCACTATCACAAAGGGCAGTGCTGAGAGGAGTTAAAATAGAAACAGTAAAATGTGAGAGAGAGGACTTATTTGACTTAGTGGTACACAAGCTATAAATCACCGAGCTTTTTGGAAGGTCAGATAACAGCTGCTAAGTGAAGAATAATCTTCTTTATTAGGTGAGCTATTTATTAATCATTCAGTATCCAACTAATCTTAAATTTCTAAGCTGTTCTCTGCACCAGCTGTTTCAGTAGGAGGCAGGACACTGGTGACAGCACCTGCTGGATCACGGCTGATTCCTTTGACTTTGTACAGCAAAGTGAGTGAGTTTGAAAACTGTGCATGTGAATGGCCCATGAGGAAAAAACAGAATTTCCTGAGCCACAGCCAAGCTGTGGCAGCTGCCCATGCACATTCCCCTGGTGGGCAGCAAGCACAAGCTGTGAGGATCTGAGATTTAGGTCAATGTAAAGGGATGCATCATTCCTGGTATTGCTTCCAGCTCAAGGGATGCTCCTGGGCTCTGCTCCACTGCTGTGCAGTGATTTGTGAAGCTGAGGCTTAAGGCAGGGGATGAATAGACCTGTGAAATGAAAATGTCCATCTTTCACTTGTTGCCTCCCTGGAGGAAATCCTCTGTGCATAAAGTGGGCCTGCTGCTATTGATTTGGGATGTCTGTGTTTCTGGGGACTTCACCTTTCCTTGATGTGAGTGTCAGGGTTTCATTTTCCTGCTGCATTGCTCTGCGGTGCACTCAGCGCTGTGAGCTGCACATTCAAGGGCAGAGCTGGCTTTTGAAAAGCTGGAATGCCTTAATGGGCTTCCTGATATGAAAGCAAATTCCTGCAGAGGTCAGGTCGCCCATGAGGATAATTTAGGGAGAACTTTCAACCTAGAGAAATGTCACTGTGGCTGTGTTGGGGCAATGGGACACTGCGGTGGGACAAGTCTCTGGTCTCCTGTGGTGTCACAGATTGATAGAATGGCTTGGGGTGCAAAGGACCTCAAAGATCATCTGTTATCACTTCTATTATTACACCCTCTAATACTTATACAACAACAAATGCAACCACCAGTTCCTTACACAGAAGGAGAAGGAATGAATACATCCTCCAAGCCTAAAGAAGAAGCATCTTTGCAGAACACAAACCCACAAAATACAAACAGAAATTAGTCCCATTTCCTCCTTTCCTAGGAGTCATCTCAAATAATAATACAAAAGATCCTTCAAGTCCAAATTTTACTGATTGAGCAGAGATTAGAGGACAAGACCAGGTTGCTCCAAGACCTTCCACAAGACCAGGTTGCTCCAAGTCTTGTCCTGTCCTTGAACACTTCCATCCACAGCTTCTCTGGGCAACTATTTACAGCTGTGGCATGAGGAACATGCAGACAGTGCAACAGCAACTGCAGCCTGCACCCAGGACAAAATATCACCTTGCTTATTCTGGGTTGGAGCTGTTTGTTATTGGAGCTTCCTCCTCTTTGGAAAGACGGTGTTAGCTCTCAACAATTGCAGCTTTACATGGCAAATTCTCCAGTCTCCAAGGAAATATTTCACTAAGGTGTAGACACTTGTAGGTGTTTTCTCACTGCCAGTCCCACCCTCACATCAGGCTCTGAGTGAGCTCCCCTGTACAGATGGAGGCTCCCTTAAGTGATGAGATAAAAGGGAATTGACTGACAGACTTGAAATATTTATAATGAATGCCTATGTCAGCATATGACATTTTTTTTCCTCTCTACTGAAGGATGCTACACACCAAAATAGAACATATGGTAAATGGACTGGAAGAATTGTTTGTCCTTCTGACTGCTAAAGATCTGTGCTATTTTGGGGGCTTGACTTGCACTCAACCTGCCACAGACATGGGGGACATCTGTTTTGGTCTGGCAAAAGCCAGTGGAGTTATGCTAATGTAAACCCCAAGCTTCTGCATGTGTGGCCTGGTGGAGCTGAAGCTGCATGCAAAGCTAATTACTCCTCTCCTCATACAGTAATGAAAAGCCCTTGTTCCCATCACAGGAAGTCCATGTGATCAAGCAGTGCTTGACACATCTGGAAGTCTGGGCTGGGTGCATCTGTAGGGAAGAGAAGCTGTTCCAGGTGGGAGGGATGTCTGTGCCCTCCTGTTAATCCCAGGGAAGGGCCTGGGCTGCAGCAGATTTTGGTTTCAGCAAACAGAGCTGTTGGCAGGAGCTGGGATAGTTCTGATGCAGGGCTGGTTTATTTAGGATGGGATCAGTCTCTTGGATGTCAGTGCTGCTCCCTTATCTCTTGGCTCCATTCAAGGTGACTTGTGTTCAGCATTCAGCAGCAGCTCCCAGAAATGTGCTTTTTCAGAAGGTTGGTACTGAGCTACTGAAGCAGCTGTGTGCACATCTGTCTGGTTTGGGGAGGGAATGCTGAAAGGGCTCCCGGGGTACCCATTCCAAGAAAATATTTACTCACTTTGAAGACAGCATGTTTTGTCAGTCCAGCTTTGGGACAAAACACAGCTTCACAATAAAGATCCCCTGTGTCCCAGCTGATTTCCAAAGCAACACAGGAGCAGGGCTATTAGACTGGGTTGGGAGCCTTTGTGGAACCAAGTGCAGTTAAAAATAAATGAAATATTTTTAATCTCACTTTAAGTAGCATGTCAATGGGACTGAACCCAGCTTGCACACCCTTGTAACAAATACAAAAGCACAAAGGCAGATGAAATCCAAAATAATTTCCCCTTCCCTCCCACTCCTCCACACATCTGCCAGTGGTTTCTGACATGCTGTGGTGTGAGGACAGACTTTGGAAAATCTGGGCCAGCTCCCCAAAGAGCAGGGTGTTAGCACATGTCTGTGGATGTTACTGATGAAAATGGAAAGTACAAGTGGGGAGGGCAGGAGGAGCCAGGCTGGTGCCTTAACTCCTCATTTCATGGTCAAAGGTACAGGCTGGTGAATGCTCTCCCTCAGGGGATTGTGAATAAAGTTGTAAGTCCCCGAAAAAAAAATCTAAAAGTCTGCCAGGGGTCTGCCCAACACTGGAGCATGTCCAGTGCTTTGTAAACCCTCTCACTGCCACTGTCACCTCATTAATGCCCACAGCCTCTGTGGCCAACTACATGCCTGCTGCCTGCCAGCTTTGAAACACTGCAGCACAATTCCATGAAATGTTCTTTTTTAGACACTTTTTCTTCTTCTCAGGGTGAAGCTGGGAGTTGTACCAAGGAAAAAAAAAAAAAAAAAGAGAACAGCAAACATCCTCCAGGAGGTCTGGCCACAGGACAATGGCCAGCACGTTTCAGTGGCTCCACACAGTCCTGCGGCCACATCGGTGGATGAGCTGCACAGGGAGTATTTTAAATCCATGTGAAAGCTCAAGTTCCTTTTCACACTGGCTAGTTAATTTGAAATCTGGCATGTATTTGGATTAATGTTTAACCCTTCAGTCTCTGTCTCTGGCTGAACACCACTGGACATAAACAGCTGCCTTATAGAAAGTGGAAATTGATGCCCAGGGTAGCTGGTGCTGTGTTCAGGAATGCTCTTCCCATGCCTCAGCTGGAGTGGTCCAAAGGATGGAGCATCTCAGCTGCTGGAAAATGCTGAGATGAAGGGGAGAAAGTGCTCTCACTTCTTTGACAGTGTCCAGATTATTGGCTTGGCACACAAGTGAACAGCTGAACTTGGGCTTCCCCAGTGCATCAGAGACCAAACCCACAGCTCTGAAAGCTCAGTCTCTGCCCCGTGTCTCACTCTCACCAAGTGGTTTGGCTAAGATCTCCTGAACCATTTTGCCTGCTCAGCAGGAAAAGTGAGGGGGTGAACAAGGAGAATTTCAGCTCAAAATGAGAGTTTGCTGCTGCCTCTTGGCTTCTGTTGACTTCAGCTCCCACCATTTCCCTGTCTCCTCCTCAATTATAAATTGTCATGACACTGTATGGAACTACCTCAGTTGCCCATGATGATTTTTCCATGATTTTAAAGCCAGGATCATACTCACCGAGTCTCACCTTTTCTGTAAAAGCCATGAGCAGGAGGGATATAAAATGGGATAGAGGATTCATCTGTGTGGGACAGGTAATGTGTGTCTTCTGGAAGGGCCACTCAATGCCTGCACCACCTCTCTTAATTCTGTGTGCAGGCAGCACAATGGGAAGAGGAACTTGTTGAACTCCTTGCAGATCTTGATGTCTACCAGCTGTTGTTTTCCCAGTCTCACTGGCCTCTCTTCTTTGATTTCAAAGCTCAAAAGTTGCTCCTCAGACTTTACCATATCTGTAATGGTGTATGTCAATATTGAGCCTACAGAGGATGGAGATTTATTTTCTTTTGTAACAAAATACTCCTTTAACAGTGAGCATTGTCTTCCTGAACACCAGTTCAAACCATGTATGAATGGTGTCCCAATTTAGACACAATTCTGCGTCTCCAAAGCCTTCTGGGATGATGTTGCTGCAAAAATATTCCTGTGGCCACTGTTGTGCCAATGTTTTAATCCATCTTTTAATAAACTGTAACTGAAGAACAGAGCGTGGAATTCATCAAATGGTGTGTTGTACCTCACTGGGGAGCGGGGTGTTGGAGCCAAAACTGAAGGCGGCTGTTGCAACTGCTGCCTGTAATTCAGCCTCACCAAAATATTGACTATTGTTACTTGTGCCCCAACATGGAAAGCATTTAGCTCAGTGTCGGTATTGGCAGCGCTGCCATCGTTGGAGTCAGGGCTCTGGAGTCATTGGAGCAAGCTCAGCCCCCACAGATTTGGGGGGAGGTGGGGTGAGGTGGCTGGAAAGAGCTCCCTGGATGTGCACAGCAGCCTTTGAAACGCCACGCAATCCGCGCCGATCATCTGTTCCTCATAGAGGAGAGGGGAAGAGTTATTATGAGAGAATAATTAAACCAGCTGAAAAGAGCAAAGTGTTGGCAGGCTGCAACCTCGCTGCACAGACCACACAACAGCTTGCTGGGATCAGCAGGAAGGGATGGGGAGCCCCTGGGGAGGCACAGGAGGGAAGCTGGCAGGGTCCTGTCAGACCCTTCTGTCACCCCATGCCAGAGCTCAAACCCTCCTCGGGGCTGAGCTGATCTCCAGCAACAGCCACGTGTAGCTCAGGCTTCAAAGAGCTTCCTCTGGACAGAAGGAGTGAAGAAATGAAGAAAAGTCTTCTTTTTCCAGTGAGGAAAAGTCTGATTTGGTCTTAGGGGAATTTTTTGCACCGTGAAAGTGATCAAACAATGACACAGGTGTGAATGTCAGTCTTTGGAAATGTTAAAAATTCTGCTGGGAAAAATGTCCTTAGCGGCCTGGTCTAAGCTGGCTTTGTCCTGAAGGAGGAGTGACCTCCAGAAGTCCTCTACAACTTTAACTATTCTGTCATTCTGTGCTTCCACCAGCTGGTCAGGGCACAAACTGGCCTTCCTGGACACATATCACCTCTTTATTTTGTGTAAGAGGCAAGGGGATTCTCTTGATTAAATATTGGCCATGTGGGGACTGTGAAAGTTGCCCACCGGTCATTGGGGTCATGTTGGGAACCAGTGTTTGGCCACTGCCTACCACCAGAAAAAATCTCCACTTGAAGACTCTCAAGAGATTCACATTTTCTCTTGGTGGCTGGGTCAAATGGTTAATTGCCTTCATTCTTTGAAACACATCTCCTCTCCTTTCAATCAGAATTGTGTCTGAATTCTACAGCTGCTGTTTCAGGTTCGTCGCTTTACCTGACAATTTATTCTAGGAGAGGCTGCTGAAAACCCTCTTCTCCTCAAGAAGGTGAACTCCAGTAAGCCTCAGTGTGATTTCATCAGCTTGTGACAGAGGAGTAATTCTCTTCTCTCTGTCAGTGGGGGACCAAGAGCAGGTAAGCTGCTGTTGCGTGGTAACGTCTCCCACAGCAGCTCCTTGATTTGCTCTTAGCTCTTAATCTCCACAACAAAACTATGCCTGGAATCCATTTCTCTGTTTAGCTGGTGTTTGCCTCCTTCTCTGTGCTGAGGCACTCCAAGACTATGATGGCAGGCAGGACTTCTGCCTGTGCCTCTGCTGCAGTCACCACCATGTGAAGGGCTGAGATGGAGGAGAAAGAGGGGCTCAAAGATCATTGCTCCAGGGAGTGAAACCAGCCTTGTGGGATCTTCCATGGTGGTGTGTCCAAGTTCTGCCACAGGTGGCCTGGGCAGGGCTTGTCTCACCTGACTCTTTCCTGGCCAGCTCGGGGACCAGCAGCCTGGCCAGGGCAGGGTTCAATGCTTGCTTCACTTCAAAGTCAAGGCTCAGCACACCCTGGGCTGTGGTGGTGTAGATACACTCTAGATAAAAAATAAGCTGTCTTCCTGTCCCACAAATGAGGATCTCAGAAGTCCTGTTGGGAGCTGGTAGTCAAAGAATTGTTCAGCTGTAGGGTTGCAAGCCAGCCCACAAAGCAGTTTCAAGGCAAGGCTGTAGGAAATGGCTGGTACTTCTGTTCTGGTTAAAATGCCCTCAGAGACATCATTATCTCCACTTTAGAGCTAGAGAAACACAGGCTCAGCTTTTCCTAAGTTTAGTCACTGTGACAAGGTGGATTTTTGCTCTTCTTTCCACACCCTGTGGTCTGTATGGTCTGGGATGGAAGCACAGGTTGTTAGGGTGAAAAACCACAGTTGTTAGTTCATAATTGTCCCAGTGTCCTTTACCCTGGTGGAAATCCCTGGTGTCAGGGCAAGTCTCCCTGCTGTGCAGCACTGTGTGACCTCAGAGGACAGATTTCAGTTCCAGTGTGTCCCTGCAGATAACTGAAGATGCAAATGATGACTGAAGAAGGCTTGCAGGGAATGCAATCCCCCTCCTTTCTGAGATAAAAGGAAATACTGAGCCTCTGACATTCACTGACATATTCAGTGTTTCACACATGTCATGGCACAGCTGGAATTTGTTCCCACAGTGGTATTTCCTGTCCTGTACCCTCCTTGGTAAAAGAAATGTTCATCCCAGCAGTCATGGTGCTGGTGTAACTGGGAGAAGGACCAGGCTGCATCCACTGGCCCCAGTGCTGCCTTTCCTTCCTCTCTGAGAATTCCTTGGACTGATATAGCAGAGCTCAGAAATCAAATTCTACTCCCATCCCAGCTGGAAAAACAGGGCACCAGGATGCAGTCAGGTCCTTTAAGCAGATTATTCAGCTTTTGAAGTGTTTATATCCACTGAAAAAAAAAAAAATCTGTCTTCCATTTATCTTGTTCCCCCAAATAATTTTTGATAGTGTAGGAACCTCTTAACCTCGTTTTGTAGTGAACTATACACTGAGGAAAGATTGAGTTTAGAACCATGAAATCAAAAGTAAACGTTTCCTGGAAAGCTGACAAAACAGAAATGGACTCTAAGGTTTAATTCTTGCTGGCTTTCAGCTATGTTTCCAGGGTCTAGATACACAATATGAGACAAAACCCCCAATATATTGTTGTCATTCCCTGAATATTGCAACAGGGCTCTTATGTCTACATTGGCCTGAGCTTTAAGTCTTGGGCTCACTTTTTAAAATTCAGCCTGCTTGGAAGTAACAGTGATATCCTGCTTTGGTGGGCTTGCATGCAGCACTAATTCCAGCCCACTAATTCCAATTACCAAGAGCAGGAACAGAGCAGTCTCTGCAGGAAAACAAATAACCTATCCCTTTCTCTTGATCATCTCACACTTAGCTATTCCCAGCCATTAGTTTAAGGACTCTAATTAAATTCTTCATGAAACTCCTGATTATATACCCCATGTGCAAATAGCTGTTTGTGCTGCGTTGCCAGAGGACCTCAGAGCTGATAATGCCTCCCAGCAAACTCCAGCAAATTCTGGGAATTCTGGGAGCATCAGCTGCACTTCCCTTTCTCAGTTTTGACCATAAATAGCAAAGTACCTATTTCAGCTTCTTAGGCCTCCATGAAATTGTGAGCTTTGGAAGGAAATAACTTTGATACTTAGAGCTCACAGAAAAGAGGTGGGCAACAGGAGGGAAGCCAAGAGCATCTCTCTGATGATCTGCAGACAAGGGAGAGTGTTGCCCAGAAAGCAGAAGACAGGAGCAGGAGATTTTTATTTCAGGACTGATTTTCATGTAAATAGGGATGGGAAGGAAGCTTGGGTCCTAGGCACTTCTTCTGGTCATGGATCATGATGGTGAATGCTGGGACACTGCCCTGAAGCAGTTCCAAAATGAGAGCAGACTCACATTTCTAGACTTCTTGTGACTTGAAGAAAAGCTACTTGTGGTAGTAGAAAATGGACTGAGCACTGCTTGGTATCAGAAGGAAGACACAGTATTAGAAACTGGGTTTGAAGGAGAACAACGGCAGAGCTGTGAGTTTGGAGAAGCCTCTGTACACTCACAAAGGGTATAAAATGAAAAGTTCTTTCACCTGGTGGAGTGTTTCTTGCATCTCCAAAACCTCCCAGCTTTCATAAAATTTTGGTCTTCAATGCCCTCTGGCTGTCAGACAAGACAGAAGAAATTTGAGTCAACCAAGTCTTTCCCAAGTCCTTAAATCTCCTGGACTCAATCTTCTCCTGTGTGCTATGACATTGGCTAAAAGCACTTCCCAATCTCCTAGAAAATGTCACCTCACCTGCTGACTAAACTGTTAAACCAGTACTTTCTACTCAGCAACTGAAACCACCTTACTTTTTCTCATCTGAATGAGCTTGCAGTAAACATATTTAACTCTCCTGCTCCTAAATGTCCTTTCCAAATCCTCTCTGCTGTCACGCTTAGACAGCTTGGTGATAATTTTGTGACTTCCTGTGGAGAAAGGGAAGGGTGTCTGAATGCTGTGCAATGAAAGCTCTAATTTTTTCTGGCAGGTACGAAACCTGCTGAGGTTTCCATTTAACCCTGCAAGAGAATGACCTGTATGAATAATGGATTCAAGGGAAAGTTTGGAAAATGGAGAGAACAGAGGTTGCTGTGCTCTGGCTTCACGTTGGGGCCATCTGGTTCCTGCAATTAATATGAAATGCTGTTGCTGGTAACAAAAGCACAGAGTGTGTGTGGGGGTGGGATTGCAAAGCCTGGTGAGTGCCTGGTGTCAGTGATTTGTTTCTGGGCAGCTGGCAAAAGTGAGGATTGTGTCTCACGTGGGCAGGTAACCCAAACAAACTCCTTTCACCCCGTGCTGGCACCAGCCCAGCCAGCTGGGGAAGGTGCTCTTGCACACTCACACACCTTTGGGTACTCTGGCAGTGTGAAAGAGCCATAAAACTCATGGGTGTCACCATGGGACATATCCGTGTTGTGGACTGGTTTTTCTTGGTGCTGTGGAGCTTCTGCAGAGCCAACACCAGGAACAGCCTCTCCTTGTGAGGCTGAAGATGTGCTGGGCTGCCAGAGCTGACACCACAGACCTTGTACAGACCACAAATCTTTGCTGGTTCTTGAGCCACAGCTGAGCTTGGATGCCCACTTCTGTGCCAAAACACATCTGTGCCAAAACACATCTGTGTTTGCATCTGCTTGTCTCCTGCTGTTTCATGCAGTGGTGCTTGCTGCTCCTTGAATCAAGCCCAGCAGCTCTGGACATTCCCTCCTTCCCTGTGTTCAGGTAGCAACTTCCCTGAGTGTCGTTGCCTGTCCATTCCCCACTCCAGAATTTTCTTGATGCTGAAAGGAAAGGAAGAACTTGGTCTCTTCTCATTGTTGCCTAGAAAAAGCTCATACTGAAAAAAAAGAAAAAAAAANTTTTTTTTTTTTTTTTTTTTTTTTTTTTTTTTTAATAAGATTTAGGAGCAGGAGGTTCTTTCAATACATTTAGCTCTTGAGTGGTGCCTGCCTCTTACATCTCTCCTAAGCTGGCAGTCATTTTCCAAAACAAAAGCTTTTACCTTTCTTCCTATGGCTTTTCCCTGTTATGATAAATAATAAATGCAACTGTAGGAAGGATTTCTCACCTTCCTCACTGTGTTTGCTTTACATTTCCATATAGGCTCATGCAAAGACCTGCGCTCTGGACCCCACTAATGAAGATCTTATCTGCATCTCTGGATTTTAAATCTTACAACTACCATGCAATTTGTAGCTGAGTGTTATTTTATAAGCCCCAAATCCCAGTCTATTCACTCCAATGTCATAAACATACCTATATTTTAGGTCTTCAAGTGAAAAGTTACCAGCTTGTCACCCAACCACAACATTTTTGTTCTGCAGTGCTTCCCATCTGTTAATCTCTGCTGTGAGCTGGCTGCTGTGATAAACAAAATGTGCTTTTTCTTGAGCCTGGCTTTATCTGCACCTCCCAGGGGATTTGAAGGAAAGATCACATAGAGGCACTCATGGATACTGGAGGGAAGAAGTTCCTCGTGGGCTGGAATCCCTGAGGTGGCTAAAAAATAAAGTTTCCAATAATTTCCAAAGGGGTAGCTGTTGCCCAGAGCTGACTACCACAGCTTGAAAACATTTCACCAAAAAAGCTATGCCAGCATCTGCTTAATTTGGGGGCTCTGTTGGATGCAAACACATCTCTGATTTATGCCTGGTGAAAAAACACCTGAGTGCTGGTGCCATGGGAGGGGGTGAGCCCTGTGGGACCCCATTTCTCATGGGACAGGAGCACCCGTCACCCAGCCCCTGCCTTGCCCAATGCAGTTCTTGCTGCCCAAATGGTGCTCATTGCACAGGGCCAGGCAGACAGCGTGGCTCCAGGCTGCAAATCTCCTCCAGGATTCAAGCTCCCAGCCTCCTGAACATGGAATCTGTCAAGCCTGGAGGATGTGAGCCCTCCAGGCCATTATTAGCCAACACAAAGCTTATAAAAGACTCTATAAATCAGCCCCTGATAAATAATTTCACGAGGGAGGCTGTGGTGGTGCAGAGTTTGTTTGGTGTTTGAAAGCCCCTGCAATGCTTTGCCAGGGGGATTAAATGCTATCACTGTGTTTCAGGTATTTTACAGTGTGCTGGGAGGGGTGTGTGTGCTTCTTGTTTGTTTGTTTGGTGAGGATTTAGTGTGAGAAATGGGGTAGGCAGGGAGATCCCACACATGGAAGGGGAAGCAGGCTCTGGAGGACAGGGGCTGGTTGATGCTGTGGGGCAAACCTGCAGAAAGCAAGCTGGCTGTGTTCTAACATCTATTTTGTATATTCTCTTTTATCCAAAGCTGGCAGGCTTTGATCTCCGACACATGGATGCCTCACATCTGAAAATGTTCAAGGCCAGGTTGGATGGGGCTTGGAGTAACTTGCTCTGGTGGAAGGTGTCCCTGCCCATGGCAAGGGGTTGGAAAAACATGGTCTTGGAGGTCCCTTCCAATCCAAACAATTCTATGATTCTGAGTTGTACTCCTGCTCTGACACATCTCTCCTGACTCTCTGCTTGTGCTGTTTTGCTGTGCTGCCTCTAAGGCAGCAAGATATTGCCTTCCAGAAAAGCCTTCAAAGCAGTGTGAATCATTTTCATACGATGCATGTTTTGTTTCCATGGTTATTAGAGCCAGGTTAGCTTACATCCATCCTTCCTCGGCACAAAACATTCCTGTTGTCTTTTCAACTGTCTGGGCTCCTGCTACTGCTCCAAGATAAGAAATGTTTTCAAAGGAATATGTAAACAAGAGGTATGAAGTTCCCAGTTTAGAAGCTGAGAGGGTTATAAAATCAACACGGTGTTCTTCAGAAAATGAGTTGGAAGGTTTGAGTCAGGCATAGTCCAGCTCATCATCTAAAGCTGTTGTCCCTGGCAATGGGTAAATCTCAGTACCCATTGAAAACACCACTTTGATTGGTTGGTTTGAAACAAACCCCCAGCTCCACGGGAGAAGATTCAGTCTCCAAAGCAGAAGTGGCAGATTCTGACCTACAGCTGGTGCAGAGGAGTAGGAGAGAATCAAGGAGAAGGCTGTTTCTCTTGTTTAATAAAACCATTGCTGATTATACAGCTCTGCTTGGGCTCGTTCCAGGCCCATTAAAGTAAATGGAAAATCTTCCCTTGACACAAACGGGAGCTGGCCCCAGCTCCAGGGATTAAATAGTGTACAGGTGGATCTTCACAGGGGAATAAACCATGATCCTGCTGAGCCAGTCCCTGATGAGTTTATTTTACATTCCTGTCATTTGCTGGCCTTATGTGTTTCATGTGCTGCTGATGCCTTGGGAAGGCTGACCTGAAACAGAGACTGGGCAGAGCTAGAGAAAAAAGTAGATAGTAGAACATTTCAATATTCTTTTATTGAAAGGCCTCTAAGATTCACCTTGGGCAGGACAAGAGCCTGACCAGGGCTACACCCAAGGTGGACTAAGAACAGTCAGAAAATGTCTGGCTGGTCACGAGGTCTCACACTTTTATAAGTGTTGTAAGGTCCATTTAATATTAGGGTTTAATTGTCCAACTACAGCTTCCTCCTTGTTCCTCCCTTCAGTCCACCCTTGTTTGTGCTTTTGGGTCTGAAATTTGCCCTTGGTCTTCAGCAGGAAAAGGATTTGTTTTGTCTCCCTACTCTGTGAAGAGCTGACTGACACTGAATATGAGGCTTAAAACTGCACCCCTGGGCAGCACAGAATCTGAAAAACATGAAAGCTGAAACTTAGGGCATCACTGCCTTGTGCTGTTTGGCTTGTGGTCACCTACAGTGGTCACAGTGGGTCCTGTCTAGCTCAAGTTGGTGCTAAGCTCTTGGGACACCAGCTGCAACACCCATGGGGACACAAGTGAGCCCTGCTCCAGAAATGGAGAGGGTAACCCCACAGTTCATCACGAGATGCCAACATCTGGATGAGGTCATGCCTTTCTGTGTGTTACAGAAGGTCCTGGTTGGTAACAACCATTTCTCTGTGAGGAGTTTTCTCTGAGACACGGAGAGCTGGCACCAGGGAGGGATCTTAGCTGGGCCAGGCAGCTCACCTGGTGTAGCACCTGGGAGGCTCTGCATGGATAGTAAATACTGAAGGGAGGTGACACAGGTATGGAGGAATATAGCTGGGAAATTGCTTCTGTGAATGGAGCTGTAAAAACAGCAGATCTGATTAGAGAAAATAGCTTTAAGTGCTTCTTGCTTTTCCCAAGGGAAGGCCTTTCAGCAGGTTTTCCTTCCTTCCTGTTTCCTCCTATTTTCTTGCTCTTTATAGTATTTACTTTTGCTCCTTCTGTTTAGAAGCCTTTCTTTTCCTTGACCTACTACAACCAGTGGAGCCAAGGTGAATTTTTCATTGTTCATCTTTCACTTTCATGTCTCAGGCTGGAGGCCAAACACACTCCTGAGATCAGGAAAGCCATCCTGAGGGCTCTGCCTCAGAGCATATGGTGACTTCAGCAACGCAGGAGGCATTTCCACAAGTTTCCAGCCTCCTAGGAGTAGCCCAGAAGAGCCCCAGCTCATCTGTCTGTTCCCAGCAGTCTGCATGACCTGCTGTGCCACACACTGAGCAATCAACAGCTCTGCACATGCAGTTTGTGCACGGGAGGAATCTCCTTGGAGAGATGTAAACACTGGTGAGATGGGTTAGGAAACATCTGTGTGACAGCTAAGGGTGGTTACAGAAGTACCTGATGAAGCAAACCTCACAGCAGCCATAGAAGAACATCATCAGAAGGTGTGCAGGACCTGCCTCAAGTCATGGAACTCAAAGAATTCCTGGAGCATCTGGTGGCATGAGGAAAGCCAAGCGCCCTTGCCTGGACAGCGAGGGGTCACGAGTAAGAGAAAAAACCCCATCAGGATGTTATATTAAAAGCACATCTGTGCACAGTCTGGAATGGTAAATACATTTTCAGACTCCCCTCATAAAGCTGCAGTGTTTAAAAGTGCTGATAAAGTGCATTCCAAGGTCCTTGAAGTATTGCAGTGCGCCACACACACCAGGCAGTGTTTATCCGGGGAACGGCCGGTGCTGAGCGGCCAGAGATGAATGGGCTGTATGTGTGCAGGGGAGGGATTCATGGGTTGCCACCAGAAAATGGGGTTCAGCTGGCTTGACCTGGCCCTAGAGACTCTGGGGCACTCTGTTTCACTGTGCCCAGAACAGGCTGGGAAGCTGCTGGCACAGCAGGATGCACCAAGCAGCTCTCAGCATCCCTCACCACTGCCCTGTTTGTATGGGACATAACAGTCCATATGAGGTCTGTATGCAGCCCATAACAGCTGCCCCACTTTTTAAGAGAGGGGTTCACAAATTCTGGGGCTGGTGTTGTTCTCTCTCCTGTGCCATGTCTTTCTTGTAGGTTTATTATCACTCATCATGCCACTGAATTCCTCTTAGGCTGCCCTTTCTCTTCTGCCCTTTCCTTGTGCACTCGTGAGCCTTGGATGGGGTGCTGCTGCTCTCAGAGGAGCTGTTTTCTCTCCCCTGGCTCACAGAGGAGCATCCATTCTTTCCACCATATAAGAAGACTATTCAGACTCCCTGTTTAGTTCCTCAGAATAAGAGGGTCCTTTGAGAATAGTTTGGAATAGGAGTTTCAAAGCTCTGTTTGCAGCACAAAGCAGAAGGTGAAGATGGATGGTTTGGAAAGCAGCTGCAGAGTTGGGCCAACACCTTTCTGAGGCTTGGCTGTGCTCTGGTTTTAGTGGGAGCTGTGATCCATTACAAACTTCAGCAATTTGCAATACAAGTTTTGGGCAAGGGCTGCTGAAGAGTTTATCACGTAAGACAATATTTGGGAATTGAAATGCTTTGGACCAGGCAGTGTTGTGAAGCATTTCTTGCTGCTATTTGGGCTGTGAGCGGCTAATTAAGCATCTTTACAATAAATTGGTTAAAAATGACTGGATCTGGAGGGAAAGAAAGCAACAGAGCTTGGGAAGGAGCTGAATTCTAGAAGGTGATTGTGTAGGCAAGAGGAAGAGGAGAAAGTTCCAGACTAGAGGGGCAGCAGGAGGGATGGCTGAGGATGGAGAGGGGGAAAGCTGCAGGGGAAATGGTGTAATGTCTTGGTGCTGCCCGAGCAGTGGTGTGGGAAGGACTGGCAGAGGTGATGAAGGTGGAATTGGGAGACAAACAGAAGCCAAGAAGAGACATTTCAGACACAGAAGACAGCCAGGACACAGCAGTTTCTTGTGACATAAGCTGCAAAAATGGCAGGGAAAACATCGAGCGTCAGCATGCTTATGATGCCCAGTTTCCCAAGTCTGATGTAAGTGGATATAACTCCCCAGGAACTTGTAACTCTTCATGTCTTGCACCTCTGGAGCGTGCTTTCCTGGCTGCTGACATCTGTCACGCCACCTCCCGCTCGCGGTGCCACCCCGCCACCTGCCCAAATCCACTCACACTTCTGCTCCTATGAAATGTATGAATCATAACTTCCATGCCACGGCTCTCTGCAAGCTGGTGCTTCCAGAAATAGCACCCTGCAAGCCAAGAGACGTGAGATGTGCCCGTCTGGTGGTGGAGGCCCAAAGAGAGGGAGCGCCGAGGGAGTGTAAGGAAAACAAACCGCCCAACGGCGCAGCGGGAGGAAGGGAAGAGCTGTGCAGGATCCAGCCCCTCACTGGGGATTTTGTTAGTGTGAAAGTTGAAATTGTCAGAGTCCCGGTGTGTGATGAGGTTTGGAAGTGGGTCCTCTATTGGTGAAATATTCTTTGCGCTTCAAAAATAGATTTGCTGATGTTTTGAGCTAGGCTGATGGAGGAGAGGAATTCTGGCTGAAATACTGTGTGGTGTTTTAATGTCACTTCATAGAATCACACTTCATTGAATGGTTTGGGCTGGAAAGGAACCTTAAGATCATCCACTTCCAACTCCCCTTCTCTAGACCAGGTTTTTCCAAGCCCTGTCCAACCTGGCCTTGAGCACTTCCAGGGAGGGGCATCCAGAGCTTCTCTGGGCAACCTGTGCCAGGGCTTCAGTACCTTCACAGTAAAACCTGCAGTGTTTCCTGATACAAATCCCTTTTTTCCTGGTGTTAGACTTTCCAGTAAGTACAGTGTTCCTTTAACCAACTCTAACTCCATCAAGTGTTTTTTCTAAATGCATTTGTTATTGGAAATTCTGTGAGGAGCATCTTCTGAGGTGTGGAGCAGCCATTACAACTGTGCAGCTCGTGCCATGCTCATAATTTATTCCTAATGTTTTGACTTCTTCCTCATCCACATGCTGTTGTTTATACTCCCTGGCCAAATCCTCCAACATGTGCTAAACTATTTCCATATGAATTGATCTTAGCCGAGTCCTAATGCCCACTCTTATTTTTGGTAGATCAGTCTCATAGGTACCCATTAGAAGCAGAGCTGAGTTTATATAAATATTGTCACGTATTAAAAAGGCCAGGGCCTTGGAATAAATCTTGAGCTGAAGCTAAATCACAGTGGATTGCCCATCTAACCAGCTGCAATGGGTGTTTTGCTTAAAAATGGTTCCAGAGATACTGTTTTGATATTGCTTTGTCATGAAGACAAAAGATGCTTTTTCGCTGCATAAAGGAAATGTCATTTGGAGAAGTCATTCTGCTTTTCATAGGGTAAATACTTCTCAGGCTCTCTCATTTCAGTGATTATATCCACTTTTCTAATGCATCTTCACCTGATGCATTTCAGGAATGCAGGTGGGTACCATTGTGCCCTATTCACTGCCAAAATTTGCTCTTCTCCTGACACATAAATGCTGGTTTGGTATAGTACTGCTAGGGATGGATTTAGCACATCAAATACACCTGCCAAAGCAGTGAAGGGGGAAAAAAAGAGGTAGGAAAAATGGAAAAGAGGTATGAAAGGCAACATTATTTTTCTTTTAATAGCTGGTATTTAATTCTGCTCACTCCCCTCTACTTTCTGTTCTGCAGGCTTTAAAAGCTGTATTGTACAAAATTAGCCAGTAAAAGTTCCACATCTGCCAGATGTTCAGCTGAGTAAAACCCTTGGTAAAGATTTTTGGAAGGTCACTTCCTGGAGGACCAGCCTTTCCCCTGCCATCCAAATCGAGGTCTGCAGTTGCTGAACCTTTTGATCCAACACTACCTAAATTTCTCCAAAGAACTGGACTTTGATGAACCTTGAGGATCCCTCCCAGCTCAGGAAATTCTGTGACTGATGCATGCAGGAATGGAAGAACTGACCAGCCAGGGAGGCAGCGCCTTTAGGAGCTGCTCTCTCTTAATTCCTGCCAGGTATTAATTAGAAGGCTACCATCACATCCATTTCATAAAATGGATCGTGAAAACCGTGTGAGAGCCTCTTTAGGGAAGGTTTGCGGTCAGACCGAAATGCCAGGAATTTCCGCGGCGTTTGCAAGTCTTTAGGAACAATGGGAGAGCAGAGGGAAAGGCTGATAAAAACTCTCCTGGCTGTCGAAATCGCTATCGGGGATGTTTCAGCTGGCAGGGAAGCTGGGTGGTCTGAAGAAACTGGGTAGGAAGCTCTGCTGGGAGTTTCTGTCCTGCACGAAGCATGGAAGTTTGGCTTTTATGGGTTTTGGTGTGAAATTAATGCCTTTTTTTTTTTTTTTTTTTTTTTTTTTTGTTGGTTTTTTTTGGGGGGGTTTTTTTTTT
>VWYP01031038.1:28256-53382 GCA_013400435.1 Pycnonotus jocosus
TGCCTTTTTTTTTTTTTTTTTTGGTTGGTTGGTTTGTTTTGGTGAGGTTTTTTGTTTTGGTTTTTTTATTTGTTTGGGGTTTTTGTTTTGTTTTTGGGTTTTGTGGTGTTTTTGTTTGGTTGGCTCATTGGGTTTTGGGGTTTGGTTTTTTTCGGTTTTTTTTTTTGGGTTTTTTTTGTTTGTTTGGGGTTTTTTTGGTTTTTTTTTTGTTTTGTTTTGGTTATTTTGTGGGTTTTTTTGTTTGTTTTTTTTGGGTTTTTTTGTTTGTTTGTTTTCCCCGGTGAGGTTGACCAAAGCCAGAATCCCAGGATCACAGTATCTTAAATTGGTTTGGATTGGAAAGAACCTTAAAGATGACCTAGTTCCAACCCCTCTGCCATGGCAGCTGGCATTTTGTGGGGGATCCAGCGTCAGCTCCATCCCAGCATCCATCAGACACAGCTCTGACCATCTGATTTTAAAGGCCCTGGAAAACAGAGTGGAAATGCCCGTGAGGAAATGTCTGTCCTGCAGCACCCCAGATGCCAAAGCAAAGTGTCAGCTCTATATGTGACAAAACCTGCTGCTCCCATGGCGGAGAGAACATGCAAATTGTGTCCTCATCAAACATTTGGAAATAAAAATACGACAACTTTGTGTTTGAACCCGCAGGAGGCTTTTCCAGGTTATTCATCCTGTAGCAGTTCTGTTCCCAAAGCTTGACTGGCCGTGCTTTCTGGGGGCTAGGCAGAGGGCCATCCTCCTGACTGGTATCAATCAGCAACAGCTCCATTCATTCAGATGGACCACATTTAGCCCATCTGGACATTAATTTGTCTTTCTGACAGGACTTGAACGCTCACTTTGACGTGCTCAGGAGCTGAGGCTGCCAGCAGTTGTTCCTTTCCTTGGCAAAGCTCTGCAGTGCTCACACAAGCACTTTTTTTTTTTTTTCCCTTTACAGCATGCACAGGCACCACAGAAGGGTTTGGTTGCTGGTTGCAGTGATCTCATGTATTTTGGAGCTCAGAGTGAAAACGAGGGTGGTGCAGACAGATGGGCTCTGCCCACCTCTCCTCTGGATGCTTCAGGGATCTCCCAGGCCTTTCCCCACAGGGTAATTTTGAATTGTGTCTCTTTTATTTGCCTTTTTCACTCATTACCTGTTGTTCACCGTGGGGCTCCTTGGGGCTTTCTTGTTATAAATTTGATTTGGAAGCAGAAATTGGAAATAGAAATCAGTGGTTCTGCGATTACAAGGAGGATGGAATGTGTCCCAAAGGCTAAGTGGATGTGGTTTGACTCAGGCTCTTGATACAGAGCTGGAAATTAAAACCATTCTCTACTGATGTCCCTTTGGATGTCTACAAGAAAAAGAGTACCTGGCTCTTTTCCTGGAGGTGAGGCTCATCAGGGAAGTAGCACATGTGCTGATGTCTGGAAAAATAAGCAGGCATTGCTAGCAAGGTGAGGGAGTATTCTTATGGAGAAAATTTAAAGAATTATGGTTCTGTTCAATGGCCATATTTTAAACTGAAGGGAGAAAAGTTTTCTGTGTAATGAGATTGAGGCTGACATTAAAAATAACCTTAAATGTGGCCTGAAAGCAAATCAAATCCCTTGCCTCACTTGTGAGTAAAGGCAGTGAAGTGAATATTTAGGGCAAAAAACCAGGTAGGGGAGGGATAATGAGGCTGTGGCTGCCAAAATTACCACATTCATGAGAGGAGCCAATTTCAGACTTGAGTGCACTCGGGCTGGTGGCAAAGGGACAGAAACAAGGCAGAAAATCTCCAGCCCAGAGCATGGAAAATGCACATTCAGGAGCAATGGTGGCCCTTCAGTGCATCAAGCTGGGGAAGTGGATGATGACTGAAGGTGTAGGAGAGCTGGGAGCCCATTGCTGTGACTCCAATTATATGGACATAAATGAAAAATAAAGCATGAAGTTAAATGGAAAATTGGAGAGAATGCAGCCTGAGTCTAGCAGAGGCAGGTTGTGATGCATAAACCTGATATCGTTGATAATAAAATGGATTTTTTCTGGATTAGACCTATGGCATTTCCTAGCTGGATTCAGTGAAGTGAATATGGTGCCTAGTGAAAAAATAATGAGGTGAGCTGACAAGGTAAGAATAATACAAGAACTGGAGGTGAGGGGATATAAAAATGTCTAAAAGGAAGAACCAGGGGATTTTGCTAAAAGGTGAATTTCAGGGGAGGTGGGAAAAAGATTGCTGGGGAAGTCCCTCAAGACCTGGCCTTGAAATGAGGTCCAATTTGTTGTCAGTGAGCTTGTGACAGCTGTGACAGCATGAACTGTCAGTGACACAAAGTCTTGGAGTATCTCCTGGGGAGCAGTGGGTGACTTTGGAGAGGGAAAGAACAGTGCTGGGATGGGACAGCACAGCTGCAGGATCATGGGAATTCCCACTAAGAGAGCCCAGTTCCCTTGTTCAGATAGAAACAGGAAAAGAGATGTCTCATGGGTATCAATAGTTAATATAGTCCTGAAATATTAGGAAGTCTGGTGTGGAAAAGAGGTGGCTGGAGCTCATAAGGGCAGGGAACAACCATTGAGCTGGTTTGCTTGGCATGGAGCTGAGTTCAGACTGCGTGCATGGTGGGAAACAAAATGAGGGACAGAAAGTGATGGTGGTGTTCATAAAGGATAAATGTCCACCTGGTCCACAGGAACTTATCCCTTTATTAGTTCAGATGGCAGAATCACACCTGGGGCAAGGCAGCTGCTCAGCAGGGATCCTTTGTTCCTGGTGGTCTTCAGGTACCAAAAGTAGCTGCAAAAAGGAAGGAAACAAACTAAAGCTGGCCTGCAGCAAGACCAAATGTTAGTCACAGCTTTTGATGTGAAGATTGCAAACTGGTGTGGCAGAACAGCCTGGAGGCTGTGGGGTGCTCCTCTCTTGGGCTTCTTGGGTGGTGTTCACACCATGCCAGGAGTGAACTGAAACTGTTGTCTGAAGAGCAGAACACCTGGGCTGGCTTGGGGTGGACGTTTTCCACAGGGTTTTGTCATAGGACTTGCCCCAGTAATGGGACATGAAGGTTTTTTGGGGTTTTTTGGGGGGTTTTTTTTTGGAAGGAAGGGGTGCATCCTTTTCGAGCCATTGCTTTCAGCAGCTGTAGCACCAGAGTTGGCTGTAGATGCCAATAAGACTCTCTGAATAGTTTCAGGTTTTGTGCACCTCTTGGAAGCCTTGGGCTATAGGAATTAATCTCTGTCCTCTAGTAACAACCCTCTGAGAGCTTTTCCCATGATCCAGATGAGGAAGGCGATGGATTAATCTGCCAGCTCTGGTTCTGTCATAGAGGCTTTCTTACATCAAAGGTGTTTCTTACAGTAGTTTTGTCTTTCCTGAGATGAATAGAATAAATTAAAGGAGAATTTTTAAAGAGCCTTTAAAAAAACACCCCTCTGTGGTTTTTTGTTTGTTGTTGCATTGTTTTCTAATTTTTTTTTTAATAAAAATCCTTGATGTAGCAGAAAAATAATATATGATCTGGACACACTGGGGGAAACTAATCCCATGGCTCTTGTTGCTTGTCAGGAAGCCTGGATTGGTGATTCCTGCCTGTGTGGCATGCTTTCAGGCTCTCTCTGAGTGAATATTTTCCTCCCTGATTTAACAGTATTGTTTTACACATATGTGACACTTTTCATCTCAAAGGAGGCTGGGGCAATTCACCACCCACATACAGCACTGCCAGATAGGCAGAAAATAGCAGGCACACTTGAGAGAACATCTTGTTGTCCCAGGGATCCTGACTGAGATCCCTCTGGTGCTGTGCACTCTCTGGGTGAAGTGTCACCTATTAAGGACACAAGGCTGATGCAGCAAATGCTGTGTTGTAATAAAATGGAAACCTAAAAATCTTGCAGGTGGTCACTGTTGAGCATTATCGTGACCAAATTAAGTTTTGAGAAGTGTGATGATTATTGTAGTTATTAAAGAAAGATGTATGGTGATGATGTTCCCTTTAGCCTGTGGGAGGTGAGGTCTCAGCTTAGTGCTTGTGAGCTCTGAGCTCATTGAAGTATCCTTATTTCTTCTTGCTCATAATTAAATCCACACCTGAGCATGCTCTCTAATTTACTGCAGTAGCCTCTTCTCTTCCCCCTTGGATATTCCTGTGAAATACCTTTGCCACCAAAGGCAGAACTTCCTTAATCTTTCTTCCTTCTTCATTGAATTCACAGCTCTGGTAATTTGCAGATATTGTGGAATCTGGCCCTGTTTTCCACCCTGCAGACTTGCAAGGCAACAACATCATTTAAGCACCATATGGTTCTCAACAAAGTCAGGTTTCTGATCCAACCTAAACAGTTTAATATTATCAAAAGCCTGAGCTCGCTGCAGCAATAACAACCCCTGCTTCCTCTGCCTGCATTGTGTAACCAGAGGAAGAAAGCTCTCAAACCCAGCAAGCTGCTGTGATCTTGAGCAGGGGCTGCAGGGCTGGGGAAAAGCCTTTGTAGCACCTTCATTATGATCCTAGGACATGTGCCCACCTGGACCACAAAGGAAGTGCAGACCCAGGTCTGGTTTCAATTAGGATGCCTTAAAAACACAGACCAGGTTTAGTTCCTATTGTTGCCATATCCAATTAATTTATTTGATGCTTAGATTTCAATGAGAGAATGTCACATGCCTCCAAGCTGCAGAACACACAGTTGTCTCTATTACAGCTTAATGTATATTTGGCTTTTTCTCTTTTAGGGGCTGGGATCCCAGTTCCCACCAGATTTAATGCAGGTAAATATTTTCTGTCAGAGTTAATGCATTTGGCATGAGGAGGGGAGGACAGGCTGGGTGGGGACAGGGGAGCTGGGCTGAGTGTTCATTCCTCAAGCTGCACTCATGGTACAGACATTGGAAAGGACTAAGTCCTCCACTTCCTCACTTAATAGCCTAAGAGGTCTCTGTAGATGATGAGTAATGCTGCAGCAATGGAGCAGATGCCAAAATGGAACAGGAGCCCTGAGATGGTTTTTGTTGCAGGTCCTTGTAGCAATCAGGAATGATTTTATTTCCCTCCTTGTGCTGTGATGCTATCAGCTGGCTGAGGGCCTTGCTCTGAGTCACAGCATCCCAAATGGTTACGGATATCTGCACTGTGGGATCATCAGGATGGCAGCAGGCACTGTGCTGGGCTCACACCCCTGCTGACCCACATGGAAATAGGCACCCTGAGGGCTCTGGCTTGTTGGCTCCAACTCCTATAGCCCAAGGCTTCCAAGAGGTGCACAAAAATTGCAGCTCCCTCAGCCTTCTGGGGCCTGCCTGATCATGGGGCAGTGTCCAGCTGATCTCCAGCCTCTGGGTATAAGATACAGCCTGGAAAAGGGATGGGAGAGGCATTTATGCCTGTTAGGTGACAAACCTAGGAAAACTTTTTCATTTACCTGTTGGGAGCTTCTACTATTTATAGGAGGATAAGAAGAAAGTATAAGTGGTGGTTTGATGTAAAAAGAAAAAGCCATTTACAGATTAATTAGCATTTTAAAGAGCCACAGGGGCTTTTTAGGAGAGAGCTATATGGAACTACCAAATGAAGAGATTTATGCAGAAGCAAGATGATCTACAAGTGTTATCTTGGTACTTACAGGAGGGTGAACATGTTGTTAGAGATGTTAGCAATGGGGTGTCTGTTTGTTAGCTGGGACAAAATAAATCATCTCTGTAACACGATGCTTCTTGTGAAGTGACAAAAGCACCCAGATGTGGCCTTTCCTACCAAGCTGCAATGTAGGATTTGCTGGAGAGAGGTTAGATACAACTCCCTAGCAAGAAAAGGATTATCCCAGCAGATTTTAAGCAGGTTAATTAATGAAATAGTCCTTTTCTACAAGGGTCTGAGCCCAGTGTAGCAGGACAGGTACCACAGATGAGGATGTAGGAGATGCTTGTCTTCTGTATTCTCTTTACTGGAGTACGTGGATTGAATAAAGGGTTTGTGATCTCAGCGTTTGCATATTGATATTGGGAAGAGCTCCCTGAGGAAATGGTGGAGAGCTTTCAGGGAAGATGTGAAATCAGAAAGGATTGAGAGTTGACAGTCTGGGAAAAGTCAACTCGTTCATAACAAAAGGCAAAATTCAGCCTCTGGGACACAGAAGGCAATCAGGGGAAAAAAAATCTCAATTCCTCTTGCTCGGCATGCCTGTTTGTTTAGTTTCTCCTGTGGAAAAAGGAATAATGAATGTTACTTTACATGCAGTAAATTAGGTGTGGTCTTCTGATAAAATCACATTGTGCTTTGCTGAAATCTTCATTCTGCCAACAATAAACCCGGTTGGATTGTATCAGGAATAAGTTGCTAACACATGATTTGCCAGCAATGTTTTTGTTAGATGCAGCTATTTGGCTGGAAAGCAGAAGGGCCCTTGTACCCTGAAAACAGCTCCCTTTCTGTAAGCCCAGCTGAACAGATCTGTCACTGGTGTGGAACAGCATCACTGAAGCCTTCAGAAACATAGAATTGGATGAGTAAAAGGAGTTGTTTTCCACACCAGGTCTCACCTCTCCCCTCTGACTTTGGCATCCTAGGAAGAGGCAGGGGGGATGATGTTTATGCACTTGGGTGTGTTTGTGTTTGTGGTGTTTACACTGCAGAGTCCAGCTTAGCTGGAGGACAGCCCTGCTAAGTGCTTTGATTCCAGCCCAGCAGAGGGGAATTCGTGGCAGGCCAAATACCCCATCCCAGCTGGGCAAAGTGTCCATTAAAGTGAGCAGGAGCAGAACCATCAAAGGGAACAGAAAGCTGAACAAAGTGCTCCACCCAGTGTGCTTCACACCCAGAGGGGCAGAGGGGACAGTGTTTGTCACCAGATACCCCATGGATGGCCTCAGGGGGAAAGGAATCAACATTTTGTGCTTCCCAGCTCTTACAAGGAGACCTGTGGCCATGCAGGAGGCTGGGAGCAGGAATATCTCAAGGAACAGTTTTACAAAGGTCCCACCACTGTGGATCCATGTGACCAGGACACACTTGTTCCTTCTAACTTCAGTCATGTTTGCTCTTTGACACTGGCAACATGTCTCTGTGGGTTTGCTGTCCTGTAAAACAAAAAGATTCTCTGGGGTTTTTACATTTTTTCACTGGAAGGCCAAGCATTGGGACAGGTTGCCTGAGGAAGAGGGGGAATCGCTGTCTCCGCCTCGTAAAAGCTGTAGATGTGGTGCTTGGGTTGGTTTGGTGATGGTTTAGTGATGAATCTGGCAGTGTTGGTTGATGGTTGGGCTCAATGGGCTGATCTTTTCCAACTTTAATGATTCTGTAATTTTAAAGCGGTTTTTTTGTTGTTGTTTTTCAGCAGGTGTGAGTTATCTGAGTTTGGCTTGGGAATTTGGGCTCCAGATAAACAATCATCAATAAAAGCTGCTGCTCAATGATGAATTGTCTGGGAATCCTTTGCCTTTGGAGGATGTATTCCTTTCTTCTTGGAGGAGAAAGGGCTGGCTGGTTACTTGATGTCTAAGCTGCTCTTGCAGTCTCACCTCATCCATCTAAGTCCTGCACCTGCTGTATTTGAGCAAGACGGGGGTCACAGTTTCTCCAAATGCTTGGAAATTAGGAATGACAGATGAGGTTGTCATTTGAACCTTCGTGGAAGTGCACGATTTTACTAATTTTTGCCATGGCTAAATAAGCTCTTTTGGTCCCCAGCTCATTCACAGATTTGACTAAATCAGCTTCACTCAGATTTTCTCCCTAAAACCACCGTGGCATGAAGCCAATGACCTTCACCAGGAACTGCAGGGCGAGAAGTTAAAATACAGAAAATCTGCTCCTCTGGAAAGACCCATTTATGGAGAATTGCAGGTCTCCCACCCCAATAAAAGCTTTTCAGCCACCTGGTGCAGACGTAACAAGATTCGAGCTCGTGAGCACGGCGTCGTCTCGCCGAGCCTCCTGACGTTTCGTGGCTCCATCAATGTTTGCAGTGGGGTGAGCATTTTCTGGTTGACAGCAGCCATGGCAGATGGTGTTTGTTTAATTCAGCTTGCTCCCAGCACGGTGTGGGCGGCTCTTTGCTGTGCAGGTGGGGCCAGGCACAGCGGGATCCGGGACATCCTGCAAGGCTGAGACCGTGGGACGCTTCCTGCACCGCCGGGACATGGGTGGGGAGGGAGCTCTGCAGCCCCCTGGGCTTTCACCTCTCTTCTCCTGGGTCTTCTCTGCTTTAAAAGTGTAATTCAAGCTTTGCTCTGATAAAGCAATTAGGCTCAGGTATGCAAAACTTTCTGTAGAGGCTTTTTGGAAGGTGAAGTCTGGTCCAGCAGAGGAATAGGATGAAAAGGGTGCAGCTGGGGCTTGGGAAAGGCAGTGGGGATGCTCATGGAGGGGTAATGGCTGGCAGAAATGTCTGTCAACGTGAAAGACCTGTTCTCAACTGGATTTAAACTTTTAAATCTGTTATAAAATCCTCAGTTGTGGATCATTTTTAAAAGCCCTGTCAATCCCAAGGCAGGTGGACTGCTCTGTGTCACTGGCCCTGGCATGGCTGTGGTGTGGTGAGAGAGCACATCCCCTCTATAAAAGCATAGGGGAGCATAGCAGGGAGAGAAAGGCTGTGTGTTTGTGTGTCTGTGAGTGTGTGTGGTGTGTGAGACAGGGACAGTGCCAGAAGGGGAGGTGTGACCCTGTCCTTCATCCTTCCTGACCGCAGCTATGGTTTCTGGAATCTAGGATGTTCCATTGCAGGCTTTGTTTAATCTAAATTTCACATTCAACTCCCCTGCAGACAGGTTGAATGAGTGGGTTTTTTTCCCTATTTCACCCCACCATGGTGCTGGAGACCCTCTCAGAGATAAACAGGGGCTGCTCTCCTGCCTGAGTGGGTCTCTGGCTCTTCCCAGGAGATGTGACTGGGAACAGCAGCTCTTTTCCATCTCCTCACATCCTTCAACATGTTTCACCTCCTGCAGCATCCATCAGGGGCCACCAGGGATGACACCTGTGCCCAGCTTGGCTGTCCCTTCCCTGGACACCAAGGAAAGCCTGGAGAATGTGGGGCCAGGTCCCTAAAGGATGAATAAAGAGTGAAGGAATGTTATGGAAGGGAATAAAATTCACCCTAAGCACACTAAAATGAATCCTATAGGAGCCAAAGCTGAGCTGGGGCTGGCTGTTCTGTGTGCTGGTGACAGAAAAACCAGTCTGGGGTGTGACTTTCCATGTAGCCCAAAAAACTATGCAGAAAGTGATCCTGTCCCAGCAGATTTTCTGCTGGGGCTTGTAACATGAAGAAAACTCCTTTGGATAAGCACAGCTTGATCGAAATCTCTGCTTCAGACACGCCAGCTACTCTCTAAACATGGAGTGTAATGCCTTTTGTACTTGTAGATTTCTCCTTCCCAGTTTGGATTGGGATCAGATGTTGCAGTACCCAAAATTAGAGCTAGAATGGGGAGCCTTGCATATTCATTTCTTGCTGAAATCAGGCTCCATTGAGGCTCCTTAGCATTTTACTGATAATTCTCCTGTGCCAGCAGAACTAGGCATGGGGCCCAATCCTGCCCTTTTTAAATTCACTGGAAGTTTTGATGTGGATTTCAATGGCACCATCACTTTTTCCCAAAGGGACACTGATTTTTTTTTTTTTTTTAATTTTTTTTTTCCCTTCTACAGCTCTGTCTTGCAGCTGGTTTCTGCTGAGTTTTGCTGATTTCCTTCACAGTAGCCCTTGCAATGGACAAATAAATAAAAATGATTCCCAGAAACAGGACCCAGTTGAAGGGTCATTTGAGTTAGAAATTAGAAATTTAGTTAAAAATTTACTTGGAAATTCCCACATCTGGAATTCCTTTCACAGTAAAATGACTGGGATCAGGAAGTGTTAGATCCCAGCAAATTCCAGTTTGATTGTTAGCAGGTGCAAATGCAAATGAGCAAAGCATCGTACCTGCACTTTGGCTCTGGGTTTTGCCTTCCCAAATCTTCCAACAAAAACTCTTCATTAGATTTTTTTTTTTTTTTTATTCCATAGAAGAAAATTAGAAAATTACTGACTTTCAAGTCGGTTTCCTTGCTTTCTTTCAAAATGAAAGCATCACTTGGAAACATGTGTGCCTGCAAGTCTGCTTGGAAGCAGGGCTGCCCCCTTTAACCCAGCTCATTTTTTTTTAATTCCTTGAAGGTGCCGAGAGACCCCCCAAGAGCTTTTGATCTTTGAAGCTGTTTTATTACTACCTCCAAAAAAATTATAAGCACAAGAAAAAAAAATATTTATTTAAAGATGGGAAAACAGTGAACTCCTGGGTGAGAGGGATAAATTAAAAGCTGGAAAACTAATCTCCAGCCTGGTCTGTGAGGTCTGGCAAGCTGAATGTCCTTGCCCCTCTGGTCACTGTGTGCATCCAGAGAAACCCACCCTGTCCAAAAGTGTCTTTTTTTGCCCAACCTTTCCTAGGTTTGGAGCTGGCCAAGCAAGGAGGCTCTGGATGCTTTTGAGGAATCCAGTCTCACTGATTAAAAGGATGAGATCTGTCAGAAACTGGAACACAGGGAAATCTTGGGAAAGGGGTGTGAAGGAGATCTGTGAAGTCATGCAGGGGTGTGGAGTACAGCCAGGCAACAAAAGCCTCCTTAAAGCCCATCGGTGTCCCAGCAGGATGTTAGGAGGGTGCAAAACCTCGAGGAAGTGTTTCTTTCCAGGATGGATCAGAAAGGGATCGCGCTGCTTCCTGTAACTGTAGAAGCCAAAGATTTTTAAAGGGTTTACGGTGGATAGACACATTCATGGGTGACAGAACCACCTGTGGCCATCAGGTGCCAGCAGGGGTTTGGGAGATGGCCACCTGCTCAGCAGCAGGCAGATCTACAGTGCAAGGCCCTGGGAAAGGCCCTCTGTCCATCCTTCGTTTCTTACAACACATCCTCACTTCCCATGGGATCCCTTCTCCTTCCTCCACAGGGACAAATAAGCATCTCTGTGAGTTTGTCCTCCTGCCCTAATTTGATGTCACTCTTTAAAGTACTGCCAATGACAGAACTCCTCCTGAACCCTCTCTCTGTCACTGCACAAAAAAGCTCCCTCTTTGCCAAGGGAGGCCCATGGTATTTCATCTTGCTCGAGGCAACAGATGAGAGAGAGAGTTTCCTCTTTTATGGGTTAGCTCAGATGTAGAGCCCACAGTGTTCCCTGGCAGATTATTAAAGCATTAACCATGCTCATTTAATAGCATTGAGATGCAGATAAGATGTAATGTATCATGCATTGTGTTCCCCTCTCAGCGTGGCTGAGAACGTTTTTTAATGTCAAGGGCAGGTGTTTTTGTGTGATACCTACTTAGTGGCATTTATGGTGATGTTGGTTCCAGGGCTGCAGTTCATATTGTGTCCCCTGTTTCGTTGCAGTCTGAGGTTAAATTGCGTGTCTGGCACGTCGTTTATTCAATTATTAAAACACCTTAATGAAGGTTAACAGCCCGGTGCAGCATGGCAGTGTGCATAAATCTGCCATGTGCAGCGCAGGAAAAGGCATCTCCCCAAGTGCAGATGGGGCAGATTAAAAGGACACACAAAACACTGCCAGAAACAGCTCTGAACACAATCCTTCTGGGAACCAGAGCTGGAGAAATTTTAAAAAAAGCTATGGCGGTTCTCCCTGCTTTCAGCTGCCAGGAGCACTGAGGTAAATGTGACTTTTTGAGTTTTCTGTCTCTCTTGCTGATCTGGGGTGAGCACTTCTGAACTTTGAAAGAGCAGCTCTAGTGCAGTATTTCTCTGAACACGACTGCTTAGGTTCTCCAGGGCTTTAGGGGGATGCTGAGGCTCTGCTCTGCCACGGGGAATCATTGTGGTGACATTGCAGACACAGAAATTGCCTCTGTGGAGCCTCTGAGGTGAGGAGGTGGCATGGGCTGATCCCAGCACAGACTGATGGCACTGGGCTGGTGCTAACCACCAGCCAGGTATCCTGCAGTGTCCATGGAGGAGCTCAGGGCTGCAGAAATGGTGTCCTGGTGTCTTACACACCCTAGGAAAAGCATCCCTAAAATCCAGGAAAGCCCTGGGCTGCAGTCTTGGTCCAGCAGCTACTGGGATAGTGTTCAAATTTTTTTTGTTCCTTTAGCAAATATGAGTTGAAGCCTAGGAAAATGTTAGAGGGCTTCATTGTCATTTTACACAATATTGCTAAGGAACAAGTTAAATTTCCAAATAAGTCTGGAGTCAGGAAAAATTCTGCAGCTGTCTCTGAGTTATCTAGAGTTGATCTCCACCTAAGCCTGATCTCAGGCTAAAGGGCTTGAGGAATTACTCCTACTTCATCAAAAAAACGATGATATTTGTGATTCACACCAATATGGCCATCCTAAAATTCTTGAATGACACTTTACTCCCCCATCCTTGGGTGAGAGCCATGGGATTCACATGCAGAAAGCAAAGAGATCTGCATTGTGCTCAGCAATTTGTTGCTGTGTTTACCTGCAGTGACATTTGTTGTCCTGTGGTACAAGGCTTAATTGAATTGTTGCCTTGTTAATTTTTTAATCAACTCATTATAATCTTTTAATGACTTTGGAGCAGTAGAGGTTTTCCAGACCAGGATATGCAGATAACCTGGGGCTTTGGGAGCCAGTTTGAACGATCTTCAGTAAATGAAGTCATTCTACTGTACATTGTAGTTTGCACAGAGATGGTTGTTTAAGATTTTACAGATGTTTTAGACATGGAAGCCAAAATCAGCAGTGAAGGTGTTTCCTGTCTTCTTTCAGAGTTGTTCCTGTGCCCTTTGCTCATTCCATTATATTTAATTATTTCATTAATTTCTCCTGAGATGAAATGATTTGTCCCAGAGTTCAAGTGCTCATGGTGTGCTTGTGCAGTTCAATAGCCATCCCCTGACACACCTCATGGCCCTGCAAGCATTACCTGCCAGTCCTCTGGTGTGACATCTCCACTCCCCTCCCCAGAGGTAATTCATCACTCACTGCCTCATTCTGCCCACTTCATTCACACCCAGCAGTGGCAGAGCCCAAAAAATGGTCACATGAAGAGAAAACACAGCAGAGCATGATGCTGGTATGGTTGGGAGGACACTGCTGTGCTCCCTCCTTCCCTGCACATCTGCAGGTCAGTGGCTTTCCAATGAATGTGTCACGGCTCAGATTGATGGAGAGGAAGACTGAGTCCTTCCCCAGAACTCACTCATCTTTCACCCTGCTCAGTCAGGTTTGGGAAACCATAAAGTAGGCCTTTCAAGCACATAAAGATCACCAGGGTAGAACATTTACCCGGATTTAATGGGGAAGTAACATGAGTGTCGTTGATGCGAGGGAAAGCTCTCCATCACCCCAGTTTAAGCCCCAAAGGCAACGCTCTGTGACACTTCAAACACATAAACAGTGCAGTGAGAATAAATATAATATATGGGCTTTGCCAATGCAAATGAAAAGCAATTATCCCAAATCGCAGTCTTAATTTATAAGCAGTCAGTATAATTTGAAAAACTGAAATCTGATGTTGCTAAATCAAATTCCTGTAATTCCACTGGGCATTAAGCACATAATAAGATTACACTGTGCACTGAGCATGTCCTTGTTAAATCTGCTGGCTACTGCATTTTTATTGCTCTCCTGGGGGTTTATTGAGTTTACACTTCCAGTAAAAGGTAATGTTTTCACAGTGTCTTTGGTGTGTTGGCCACACAAGTCTGTCTGCAGCAGGCAGAATTGTTAAGCCATATAATTTGCTTACAACCCTTAGTGGCTCAATTGGAAAAATAAAAAGGCAATTAAAAGACACCATGCAGTGGTATATAACCAAATTAAAAAATAATAATAATGAATCTGCTGTACTGTAATCAGTAAGGGAAGGAAGCCATGCATAATGGTGAAAGTCTAGCCATGGGACAGCTGAATTGATGAGCTCTCCTGCTTAAGCTCAGTTCTGAATGCCTGAAGAGTGCTGCTAATACGATCTCTGCAATTTATATACAAAAGTGACCTTGGGACTAGCTGCTCTCCAAACAAGCAGGAAGAAGGGGATTTCCTTTCAACAGGCTGTCTGTAGTCTTGGGAAACGGAGGAGAAGGCAGGGATAAAGGGAGGACACCAGATAATTTGGATATTGGCCAGTGAGAGTCCCTGCGAGCAGCATGACATTTCCTAAGGAAGACACAGAGATGAAATGTGCCATTTTAGAAGGAGGCAAAAAGCTAAGAAGGAACAAATTCCCTCCCCACAAACCAATGCAAGACAAAATGAATGCAATAGTGGCACCAGAGAGGTTTGCACACCTGTGAGCACTTAGCATGGACATCCTTGCAGGACCATCTCAGTGTCCACCTGCAGATGTGTTCTCCTGGTGTTGGATTCCCTCCTGCTGTCTTACAAGAGTTGGTTTAAACTTTTAGGTGTAAAAGTCTTCTTTAATGTGCTTATCATCACTCAGGATAATGCTGGATAAGCTTGAGAGATGCATTCATTTACATTTTAAATCTTTGCTGTTGTGTCTGGGACAATCCCAGTGTGAATCTGTGGGCTCAGGTCTCTCCTAAGAAGTGACACTGTTTTATTCACTGGGACATTATAGGGTTGTGTAATCACCCTGTAATATTTAAATTTCAGTGCTTTTGAAGGGCCATCCCTTGTTCTCCTAGTCAGCTCACCTTCCAGAACACTTTTACAGTCAAGGTTCCAAGAACACCTTGCTTTTACAGCTGAATTTTGTCATAAATGAACAGACCAAGTGAACATTCCTCTCTGAGACTAAAGATAATTCTGCTGAGCAGGATTTGTGATGGCAGCATGAGAACAGTGCACCCTGAGACCACTTACACAGCCCCAAACTTCTGCTTAGGACCAGGCCTGAACTGGAAGACAGACTTTCATAGAATCACACAATCATGGAATGGTTTGGGTGAAAAGGGATTTTCAGGACTGTGTCTTTCCAAACCCCCTACCCTGGGCACAGACACCTTTCACTAGATGAGGCTGCTCTAAGCCACATCCAACTTGGTCTGGAATGCTTCCATGCCAGACATTTATCTGGCATGATCTTGCAGTTTCCAGCAGCTGACTCTTGGGGGAAAAAAGAGAAAAAAAAGAAAAAGAAAAAAAAAGAAAAAAAAAAAGAAAAAAAAGAAAANCTCCAGGCTCCTTCTTCCCCTTCCCTTTTGTACTTCTTTTTTGGATAGCATGGGGAAAAAAAAAAAAAAAAAAAAAAAAAAAAAAAAAAAAAAAAAAAAAAAAAGAAAGAAAAAAGAAAAAAAAAAGTCTGATTATTTATATAGGATTTCTGATCTGTATACAAAACCTCCTGGACTGACCTTTTCCTTCATCACTCCTTGTTTTCTGCAGGTACAGCACTACAGAACCAAGCACATGTGAGGTGAGAGTCTCACCTCTGGGGTGTCCTGCTGCTCATGCCAGCTTGTGTGGAAAAAGTGATGGAGGGTCACTCCTCACGCAGTGAGGGCTGCAGCTCCCTGCAAGGACTCATTTTGCTCTGGGTTTAATGATTTGCAACCTGGAGGAGTTTCATATGTCTAAACCCTCACGTCCTCTAGCCAGCCACCAGCTATTCCTGAAATCTGAATGTCAAGGCCAAAGTTTGTGTCAAACCTGCCTGGGCAATTCTGGAGCTTTCTCTTTGAAATGGTTTCTCAGGGGTAGATACACCAAGATTTTGACTGAGTTATTCCATTATTTCAGATTTATTGCTGGCAGTGGACAAGTTCCTTTGGGAAAGCCTTAACATGAGATGACAGTAATTCACCAGAAGTTTGGCATGGTTTTACCCCAGGGAACTCTAAACCAGCAAGCCTTCCCATGACATAAATATCACAGAGGTCACAGAGCAATTAGGATTAGGGTTACAAATGTGTTTATCAGTGTCAGGACAATTATGTCTTCTGGCTTTGTTAGATGGGCATCTTGAGACATCTCCTTTGGAAAACTAACTGGGAAAAGGAAAAGCTTGAACCAGAAACCTCCCCAGTGCTATGTGTGCCATGCAGGCTGCCCCTTAAATGTTGAAAACATACTGGCACTGCCAGGAAGGACAGGAACTGGATTTTTCATCTTTTTTTTTCCACTACAATGACCAGGAGGAAGTGAGAAGAAACTCAACACACTGAAAAGGAGGAGCACCTTCCCATGTAAGGCCAGTGCTCATGGGACAACCACAGTGCCCTGAGCAGCTGTGGACACAGGTGCCAAAAAGTTGATCCAGCAAACACTAAAGAAGTTCATGCAGGAGAGATGCGCAGAAACCACATCTGTCCTGGGAAACCTTCGTGCTAAAAAGGCCTGGAAGCTGGAGAAATATCTGCTACTGCTTCCCTGAGGTCAGACTCTGCCACAGCCATCTCCTCTTGAGTTAGGCTGATCTGTGTTCTGATGGCCATGGACATGTTGTTGTGCTGCAACCTTCCACATTTGGACTTTGGGGGCATAAAATAGCCCTTGTGGTGCCCTCCCTTCCTCCCCTTCCCCCTGGCATGCTGCAGCTGATGTGTGGGAACAGAACCATGCCAGCCTCTGACCCTGGGCATGGCACATCTCACATCAGGAGAGCAGAAGCAAGGTGTGTGCTCAGAGACCACTGCCAGAAAACCATCCTAGAGGGAGGGCAGCTTTTATTTATGACCTCAGTTCATCACATTAGCAATAACTCACTTTATTCCTGCTCAGGGGTGGCGCTTTTCCTCTGAAAGGATGAGATGTAGCTTTTCATGAGGACCACACTTGTGTCTCTCTTCTAGAGAGGAAAGATGAGGGGTTTGTATGTTTTTCCATGCTGTAATCAATTTATTGCTTTATGGGATTCAGAGCTCCCCAGGAAAGTGTCATGGATTGTGTCATGGTGCACACTGCTTGCATGGAGACCTTTGATTCAGCTGGCAGACATTAAAGAAGACAAAATAAGTTTAGCCAAAATGCTCAGTAATGACTGCATGTGTGCAGCTGCAAGAAGACCAGTGGTAATTGAGCCAAGAGTGGGAATTATTGGCAGCAGGGTCTGCATTCATGTGTGATTTATGTTTTTTTCCTGATTTATAATTTCTTTACCAGCTGTACAAGGTCCTTGCAATGTCTCCACCTAAATTTTGTCCACCCTGCTGCCTTCCCAGGGCTCTTCAGATCCAGAACTGAGCATGACCTGCTCCTGACATTGGCTTCCCCTGCCTGGGAGTCAGGGAGGTGCTCTGGACTTTCCTCCACCCATAAACATTTGGGGTGATGTAGTGGAGTAAGAACTTCCCCTGTATACCTTACCCCAGGTCTGGAGGAGCTGGAAACAGGCTGGGAGCTCAGCAACTGGGGCTGAAGCCAGAAAAACCAGACCCACCAAGGGAAAGCTGTCTCAAGCTTCAATCCAGCTTGTATCACCCAGCCAGTAAATTCCCACCTCAAGGCTTCACAAAATTGTCCTGACAAGACAGATTTTGTCCTCATTGTATGTTTTCTTCCTCCTCTCATCATCAGTGGGGCTGAGACCTTATTGACAGCATGATAGTGTCCAGCCCATGCTGGTTGAACAGCTTCACCTTCTCCTGCTGGGGGCAGGCTGCAGTTTGTGCTCTGGGAAGCTGGCATGGAAAAGGTTAAAGCTGTGGAGGACACGGTTCTTTGCAGTTTAGATAATTTTTACAAAACCTTCAGGAGCCAACTGGTGGGCAGAGGGAGAAGGAAACATTCATATAAATACAACTCTGGGTTAATGGATGCTGCAGCCTCCACTTGCTGAGGTAACTTGACGTGATTCCAGGAGCACACTGAGCTGAAGAAGCAGATCCTTGAGTATTCCTAGCCTTAAAGTGGGTTTTTCCTGTGTTTCTATAAGCAATTTAACAACTGAGGTAATGTCCAGCTCCATCCAGGACTGTCAGGCCAAGCTTGGTCCCATATTTTGGGTGTCCAGTGGGTGCAGCAGTCAGAAATATTGTCACAGGATGGAGACAGACCATGAGCCCCAGCAGTGCTGGTGGCTGTTACCACTGACTTGCAGAGCCTTCATTTGTAGGATAAAAGGGAGAAAAAGAAGGATGCTTTCTCTGGCCTGTTAAAACACAGGGTTTCTGCTGGGCAAAGAAAATGTCAAAACTCCTGGCCTTAGAGCAGTGAGGAGGCCAAGAGAGGATGACAGACTGGAAGTTTGAGACAAAGTACCTGCTTGTAATGAGCTGTTTTTCCAAAGAGCTGTTCTGCAGACTGGCTGGAGTCTGCACACACCTCCCCCTGTCCCAGCACGGGCCACGAGTCTCTGCTGGGGCTGCTTTAGCTCAGAGCTCCACAGTTAAACAGAATTATGGCCTTGGAGACATGAAATCCTGGTCCTGTTGGCCCTCATGCCAAAGCTCCTTTTTTCACATTTTGTACAATTATAGAACCATTGAGGCTGGAAAAGACCTTTAAAATCACAGAGCCCAACCATTAACCAGGTCCACCACTAAACCATGTCCCCAAGTGCCACATCCACTTGTCTTTTGAGGACATCCAGGGATGGTGATTCCACCACTTCCCTGGGTGACCTGTTCCAGTGCCTGATCACCATTTCCATCGAGAAATTTTTCCCAATATCCCATCAAAACCTCCCCTGACACAGCTTGAAGCTGTTTCCTCTTGTCCTGTCCCTTGTTACTTGGGGGAAGCCACTGTCCTCCCCCTGGCTGCCACCTCCTTTAGAGAGTTGTAGAGCTGTGCCCCAGCCTCCCAGGGACAGGGACAGGAGCTGGTGGCCAGGTTGGTGTCATTTGCTGCTGGGGGCTGCTGAGGAGGCAGGACTCACACCTCAGACATGTGGAATGGGGAGCCTGAGAGCACCAAGGCCTCAGCCAGGTGCTGTCATTGTAAAGGATGGCTTTTCCTTCAAAGGCAGGGACTTAACAGGGCTCTGAGGAAGCCCTGGGGTAATTCCTGAGCTTTGCTGGCCTGGCAGCTCTGAGTGCAGCTGGGCTTGGGCTGTGCTTTGCTGGGAGAAGGCACAGCAGAAGCCACACCGTGTTTTCAGCATTTTCCGCTTCCATCTCTGCTCCTGCAAACAGCAGAGCTGCCTCTCACACCAAGCTCTGGTGTTCAGGAAGGTGTGATTTCTGTGGAAGTTGTGAATTTTCACTGTAAGAGTTCCCTTTCTTCTCTCCCTTGTGATGGGAAATGGATTCTTGCAAATACAGCACAGGTTTATTT
The DNA here is from genome assembly GCA_013400435.1 of Pycnonotus jocosus. Taxonomy (NCBI): domain Eukaryota; kingdom Metazoa; phylum Chordata; class Aves; order Passeriformes; family Pycnonotidae; genus Pycnonotus; species Pycnonotus jocosus. The sequence continues at coordinate 47,396 of VWYP01031038.1, forward strand.
TAAAGGTTGGATCAGCAAAGTGCAAGAGTGCATTGTACAAGAAAAAGGAGAAACAGATCCCAGCTGTACTATTCATTTGCCTTATAGGACATTTGGCTTTTTACACTGTTTTTAAAAATTCTTGTGGGTATGCTTATGCCTTACAAGTTATAAAATCTGGATCCTGCTGTTGCTAGATCAGGTCTGAGTTAGAGGCAGAGAGGGGATGCTGCTTTTAGTCATCCCAAGAGTCCTGTGTAGCCCCACCTCAGTACCAGGAGGGTGGAATCCCCCACAGATGGATTCATCTCCTGAAAACCTCATGCACAGCTCTTTCTGGATACTTTGCTTGCCTTCTTCAGAGCTGTTGGTTTCTTTTCCTGCCCCTGGGGAAGTTCTACCCCAGCAGGAGCACAGCCTGCCAAGCCATTGCCTTTAAACCCTGGTGAATGGTTTTCAGGCCAATACATTCAATTTGAATGCAAGGTTTGGTCCAGGCCCTCCTGTGTTCCACTGCCAGTAAGTGTGAGGAAGAGGAGGAGGAGAAGGTCTGATGTACCAATCACCAGCTGTAAATACCTACTGAGGGAAGGATGTGCCCTCAGCATCATGTGTCTGTGGGCTGCATCTCTCTTGGGCCCAGCTGCATCCCAGTACTTCTCTTTGGTAATGAGGGAAGCTGTGAATTTTCCCTTTCAAAGTTTCCCTTTGTTTGCAGAACTCTTGGATTTGCACAGGAACCCTCCCAGGCCCAACACCTGCAGCTTTGGTTGCTGGCCTGGAGGTAGGGCTTGGCTTGAAGCTGCCCCACTTCTTTCCAGCCCTAAAACTCAGAGTGACACATGCAAAGATCTCCATATACAGGAGGCAAGACCTAGAGAATCATTAGTTTGCAAAAGATTTCTAAGATAATAAATTCAAGCAATTAGCACAGCACGTGTGCAACCTCCTTCTGAGGGAAGGATGCAGTTTAGGAGCCATGAGCTACCCTGACTATTAACAATCCTCTCTGTTATAGAGGAATTACTTGGATTCAGACATTACTTCAGTCAATCTCAGTTCTTCTGTCCTCTCCTTTCTCCATTTGCCCTTCATTTCTCCACAGCAGGCTTTTGTCAGGGCCTGTGTGTGATCCCAGGGAGCTCCAAGTGCCTCTGTGCTGGTGTAAAATCTCATGGGGAGCAGTGCAGATGGGTTTGGGGCACTTCCAGTCACTCACACTCCCCCTCCTTCCACCTCTGTGTCCCTTCCCCTGGTGCCTGCCCAGGTTTGGAGCCCTCCAGTCCATTTTCACCATCAAACAGAGAGAGCTGCATCTCCTGGGGACGAGCTCTCGAGGTGAGAACACGGGGAGCACCTGGCAGCCATCAGGAGTCACACTATTTCCACGGTGTTCCCAGGGCAAGCCGAGGTGCTTGGCAATAAATGCCACTGCTACAGGAGGTGTTTCAGCCAGCTGCTCCCTGTCTGAGCTGGGCTGTGCTGATTGCTGAGGAAAATAAGGCTGGTGCCCCAGGGAACGAGGCAAAACTGCACCCAGGGAGATGGAACTGGTGGGAAAGGGGGAAAGTGTAGCTTAAAAGAGAACCTCTTGTGGTGTGGGCTTCTTTAGTAGTCCCAAGGCCTCATTTGTGTTTTGCTGTGGTTGATGTGATTAATGCATCCTCCTGCTTGGCATTGACTGTGGCTCCTGAGTCATTTGGGGGTCTCTTGGGACTGATCATGGAATCCTATGACATTTTGGGATGGAAGGGATCTTAAAGACCATGTAGTTCCCACCCCTCCTTCTACTAACCAAGGTTGTTCAGACCCCCTTCCAGCCTGGCCTTGAATACTTCCAGGAATCCACATCCACACCTTCTCTGGACAACTTGTGCCTCATTACCCTCATTGTAAAAAACCTTCTCCCTTATATCTAATCTAAATTGACCCTCTTTTAGTTTAAACCCATTACCCCTTGTCCTATTGCAACAGGATGTCACTGACTGAGTTGGATTCTGACACCAGAGGTACCAAATAACTTCTTTAATTTCTCTGCCAAGAATAGCAGTCAAATTTATCCTCTGCTCTTTTGCACTCTTTGCAAGACATACACCTTCAGTTCCCATTGCTTTCAAAGACTTAGGATCACTCTTTCCAGGTGGGATATAAATTTTTTTTGGAACCACGTGACAGCATAAATATTTCTGCGAAGTGGAAGTGGAATTTCCATGTGCCTCAAGACCCAGGCTCCTGGTGCCATAGGGGACTGATCCATAGGATCCAACACTGGCTGAATCAAAGTGCTAGAGCTGAGGAAGAGCTTGTAAGGGGGACAGTGAAATATGTGTATTTATCCTGTAGAAATCCCTGTTGATGGCAGTTTGGATAAACAGGTCTCTGCTGGGAAAGGATGAGCCAGAGGTGCATCAGGGGTAAGGGACAGTCAGGACCAGCCAGATGTGATGCTCCTTGCAGTCTCCCAGGTGTATAACCAGCTCCCCATATCCCTAAAGATCAATCATTTCTCACTTCCCACACAGCAAACCCCTGGAATGTCCTGGTATGGAGAGGAATCAACCACCATGCATGTACAAAATGATCCTGCTTTCCCAGCAGGATAACCTACTGGTTCCTGGCTGGGATCTAACACCAGAGCTGCTGCTGTGCTGTTCAACCAGCTGCTATTGATTTTTATTTTGTGCACATTGATAGAGATGGTGCAGGTGGGAAATTGTGAGAGGAGACATAAATAATAAACCAAGAAAAGCCGTAGCAGCGGGGTGAGCGAAAAGCAGTCTGGCATTTACTGGAAAGCAGAGTTTAGCAGGTGATTTTTCAACTCAAAGACAGTTTTGCTACAGAAAATGTTGGGCCTGCTTTAGCTGTTAGTTGTGCAAGTGGAATTTGGAATCAGTCCTGGGCCAGTGCAGAGAGTGGGGACAGAGTCAGCCCCCTCCTGTGTCTTTTCCCCTGTGGCAGCAACAGCACGAGTCAGGAATGGTCTGCTGCCCCTGCCAGGTACCTGGGCTAACAGTGCCTCTGCTGATCAATTAGCAACCCCAATTAACCTGGCAAGTAGGGCTTTTTAATCAAGATTTTTCTTCTGGGGAATGAACTAAGTCATCTTTCTTGCTCACTCTTCAGGTAGATTTACTGAGTGCAGGATAGTTTGAAGGGAACGGAGGCCCGAGTGAGGGTTTGCTTGACACAACATGAGTTTTTAACTTAAGGTGAAAGCCTTGCCAGCTGTCCTGAACCAAAATTATAAGCTCCTTGTCTCCTGTTCAGCACCTTTTATTCAGGAGATACTGCACAAAGCTGTGTAAGAGTAAAATCATGAGCCAGAGGACAGGCAGGAAAAAGGAACATGTCATTTCTGAGATGGGTGAATCCAGCACATCCCTCTGTGCATGGTCTGGGTCTTGTTTGTGGTGTTCACCAGAGCTGGCACCCACCAGAAGAGAGACAAGCTGTGGGTGGGACCTTTGGTGTCCTCAAGAGGATCCATTTGGGGTTAAGAGAGCGCTCACAACTGCATCACGCTGGGAACAAATAACCCACAATTCCAGTCACACGCTGATTCATTTTGATGAGGAACAGAAAAGGAGAAGGTCTATCTAGAGCTAAGCAAGCTGTGGAGAGTGAGGAAAGGACCTGAAAACCACTTGGAGAAGAGTGTTAGAAAACTCAGAGGAACAGGAGGAGAACTGGGACAGGAAAACCCTCTCCCTTCTGGTACCTTTGGAGCAGCAGGTTGTTTTACAAGCAGCTCACTTTCACCCAGCTCCCTGGGCACACCCAAGGGTCTCCCTCCACTGGCATGGAGGATGCAGCTCTGGGAGAGGCTGCCCACACTTCCTGCCCTCACCAATCTGCCCATGGCGTCAGGAATCTCCCTTCCCTCCTGAATTGTTTTTCCAGCAAGGAGCATTTATCAGTCAATTTGCCCGTGGTGCAGATGTCTGTCTGGAGCTGTAATGACATTTACTAAAGGGGACTAGAAATTATCACTGGGGGACTGCAAATAATGAAGCCAATGCCTTTTATTGACACACGTGGAAGCTGTTTAATTTGGGATGTTGGCTGTCAGAAAATAGAGCTCTTTTGTGGCAGCAAGGCAATATTGTGCTTAATTTCAAGGTTCGTGCTTGCTTTTAGAAAAGAGCTATTTTCAGCTTTTAGGTTTGGAGTTTCTTCACAGCAATAACCTATCAATTCAACACACATCTAAGTGTCTGATCTGCCTTTGCCTGAAAACTTTGATGATTTCTGCCAAGGATTTCTTGCTATGAAAGGACATGAGAATTTTCGTTTTTTCCCCTTCCAAATGCAGCTGCGATCCAAGCCCTCGAGCCTGAGCCCTTGGGTGCTTTTCAGCCCCCAGCTTCCTATTTAGGCACTCTGCTTCCCATTTATGATTTGGTTTTGGTTTTCTTTGAATTTTTATGTATTTAAAAGAGGCAAGCTCTTGGCCACTTTATTGTAGAGTCAGCCAAGTGGACCAAGATCTCTCAAAGTGGTACCCAAAGCTGAGGATGGTAGGTTTAAAGCCCAGGAAAACATCTCCTGTTAGGAGAGGATCCGGATGCAGACCTCCTTAACTAATCTGGTTCTGTAGATCTCACACAAGAGATTGTGGAGTGCCCAGCATCTCAAAAACTGGGTGATGAATTTGGATGGTGAAACAGCAAAGGTTGGATGGTGCAACAGAAACAGGTCAGCTTCGCTCCTGACTGCAGCTCCCACCAGGGACTGAGACACTTTGCATCCACATCTTCCCACTGGGAACTGTGAAAAAAAATTGGTTATTTTTGCATATGTAATATAGAGGAGAGGGAGGACAGGGGCACAGGGATTACTTTGGAAGGGGAATCTTTGCTGTCTGGGCTGCTCAGAGTCACCTCTGGGATTAAAGCCCTCACAAGTGGCTCCAATAGAAATCCCCTCTCCCAAAGTCGTGTGTGCATTAGGGCTTATCCCACTGCTTCATTAAGGAATAGGACCAGGGGCCACCTCAGGGGTCACCAAATCCTGTCTCGTGCCGTTGCAGGTAGACATGCTGTTAATCCCTTTATTATTGTACAAGGGCAGAGGCGAGCGTCAGCAGGGACCTGAGCTCGTGCAGCCTGGAAATGGCACTGGGAAAGGCCCATGGCCCCTTTCCATGACATCTGCCAGGGTTGCATCCTTCTCAAGACACATCTTCTGGGATGCTGAAGCCCCAGAGGAGGCAGCCTGGCTTGTTAATTTTAAGTGTGCTTGATAGGCTGTAGTTTGCAAAGCTATCATCATGAAAGGGCTCAGCAGCATGTGATCACTGCTCAGCCTTACAAAGGGACCTCTGTTATTCTCAGGCTTCTCCAAAGACCACTTATAATCTACATTATTTATGTGGAAAAGTATTATTAGCCGAGTTTCCTTTTTTTTTTTTTTTTTTTTTTTTATGGAAAGATTTTGAGGGAGTTCTTTGTAAGGACTCCCAGAGGCTCTGGGACTTTCTCTCTGTTTCCTGGTGGGAGTAGATTTTTTATTTATTTACTTTTTTTTTTTTTTCTTTAAAGGGAATATTTCAAATACCAGGAAGGGAAATAATGTTAAAGCCAAGCCAGTCAATGTGTAATTGTGGCACCAGTCTAGCTGGTGTGAAAAATGGTATTTNCTTTTTCCTGGGGGGAGTAGATTTTTTTTTTTTTTTCTTTTTTTTTTTTTTTCTTTAAAGTGAATATTTCAAATACCAGGAAGGGATATAATGTTAAAGCCAAGCCAGTCAATGTGTAATTGTGGCACCAGTCTAGCTGGTGTGAAAAACGGTATTTTCTGTGTTATTACGAGAGCCTGGGAAATTTAAGAGTTTACCTTTTAACAGTCTCCCTAAGAACATGGGCACACATTAATGGTTGGAATAGGCAATTAAATGCAAAAATGGCTGGTACCCTCAATGGCACTGGGTGGGGTTTGTCATGAATTAGACCTAGAAATAGATATTGGCAAAAAGCACCTCTGGAATGATTTAAAAAAAAAAAAAA
>VWYP01031038.1:64033-84530 GCA_013400435.1 Pycnonotus jocosus
TTTTAAGATGGCTGGAAGAGGATAATATTTCTGGGCAGAGAGATTTTGAATCAGTCTCGGGGTTACAGCAGCCTGTTTTCAATAAAAGTACAAACTGTATCAATGTACCTTCCTGCACTTACAATATGAACAGAAACAAACCCAAAGACCTCAAATGTGATGAGATCAGAAAGGGTTGCAGTGATTTATTGATGATTTTGGGGTGGGGAGGTTCAACAGATTGGCAGAGGGCAGGCAACATGCACAAGACCACTTGAGAAATCTGTGTCAGAGAGCTGCTCTTGGATGTCTTAAACCCCAAGTGAACATCCTAATTGCCAGAACATCCTTTTGCTCTGCAAGAGGTCCTAAATCCCTGTTTCTTCTGTACTAGGGCTGCTGCAGGAGCCAAACAGTTCAGCTTCATCCCTTCCTCATCCCATTTTATTTATTTGTTGCACGTGGTTTTCTCTTTCAGTATGGAGTGCATCATCCTAGAGGTCTCTCTGAGTGCTCGATTCAGAATTTTCCCCTCCCAGGCACCATTCCTCACCCAGTCACAAGCTTAGGGTACTAACCCCACCTGCCTTACCCCTGCTGTGAGTTTTAGTTTGTTTTGAGCCTGTGAAAAGATTTTTGCATTAAAGCCTAGGGCATCAACGGATGAAAAATGACTCAGAAACCACTTTAGGTCATAATTCTTTTCCCCTCTGTGTCCTGGCTGGGTGGGAGATTAGGGCGAGGTGATTTTCCAGCCATCCAGGTGCTAATGGGAACAGATGGAGACATTCCTCCTCTTTCAGGGGTGCTTGGTTGGGTTTCCCTCCTTTTTGTGCAGGTGATGAGTTTCCTCTTTGTGTGTTAACTGAGAAACAAATCAGTGGGAGCGTTATCTGGGAGGCATCTACCTCACTTTCAAATGTGGTTAGAATTGGCGAGCTGGTTCAAAAGTTTGAGGGTGGAGAGGAACCAACAGGCTGTATCCTCATATAAACCTTATTTCCTGAGGTAGAAATGGCTCCCACTCCTGCTGCACAAACCTCACCTCCTCTTGCTGGGTACCAGGCAGCTAATTGCTTGTGGTTAATAATGAACTCATCTCTTCACAGCTTGCCCTGACTAAGTCAAAGGGAATCCTCCCTCACTCTCCAACTCTTGTTTGCCACCACCCAAACCTGCTCTGCCTTCCAGGGTCTTGCAGGTTTGAGATCTGCTTTGATCCCAAGCTCAGCTCTGTGAAGAGTAACCCTCTCCACCTGGGATGTGTCCAGCCATTGTTATCTCCGTGCCTTTGAAGCTGCACTTCCCTGCACCGCTGTTTTTTACTTCTCCAAGTAAACTTGGAACTTTACTTCTCCTTTTAACAGCCCCTTTGCAGCTGCCTTTGCCTCCACCGCGAGCTTTTGGCACTGCAAAACCAAACAGGGAAGTGGAATCACCCGTGCTGTTAATTAAACATTCCCCCTGCATCCCGTGGGCTGGAGACCCTGGCTCTGGCAGGAGGATGCTGTGAGGAAAGATGCTTTCCTTTGAACTGTGCCACTGGCTCTTTCCCATGAGGAGAGCTGCAGGATCCTCCCACATCTCCAGGGCTGAGAGCAGCACAGTGGGACAAACCCAGTGCAGCCATCATGCTGGTTGGAAATGAGCCCGGGGGAAAATCCCTGCTCCAAACAGCTCTGAGCTTTGGAAGGAGGTTTTAACCCAGGACCAAGAACTGATTAGTGAGTGGGGTTTTTTTTATTTTCCTGAATGCATTTATCCTCTGCTCATCGCCAGGATCCCAGGGCCTCTGGCAGTGGTAAAACAAGCCAGATGTTGAGACATTCAAAAGCTAATCAGGATCCCATCCTGATCAGCTTTTGCTCCATCCAGCCTGCCCTTGAACCCCTCCAGGGATGGGGCAATCACAGCTTCTCTGGACAACCTCTGCCAGTGCCTTGCCACCCTCACAGTCAAGAATTTCTTCCTAACATTGAATCTAAATCTACTCTTTCAGTAGAAGAACAATCATTATAGAGGATTACAGTGCATTTTGAGGGTTAGGTGAAATCTCAAAGTGTGTGCTGGTTAACTGGAAGAAGTAAATGAATTTTTCATTCAAATTGGCCTTTGCTCAGGACAAGTGGCTGAGTCTCCTCTCCCTAATCTCACTTATCTCTGAAGATGCTGGGAGTTCATTAGAGTTCTCTGTCTCTGAGCAACTAAAGATTAAGGTGTGCATGCATTAGCCCAAGGAAAACACACCAGGCCAAGGAGACAAAATAACCCTGGCTCAGCACTGCAGCTGAGTGCAATTGTGTGCTGCCACACACCACTGCACATGGCCCTGGATCTCTCAAGACTGACTCTGCACAGGAATAATTCAGGAATGAATATGGGATCTATTTGTAGGTCAGCCTGTCAAACTCTGAGCGTCACTCCCGGCAGAGGTTACTTGGAACAGAGCCCACCGAGTCCCACTGAGCTTCCCATTGAGATACATATAGCCCATTGTGTATTGCACACTAATGCAGGGTAATTATGTCGTGCTGGAAACCTTTCAAGTCAGCATTCATCATTCAGAAATCATCTTAAACCAGTTTGTGCTGCTCTTGTGCTCGAAAGTGAATTGTGCGAAGCTGGCAGCCGTAACCACCGCTGCAGCAGAGCGCATAAAAGCCCTTTCATTGTGCAGTTGGTGGTTTTACTGTAGCTTCCCTGTCTCATCAAGGAGCACCACAACTCACTGCAAAAATCTGTAACTCCTTGCTGAGCATGGGTGACTCCAGCCTGAGCTGCGGTGGGATCATGGATCCACATCCCCAAGAGTGCCATCAGGAGATTGAGTGGAGACTCCCGTGGAAGTTGGTCCAGATTGCCTTTCCCAGGTGGTAGGGCTGTGCTGGCTGGATGGGAGTAGGGCAGGAGGAGGAACACCATCCTCAGCAGCCGTTCTCAAGTTGAGCTAATAAAGAGGCAAGCAGGCATTTGCAAATACCACGCTGGGCGAATTCTCCAGGGCCTCTGTGGCAGCTGCAACATGAAAGAGATGATAATGAATATCTCGTCTGCTCCGTGGCCTTTTGGGCTCTTCCTGAGTTTGCAGCAGGAGTGTGGCATGCAAAGAGCAAGCCTCCAGCCTCGTGCACCAAATTAAGTGGTAAAAATAATTGTGAAGCAATTTGCGGCTCAGTTTCATTACGTTGTTTTTTTTTCCTTTCCTCCAGGAGCTGCAGACACACAGGAATAGCCTCAAGACTCCTTTGGTGAAGATCTTCCAGCTCAATTATGTTTTCTGCATCATTTCAATGTCCAGCATGTAAAAGAAAAATGATCCACCCAGGCTGCTGGTGGTGGGAAGGAGTGAAACTGAGTTAAAACCCCATTTGAAGATTACATACAAAACATTGTTCCCACTAAAGTCAATGTTAAAACTTCCATGGATCTCATTACAGACAGATTTTCGCCAGGCTCCAATTTAAGTGGAGCTGCTCACATCCTTACAACAAGAATCCTAATAAGCTTTTGCAAACTTGAAGCCTTAACTCATGGTCCCAGCTGCTGGATGTGGGAAAGATATACGAGCCCCTCTTCCTGCCATGTGAAAGACTGCTCTCTACATGACATTAATTGCTCTCTGCCTCACTTAATAAGAGCCTGCTTTCAGCAGCCCAATATAACCATGTAATCAGAAGAATTTCTGTTTATTGTTAAAATGTTTTCATGCCTAGAAAACGAAGACTTCTGGAATGTGTCTGATGGCAACACGATGCGGGCGTCGGGAGCGAGCGCGAGCGTCTGGAGCTGCCATTTGCTCCCCAGCCTCCCCAGGCCCTGCTCAGCCACGAGCCACAGCCCAGAGAGAATTTGATTTCAGATTAAAGAGCCTGAGGCAGAAAGGGCATTGCATGAGAAGAGAGAGAGCAGTGTGGCAGCTTATTCTGCCCATGTGCTCTGGGGGTGTGAGCACACCGGCAATCCAGCATGATCCCAAAGGACGAGCAGCTGGGCCGTGTCCTGAGCACATGCACCATTCCTGGAGGGAGGGTGAGCTGCCAGATGTGTTACAGCTTTGCCACAGCAGGGATGGCGTGGAGACATCATTGGCAATGCCCTTCTTCCCAGGATAATCCCATGCCAGCTGTCCACACCACCTCCCCACAGACAGTGCCACAGGATGCTGTGTGAGGAAGGAGAGGACAGCCCGTCCTTTGGGGTGCCAGCTTGACTTTGGGATGCTGTCACCTCAGGCCATGTCCCTGGCAATGACCATCCCTCCTGTTTCTAACCATCCCAGCAGGTTGTCCCATGTGTTTTCAATGGAGGGAGAGGGCTCCAGGGTAGGTGGATGTCATTCTAGAGGGACTTTCTCCAGGAAACTTTTCCCAGGTGCTTTCATTTCTTGCAGGAGCTGTGCTGGAGAAAATCCGGGTCAACAGAAGGCATCCTCCCTCCAAAACAAAACCTCATACTAATGCTCATGATTTTTAATTGGGCAGCATCCTCTCAGCTGAATTAACTGGTGCTCATCTGGTTCCTCCTGCTGCACACTCCTCCACCCAAATCCCAGACTAGCTCCACCTGGATCTAATTAGAGCTGGAAGAACATTAAGATTTTGAGAAGCTGTGTCTGGAACAGGCACTTTTCAGAGTTTCTTTTGCCTATGGGTGTGCATTGAAGGGAGCCAGTATGCAGGAAGAGCAGGCTGCATGTCAGGGGACAGATCCCCAGCGTGTCCCCTCTCCAAGCATCACAGAGAGGGGTTCCTACAGCACTCAGCTGCTGTGGCAGCAGGGATACACGTGCCCCAGGCATCCCCTGCCCTGACTGGCCTTGGCTTCACCTATTTATTTCTTAGTAAGTGCATCTGAGCCAGGAAAATCACTGTTTTGGCTGCTTCTCCTTTCACCCGTGAGTGATTTTTTCATCTCCAGGCAGCCACCTGTGTGCTGGGCACAAGGGACTCAGTAAGGGCTGAAAAGCGCAGATTTTTATTTTTATTTTTTTCCATTGCATCCTGCACATTTCCAAGGGGAGCCCTTTCCCCTCTGCCAAGGTTCAATGCAGCTCTTATGCACTGGATCCACAAAAAAAAAATAAAAAAGGGGGCAGTAAATACAGCACAGAAGCATGCTTTGTGTGCTCCCCTGCCTGAGAAAAGTGGTGTGGAGCAACTAGGGTTTCAAAGCTTCCTTCGATAGGACGTTTCATTCCCTGTGGGATTTTGGGCACCACGAAGCCGAGCTAGCTCAGCAAATGTGTTTACTTTTGTGAGCTGGAGAGCCACAAGGCAGGAATTCACAGCAACCCCAAACTTCTCAGCACAGAACCAATAACATTATGAGCACCTCAGGGCAGCCGTGAACAAGGGCTTCTTTTATAGGCAGGAAAGTGTAACACAAAGTGATTCTCGGCCACAGGAAAAGGGAAAATCGCCCAGGTAAACGTGCAGTGGGAACTGCAAACTTGATTCTTTCTGAAAAGTTTAATAATTCTGTGTTATTCCATGAAAGCTTTCCGGTATTATGAGCAATAACCCACCCCCCTCCTCCATCCCTACATGTTAAAGTAATTAGATTGCAAAAGGCAATGGCTACATAATGTATCTATGGCTCTGTTATTTAGTGGGGATTTTTTGGTTTGTTTCTCTACCCCCATGACGAGTTTAACTGAAGTCCAAAAGAAATCTGAGGCTAAAATAAATGGTGACAAGCTGGATGCTCCCTCTGGGTCTGCACCCTCACTGACACACACATTTCTTTAAAAATTTCTAGGAAATGTAAAGCCTAATTAGGAAGGTCTCAATATGCCAAGATGCTGCAAAAGACGTTTGGCTGCTCCTCAGGAATCTCCAATTCCTCAGGAACTGGTTCTCTGGATCAGCTCCTCAGGTGTGAGGATTTTCCTGTCCAGGCAGCCTAGCACACCAGTGCTGCTAAATGAAATTACACCCGGATCACCAGGGCAAGGAGAAGAGAAATAAAATGTGCCATTCCTCAGATAAAGGGCTGCAGTGTATTACCTTGTCAGGCTGGAAGGAAACTCCAGTTTATGAGGGAATAGCAGTGTTGGCTCTTTTCAGAAGGTTAAGCAGCACTAGTGCTGCCTGGAATTTAATTAAAATGCGTGTATTTGCTTTATATTCTTGCTTGCTCTTTGACCAGAGAGGAGTTTGGATGTAAAGTCAGGTGCTTCCTAGAGAGCTGAGGGACACCAGGAAAAATCCTGGCTGTGCTCTCACCCCACAGAGAGGGTAAAAGCCGAGGTCACATCCCGAAGGGATGGTGCTGGCTGTCAGGAGAGGGAGCTCCGACTACACCACCCAGCTGGGAACCCTCTGCTTGCTCATGGATTTCTGCTCACATCTCCAGCTCCTGCTGCTCTGTGGAGGCTTAAGCATCAGCATCCAGCCTCATCTCCCTCTCTTGGCTCACCACATAACCTGCTGGGCTTCATTTCAAAGCTCAGGGATTCTATGAGATGGATCCATCTCCATCTCCATCCATCCATGGAGCTGCAGCAGAGACCTCAGTGCTCCCTCAGGGAAATGAGATCCTCCCCAGGGCACTTTTGGTGTTCCCAGGAGGGTGGGTTTGGTGCCTGGCAGGGGCTGCTTTCCCTGTCACAGCCCCCAAGGTCCTCTCCATGTTTATGGTGTGCTGGGGAAGCTTTCCAGTGGTTCTTGTTGGGGGCTTTTAACACTTGCAGCTGTAACACCAAGCAAGATGTGTCGTGCAGAAAGCTTTCAGCTAAATAAATGAAAGCCAGTTATTTAAATTTATGCAAAAAAGGCTGCAATAAATAGAAGGGTGTTTTATTAAAATGCATGTCACATAACGATTCTACAGAAAATGCAGATATTGAGGACAAGTTATCAGCTGCTGGGATCCAGCTGATCAATCTGTATCAATCCAGAGGACAGCAGAAAATGATGAATAGGGATTTCCACCATCATATTAATTCCTGTACCTGGTGGTTTCCCAGTCCCCTAATTAATTTAGCCTCATGACCTCTGGAGGCACCAGGTGCTCTGAAGGGGAAAAAAAGCACAGATCAACACACAACTTCAGTTCTAGACCTCAGCTCTTGGCTTGGATCATGGAATCACAGAATGGTTTGGGTTGGAAGTCAGGATGCCAAGAGAGGATGGATTCAGCCCTGTCCCAGACTATCCCAGTCCCACTGGAGACCACCATGCCCAGATGCCCCTCACTCCTTCTGCAAGCTGAAGTGAGGTGGATTCATGAAGCCCAGCAGGTTATGTGGTGAGCCAACAGAGGTGGTTGTGAAAAGGCACAAAAATGTGTTGCCTGTCCCTGCTCTAAAATATCCTTTCAGCTGTAAAGTGTTCAGTTTCCTTGATCTCCTTCTAGACCACCACCTGGCTAGTGTTTGCCTCTGCTGGGATTTACCTTTCCAGCTGATTTGGTCATTGTTTCCACTCCAGAAGCTTCTCAGATGGGGAGAGCTTTCCCTTTCTGAAGCATTTTTGCTCTCTGTGGATAAAGTGCAGCCTCAGCCCCTTGTAAATCAGAGCTCTCACCTTGAATCAGGAACAGTCCTAACCACAATTTAATAAAAACCAAAGGAGGTCACAGTGGGAGCCAAAGCAGCTGGGACCAGGAGGCTTCCTTGCATCTCTAAATGCTGTCCTAATGCTGAGGAGTGTTGCAAAAGACAAATGTTCTTTTCTGAAAATCCACACCAGCATTTCTCTGCTTCTGGCTGCTGCCAAGAATGTTCCCTTCAGTACAGGATGAGGCCAGCCCCAGCCCTTTTTTTGCTGCTGGAAGTGCTGGGCTTGGTGTAACAACCCGTGACCTGTGCTGGGCCTTACCTGGCTGTCCAGTAGCAGATCACAGGGTTGCAACTTCTCCCTGAAAGATTTTAAAAATCCAGTGTAAAATACCATGAAAATTCAAAGAGGCTTCTTTGGCACATAGCATCGATTTCTGTCCCCACAGCTGGCTTCATGTGATAGTCTGAAATATGACTTGTAATGTTATGAGATCCAGAGTGATCTTCAAATTGATGATGTCCCTTTAAAATGACTTTCAAAAAATCCTTTTAAAGTAGATGACAGATTTTTTAATGCCACCCGCAGAGTTCAGCATGTATCAGTGTCACTGTTCTTGCACAGCTGCAGCAAAAGCCTCTCCATCTGGACTTTAAAAGATTTGACTTTAAAAAGGGAAAACAGCAACCCCCCTGATCATTAACCAGGACCCATTTGCCAGAGATCGACAAAATTAAAGAGAACTTGTGTTAAATTTCTGCCATCCTGCATGTATGACACATTGAATCTGTTACCCCTGGGAAATCGTGGTATTCCTTCTGCTATTACGAGGCAGAAATACAAAAAATAATCCTAATAAAAGAACACACACACATGAGAAATCAGCTTCTTATGGCATTTCTCTTTGAAGTTGCTGTGGCTCAGTGCCAGTGAGAAGTCACAGACTCATCTGCAGCTGCCTTGCTGGACCCTTTGTGCTAACTCTGCCAAAATTTGAATCGGTGCCCTCCTTTCTCTCAGACTGCTATGACCAGCACGGTGTTTTGCAGGCCCAAAAGGATCTTCCTTTTATTTTATTTTATTTTTAAATTTTATTTCTTTATTTTCAGAAAATGCAAACTGTTTCTGTCTTAATTGCAACAGGTGGCTGCATGGAAGGATCTGCACTTCAGCACCAAGGGACATTGTCTGAGAGGGAAAATCACCTTCAGGCACTTTCTACAGCAGCATCTTAGAGTCTGCCCTCTTTGGCTGAGAGTTTGTCCTGGTTTTGATGGCCATCTGTCTCTTACCCTGTGCAGGTTATCCAAGGATACAGAGCCTGAGGACTCATCCCAAGTGCTGGTGGCTCCAGGATGTGTGAGTTATCTGAGGCATGAGGTGTGAGCACCAGAAATGAACCATCCAAATCCAACGTGCAGAGCTGTTGGGAAAGAGGACAAGCCCCTGTGAAGCCTTGCCTCCTCCTCATCCTCCCACATCCCAGCACAGACAGACCCTGCTTCCATTAGGGAATGTACAAATAGCCAGGAATCCAGCTGGTGGGAGGGAGAGGGTGAGGCTGCAAGAACACGGAGAAGAAAATGAGGAGGAGGAGGAGGAGTTGATTTTTTTTGACGTCTTCCACAGGCTGACCTCTGTCACTGTCATCTAAGGAGAGATGATCTTTTTTATCAGCTCCTTGCAAATCCCTTGTGAGATGTACACAAAGAGGATGCCCAGGACTCTGATGGATGGAGGGATGGACGTGGATGGATGTCAGGACACAAGCAGAAACACAACTCCTCTCCTCTCCTCTACTCTCCTCTCCTCTCCTCTCCTCTCCTCTCCTGCTTCTCCCCTTTTCCTACACAAATATTCATGTCCCATCACTCATCACTTCCTTCAGCCCTGACAACTGATGAGGAAGTGTTTAGGACTCAGGGTCTTTATTCAGTTTTCTAATCAAATAATTTAAATGTATGAGTTGACACAATAGGCAAAGAGCCACAAGTTCCCACTGCTTGCTATTATGTGTGATTCTTCTTTGAGCAAATATATAATCACAGCCCTAAGTTATAATAATTATGTAATATTTCTTGATAGAAGCAATTGGAATCCATTGTGTAGGGAAGTAATTGCAGCCTACTTTGGTTCCTTTGTTTCTGAGTGGGTGGCATTTATGGGCAAAAAAAATTATGCATGCTCAAAAATCTTTATAAAATGTTGGATTCTCGGAAAATCTTGGACGTCCTCAGATGTACGGGATTTTTTAAGGGATAATAATTTTTTTGTTGTTTTCTTCAGAGCAATAATGTGTAATAACCCAGTTAACCAAGAAACATTTAGTTCTAAGGATGATAGAACATCTTTACAATCCTTAAGTTTTCCTTACAAAAAAAGAAGAGGAGAGTTTATAAATTTACACATTCAAATAAGCTTGATGGGTGTGTGCATGTGTTCCCTCTCTCTCACACACGCAGAAGGTATGAGCTGCTTTCAAGATGACACCTTAAATATGGATTTTTATCCTGTAGCAGTTTCATGTTGGAGGGTTCCTATTCGTAATTAAATTTCTGAGAAAACCTTCACAGTAGTGACAGAGCAAAAATTGGCTTAAAAGAATAAATTAACAGTAATAGCACAAAAGAAGAAATGTCAGGCAGACTGCTACAACACTGTCTAATTTGCTTTTCTGATCACATCAGCGAAGGTCTGGAAACAACCAGATGCATTAACATTTATCTAGGAATGATAAAAATTGCCATCCTGCCAGATATTCACTTGGTTTATTAATTACCAGCAGAAACCCGAGATGAGATGTGTGTTGGTTCAACTTCTTAACTGCTCACTGGAGAATGTTTTTAAAGGGATTTCCTGTGCAGAAATAAGAGATGTTGGGGAAATATTTTTGAAGCTTGAAAACAAAAAATGTTGAGTTTCAGTCCCTGCCACGCTCTTGGTAAGTCTTTCATCGAGTGTATGGGGAAGTGGTAAAGGATGCAGGAAGTGGGCTGAGGAGGAGAAAAGATCATAGGAACACAAATATTTATCCTGGAGGTATGAGGTGGCCTTTTCTACACAGTAAGTGAAGAGGCTCTTCTAATTACATGGTGTTCTCAATCAATCCTGCACCCATTACTGTCATGCTGGGTGCAAAAGTTGGTGTTGAAGAGGCTGAAACTGGTGTTTTCCATGTCAGATTCGAGTCCTCTTCAGTCCTGCCAGTGCCTTTCCTCACTAAAGCTCATTGCTGACTCTGGAGATGAGATGAGATGAGATGAGATGAGATGAGATGAGATGAGATGAGATGAGATGAGACATCTCCCAGCCAGGGGCATGTCTGGTGCACTCAGCATTTCTTCTCTTACATCTGCCTGTTTTATCTGCCTGCTTCCCATGGAAAGCTTTGCCAGTCGCTCCCTAAGATGAAAAGATAATGTGTTATTTTTCCTCTCTCTGCACAAAAGCTCAGCTATTTTTGTTCCTTTTGACTGCTTCCTGATCAATAGGCCAATTTTAGCCAGTGACCCTTTTCAGAATGTTCTCCTGGCTGCTAGAGATTCTCTTAACTTGCTCAAAAATTGCCCTGGTGAGAGCAGAAATAGGCAGCTCATCCACAGATCTTTGCAGTGCATATGTATGGGTTATATATATATAATTCCCTGTTTTTTCTGGATTTAGACCTACATGCAGACCCCCATTGGAAGCTTTTCCTCTGTGGCTGAGTAGCACTTAGGATGAAAATTTTTTTAATGTGTATTTTTAAGATACTTTTTTTCATGTGTCAATTTTTTCCTGGATGCCTGCTGCCTAAAAAAGTGATGGCATGATAACAAAAGCCCACCCCCTTCCACATATTTTGACTAATTGCCTCAAAACATCCTGTGTGAGATTCAGGCTGTGTTCTACATCCACATCACCACCATTTTCTCATACTTTTTTTCCTCTTTTTTTTTTTTTTTCCTTTTTTTTTCCCCCATTAGCTTTCTGAAGCAAGGCTGCCAAAGCTGCCCAAATCCCTGGAGATAAATTAGAGGTCACAGTTGGCTGCTCCTGGATGAGGAGAGAGCCACAACTGTTCCCTATCTTGAGGGCAGCTCCAGTGTAGCTCTGAAAAACTTAATTTGCCAAGAGGATAGAGGAACTCCATACCGAATTTGATGGGAAAATGTCGAGATTTCGGCATGTCTTCACTGAGGACCAAAAGCTCAAAAGCATTTTATTCTATTTTTAAGCAAATCAGGTGAAAACACCACATTTCTACAGTCTTGCTGGACCTCTCCTAAGCTAAGATTGATGTGTGACAGTATTTGTAATTTCTTACACAAATTCTACACACATAACTCTCTCTGTTCCATCTAGGAATGCTTAGCAACACTATGTTGTTTTCCTTATGTCTAGAGCTTAACTAACTTTGCAAAAAGGCAATGCTACAGAACTTTAAATTAGGTTTTAGGTCCTTTTCTTACTGACTAATCCAGTCTCTTATTTGATTAAGGCACTTAATGAATTTTCTACTTATTTGAAACTGGACTTGCACTCCTGCCTTGTGTCTGCGTGGATTTATGCATCTTGGTTTTTCTGAAGGTTTTAATTCACCCCTCGCATTTCTGAACACCCCTGGGCCTGTGTGGATGGGGGATTTGTGGGCTCAGAGGGATTTGTATCCATAAAACATAAATGGATGGGTTTGGACAGGGTTTGAGGAGGTGAATGGCTTTTGGCTCCTGCCTTGCTCATCCCTGGCCCTGGAGCCTGATTTTCCTCCAGACCTGAGTCTCACCTAGAAGGAGATTTTCAGGAACACACATTTCAGATGTGCCAATTCCACAACTGCTGCTTACCTTTCTGATGCTTGGTATTGAGATTCAAATTCTCTCTTTGAAAGATTGCAATTTTCACATCAGTGTTATTGTAGCGGAGGAGATTTCTTAATGACTTCCTGTCAAGCACAAAATGCAAGCTAATTTCTGATCCTGAAGCAGTGCTGTGACAAAGACATTTTTAATGACAATGGTTGGTACAACCAGGCCATTCTGCTTCTCCAGGTCAATGTGTGCAGCTCATCCTCCTGTGACTCCTGCCCTGGTGTCCTTCCCCTCCTAAAAGTAGCACAGCTTGATTGGGAAAAGTCAAGCCAAATTTAAAAAAAATAATTTCTTTTCATATGAATCTTAGAGTGATTAATTTATTTTTTAAAAAATAATTTCTTTTCACATGAATCTTAGAGTGATTAACTCATCCTATTGGTTTCAGAACATGAGAATGTGATCCCACCCCAGGTAAAAGCTTTTTGGAATATGCCTGATAACTCCATGGTATGATTTCCTTCAGCAGCCAGTATTAATAAATAACACCTCTTATTAATAAAATACAAAAAGAGAAAAAAGACATCCCAGAAGCCAGACATCTCCTATAATTCATTAAAGAGTTAACAGGCAATCCTGCACCTTGCAGGGAGACCTTTGCTACACATTTTTAATGGTCTGGGCTCTTGGTAGGTGAAAGGAAAGTTCCAAGCAATAATTCAGGTTTAAAATACTGTCTCGGTGCCAAGTAATCAAACTAGTCTTAAGTGAAGCAATTAGCAAGCATTAGAAAGGCAGCTATTTCCTGCTCCAAGGTGGTAAACTCTGTGTCTTTTATTATGATTTCTCTGGGGATGTGAGTAATGGGCTACAGAGCTTTTTTGGGGGGGGTAGCGGGGTTTTTGCATACGTGGAAATACTGGCAGTGTCCTAAATCCTTGCCAATTTACTAGATACGAATGAGGATGAGGGTGGAACAAAGTCCTTGCCTTTTTCTGGTGGTTTGAGCAACCTGTGTGCCAAAATCAGTAAGGTGGTTTTCTCATTAGTTCTTTAAAAAACAGGTTTTTCCTTCCCGGTTCTGCCTGACCAGATCCCCGTTTCTGGGAGCTGGCTGGTGCTGGAATGAGCAGATGAGGCAAAGAAATGATCATTCTGCTGCTTTTGCTAGATTTTGTTGAGGGGGTTGATGAAACACAGGTGGGGACCACATCTCCCTGAAGGAGAGTTTTCTCCTTGAAACCACTGGAATTTTTTTGCCAAGGAGGAACTCTCAGAGCTGCATTTCCAAGGCGAGGTGGCTCCTGATGGGTGCAGCTGCATCAACAGTCTGTTTTAACCTAAATTGGGTGCTTTTGGAGCCAATCTGTCACTCATCCCGATTTCCTACACTTCACTTTGCCAGCACAATTTACCTAAACTTAACCCTGGAGCGCCAGGGCAGATCTCTCCCTCACCTCCCTCAGTGCCTCCCTGCTCCACCACAGCTTTATAAACTGGCATCCACACCTAAGGCTCCTTGGATTACTGAGAAATCCCTCTGGTGGCTCTGCTGGGCTTTGGAAAACTCAGCAAGGGCTCAAAGTGAACAGACATGCAGCCAAATAAAGGTGAGAAGCAAGGCTGATACCTTGCCAAAATTCAGGACATGTCCCTGAAGCCTCAGCATCACACAGGGCAAACCCCTGCCCTAAAGGGAAACATACACGTGAGGTCCAGAAACAAAAATTTCATGAGGTTTTCGTTGCAAATTATTCTTTTTGTTTTGAGTATTGGGGAACATCCCCCACCCCCCCAATTTTCTAAATGAAAAGGGTGAATCTTAGGGACTCTTAAAACTAATTGTCATTCTATCATTTTTATCCCTTCAATTGCAAATTCAGAAATTGGTTGGAAAGCCATGAAAACTAAATTCTTCAACAGTGTTTCAGATTCTGGCCAGCACATGCCCTTGTCCAGCACTGAGCCTGATGAAACCAGTTTTATTTTAACAAACCCAGATCATAAATGTGATCAGGTGGAATTTTATGTGAGCACCAGCTGAAACCTGTGCTGGCACAGTTATTGCTGTGCATAAGCTATAAAGGAAAGCACACCAAAAAGCCATGGAATCTTACCTCAGGTTAAAGAAACAATGGGAAGTTTGGCAGAAAATGGGGAATTGCATACTTTTATTAAAAGTGAATTCGTGTAACCACAGGAAGCAGAGGGAGAATGTCCCTCTCCCAATCCCTTGGATTTTCAGTCCAAATTTGTTCTTAACTTTTTCTCTGAACACCTAGGACAACTTGGGTTTTTCTGGCAGGGTGTGTAGATATTGAAGATAACCACAATGGTGCTTAAACTGTCAGATTTTGTGGCTGTGCTGGGAAAAAGAGCAGAGAAGAGGAAGGAGCAGCATCCCCAACACGATGGACCTCAACCCAGACAGATATTGGCAAAAGAGTCTCCTGTTTTGGAAAAAAAGGAATGCCTGTTTTCCAGCTGACAGCTCGGCTGATGACTCTACCAGCTCATTGAAAAGCCCCTTGCCTGCCTTTTATTTCTTATTATCGTGGCATCTGTGCAGAATTTGGTGGTTTTCACAGCTTTGATTTTCACGCACTCAGGTTTTTTCCTGTGGAGGAAAATGAATGCCTTTGCAGCAATCCAAGCACCTTCCTGGTAGGCTCCAATCCACAGAGGAACAAGGCACAAGCTGGAAACCATTCAGCCACAGCTGAGAGAATGGGATATTTTCCCTCAGAAGATGCAGTGTTTGTTTTTTAAGAGCCTTGCCAGCCCAACCTGCTTCAGATGGGGATTTTGCTGTGTGTCTCTGATGGGGTCAGAGCCCTCAGAGATGGGCACTAATTACATGCTGCTGGTGGCTTTGGTGCCCAGCTTGTGACCCCCTTCTGCCAGACACCAGGGTGAAGCTCTCATGATGCAGACACAGTCAAAGGCCACCTGTGCTGTGACCGAGCAAAGTGCTGTGGAAAAAAAAGCACTCTGAAAATCCCCAGCCTTGTGCCTTCTCAAATTAGCAGATGCTTTTAATGCTGTTGACCTTCCCATCTCTGCAGCTCTGCTCCCTGTCTCCAAAAATGGGGATGATGGTGTTGTTTTGTGGCACAGGGCTCTGCTGAGGATACACCCATGAGTGCTGGTGAGGTTTTCAGCCTCAAAGAGAGGAGAGCACTTCACAGGGATGCTGAGCCCGAGGTCAGAAAGATGTGCAGAGGGAATGAGAGGCTGTGTGATGAACAGGGAGAGAAATACCCAGCAGAAACCCTGTGTGGGGATCTGGAGCATCATGGATGGATGGAGAAAAGCAGGGTCTGATGGGGGGCAAACAGGTTTGTGGTCACATCTTTCAAGCCTGTGTTGTAATGTATGCAGAGATTGAACCAAAGTGGATGGCACTCTGTGTGTGTGTGTGCATATATAGGCACAGGATCTAATTTTAAATTTTAAATTAACAGCTAGGGTGAAGCAGTCATTTTGAGTGGTGAGATTCACAGGAACGAGTGTGTGAAGTTGAGGGTGGCTGTGAAATGTGTATTCATCAAAGTAAAATAAAATAATAAAATAAATTAAAATAAAATAAAACAAAACCAGAACAGCATCCAATCCTGCTACGGAAAAATCCTCTGCTGACATCAAAATCAACAGAACTTGATAGCAACATTCTCCAAACTCTCCTCACTACTTCTCCCCCACCCCAAATGTAAATGTCTTTTTAAATGTGTTTTATTTCCTGTCTGATTTGTCTAAACTTCGTTTATTGAGCTGCTCCAGTCTGAAGATTGAATTCCCTATATCCTCTGTTCGCTCCATTTTCTTTCTGATTACTGCATGAAATATTCCTGTTCCATCCAGCTGATGGAGATTTTTCACAGTGGAGCTCTGAGCATCTCCACCTGAGCACAGCAGTGCTGCATTATTAGCTGGGGAAGCTATGACCTTGAAGGCTTTATATTTAATTTATTTCAGCATTCCAGCCATAGAGATGTTTGCTCTGATTAGACCCAGTAAATTACCCTCCACAGATAAATTATCAGGGGATTTTCTTCTATTATTTTTCCTGCCCATCCTCAAACAACTGAAGAATGAGCCTGGATACTCAGGTCTGTGTGGCTGGAAATCTTAAATGTCTTCTTTTCCACAGCACAGGTCTCCAAGCAGTTTACAGTGAGTTTTCCTGAACATCTGCTCATCATGTATGTGCCATTTATGCACTCACCCACTGGCTAATCTGATTACCAAAACTTTTCAACAATTCAATAAATCACAATTTCTCTGCAGTTTTGAGCAGTGATTAGCAAGTAGGTAAAAATCCATACCTGCACCCCTAATTAGGCTTCATCCCTTGGATGGGGCACTAATTAACCTGAATTAGTGGAAGGTGTCCCTGCCCACAGCAGGGGCTTGGAATGAGAAGATCTTTAAGTTCCCTTCAAACCCAAACCATTCCATTGTTCTATGACTCCATGGTAAGTCATTCTCTTGGGATTCTGGGAAGGAGGTGATATTTCCTAACAATTTAGGGTAGGAGACAGAAACAATGAAAAAAAAAAAACCAACAGAAGGTCTTAATGAAAGTCCACAAGTTGTCATTTTCTGGAGTTAAGTACCTTGATTCATATAATCTGCAATGACAGTGACCATGCCTTCTCTAGATGAATAACATTGCTTGCAGAAATATTCATTATTCTGGTAATAGAAAAGTAGGAATTTCCTCTTGGTGTATGAACTTCAGCCACACTCAGCAGAGAGGAGGAGAGCTGAACCAAATCTTTACCATTTTCTGCTTCCATATGAGGAAGAGGTGTGCTTTTTCTGCAACATTTTTTTTTCCCCCCACCAGAGATACAGCAAGTTCTTGCAAGCAGTTGAGTAATAGGAGCTTAATTCTTTATCACTTTTGCCCCAGCAAGAAGCCTCTGTGAGACTCTGAGCCAAATGCAAATGTAAAGCAAAGCACATTAGCTCCAGTCACCCTGCAGGGACATTTTGTTTTGCATTTTCAGGAGCTCTGAAAACTGCACATGGGCAGTCCCTGTGGCTTATTCTGTTAACAGGAACTTTTTTCTGAGCTTCCCTGATTCAGTCACCTGCAGCTACACGAATATTTCCCTAGGGAAGAGAGGGTTATGTCAGCATTTAGAAAAGGGCTTTTCCCAGAATGACTCAAGGAGTGAAAATAAGGATAGATGCACTCTTCTGGAGGTGTTTTTCTCCTTGGGGGCCATCTTTTCTCTGAGCAGGAGCTGTGGAGGGCAGGTTTAAGCCAGTGTGCTCATGGTTCCCAGCAGAGCACTCAAAAAGCCTGTCAGGACAAGAATTCACCCTGTAAGACCCAGGGCTGTGCTGCCTCCCCTGTCTCTTGCTGAGCCTCCTGCAGGCTCCTCAGCCTCACCTGGCTTGTGGAGTGATGAATTCAGTGATGAATTTTGCCTGCTCTCCACCCAGCACCTCTGTCCTGCCATGCTCCCAGCCCTGGGCTTGGGGACTCCATTAGGAATTTATTGCCTTTGCAGAGCAAGCTATCACTCCAAAAAGCATTATTTGCTAATACTTCTTCTGTGCCATGAGAAAGTTTCCCCCCACAAAGTAATTTTCTAGCTTAGATGAGGATGGAAATGACAGAAAGTGATGGCTCCAGGTACCCTGACATTCATTTCCTAGCAGTGATTTGGATAATGCTTCCCAACTCTGGGGGGAAGGATGGAATTTTTGGTGTTTTTTGTTTGTTTGTTTTTATACCAAAAGCTGGCAATGGTGGATTTAATGCTTGAATGGTGTAAATTAAATCCTAAATGCAGAATGGCTGAAAAAGGCACAGGGATCACTTCAGCCAGGAAATAACCCAATCAAGTGTGGTTTTGGATCAAAACCACTCAAAGTGCATTTTGCAATTTTCACACCCAAAGAAGAAGTGTTGCAACAAATGAGGGCACAGTGATTCGAGGTCTAGCATGAAATACTGACATAAAATTCTCTTGCACATGAGCTCTGTTTCCTTGGGGTCTGCATAGCTACAGGCAAGCCAGAGCTTTGGCAGGTCAGGGGAACATGTTTTAAGCCTGGGCTTCAGTGACCTCACTAACCAAACAGATGAAGCTAAAAATAAATGCAAGATGTTGTAGACATACAGGAGCCCCTGTTCCCTGAACTGTTTGCAAAAGGAAGAGACTGATTCTCCTGCTCTCAGTTTGTTGTTGGAGATAAGAGCTCACATCAGACAGTTTGGGTGTGGGGGGGGTCTTTTGGTCTCATTTTCCCAGACAGCAAATACTGCATAGAGATCCTCCAGAAATCCCTCCTGCTCTCTGCATTCCAATTCCCTAAATACTTCAGGCCCTTACATTTTTATGGCTAGATAATGAGGCCAGACCAAATCTGTCATCTGATCTCTCTGCTAATGTAGCAGACACAGCTTTCCAATCCCAGCTTAAGCCGATTTTACTTAACTGTGACCTCTGTAGCTGATGGGAGCTGAAACAAAACTCCTTCAGTTCAGGTCCTGGGGTTTGGACAATGTGTGATTAAAGTTCTCCACAAGTCCATTTGAAAATCCATAAAACTGCCTAGTCAACATGCTGAGTTTAGAGTAACTATAAATTATCTTAAGCAAATAATTTGCCTCGATTGCAGAAGGAATTTCATTTTCACAAACAATTTGAGAGTCAAAGGGGACTGGCACAGAAAGATTACACCAGACAACAGACCATTTTCAATTTTCCCATGTAACAGGGACTCAAAATGATTTCAGCAAAGGTTGGATGTGCTGGGCTGTGGGACATGAAGATGGACCTCCATGGGTCTTGAGGCATCTGATTTTTTCAGAGGCTACAGAAGCAGAATTGAGTGATGGTAGCTGGTCATGAAGGCGAGAAACCTTTGTGCTGACGTGGCTCTGATTGCCACAGTAGACTCCATGTGTCTTCACCCAAGATGAGAGTGGAAAGCACATTTCTGTAGGTTAGTGGAGCAGTGGGAGGCTTCACACTGACTGGGGCAGGCAGAACCAGCCCAGTGATGGCACCAGAGATGTGACTGGGACAACCAAACAGGCTGAATCTCCCCTAAGAAAGTCACATCAAACACCCACACCATGACAGCTGATGCTGCCAGGACCTCCTCAGATGTGGCAATCCCTGTGGAGGGAATAGGATGTTCCCAGTGTTCCTTCCCCTCTTAATTAGCCATGGTCTTTTAATAACAAAGCTCTCAGGTGCAAAGGGAACATGGGTCCCACAGGCTGGGCAGGGAGATTTGCCATCCCCACCACAGCTCCCCACGTTATGGTGATTTCCTCCTTTTTTTATTTGGAAGGGAGTACCAGGTTCTTTAGGTGATGTTTTAAAACATTTTTCCTGCTGGCAGAAGGAGGAAAGGCTTCCAGAAGGAGAGCTGACCTTTTGCGTGCTGCAGCCGCCGATTCCCAGAGAGGCCCATTGAATTCCTCCCTAATGAGAAAGGGCTTTGTTTTTGTGCCACAGAGGAGTTCACTGAGAATAGCCCCATTTTCCTGGAAAATTCCCTCTCTTGGGGCTGGGCTGATGGCTCATCCTGCCCCCCTCTGCATGGGGAGGACATCACAAACCCCCCAGTGGAACCTTCTGCCCAGGAGCAATGTGGTCTTCAGCACTTCTTCCTCAGGTGTTCTGAGGCTGTTCCACAGATGATCTTCAGTTTGGCGAGGTCCAGGAGCTCTGACTACACCCCAAAGACCCCGGGTAAATCTGACCTGCCTCTGATTTTAAAAGAGCCTCACAGTCTGTGCTAGCCCCAATGGAGGGAGAATTTGGGATGTGCAGACAGGTCCTTTCCTCCAGGAAAGGCAGAGATGCTCCCTCCAATGCTTCTGCCCTGTGCCCCAATCTCCCCTTCATGGAGTCAATTCCCTTTGCTCTCCACAGTAATAAACCTCATCTCATCCCTCCATCCTTCCACCCCTCCATCCCTCCATCCCTCCATTCCTCCATCCCTCCATCCCTCCTTCCTTGCCCTGGAGCATGCTGCAGAGGAAGAGACAAACACAGTTTCTCTTCCTTGCTCCAGGCTGCAATGCAACTTTTCCTTATTTTCCTTCTCTGGTCTCCTAGGATCATCTTTAATGAACTTTACAAGTTAACCCCAGTGTCAGCTCAGCTCTGTGCAAATTTGTAATACAGGTATGTAAAGAAAACCCCAGAACACGTTGTCTTTTTTTTTTTTTTTTTTTTTTTTTTTTTAAGTGGA
>VWYP01031038.1:84550-96120 GCA_013400435.1 Pycnonotus jocosus
TTTTTTTTTGTAAGAAAACAGAAGGAATGTGATAGGAATGTGTCAGCTGTAACAGCTGCAGCATGGAAAGGAGAAGCTGGACCTGGGGTGAGAGTTAAAAAGAGTTTCCACCAGGAGTACCCTGGGATGCAGGAGGTGAAAAGGGAGAGAAAAGGGATGAAAATCCTTGACAAAAGGGAGAGGAAAGAGTGAGTTCAGTCTTCCATTCCTCCCTGCTGGTGGGGCTCAGCAAGGATGTGCTTGTTTGAGATCCACACTTTGCTTCCTCAGCCTTGAGTCCCATTTCTGCTTTTGGCCAAACCACCGGGCCTGGCTGCATCTCCTCTGCAAGGTATTCTGTAATTGTGTAGATTATACACAAACTGCTGCATTCAGATCCCCAAGAGCTTGAGCAGAACAGCCCCAGTGACTCTGTGCACAGCCAAGATCCACCACACTCCCTTCTCCCTGTGAATAACAAGGGTTGGAGCGTGTTTGCTGTGTCTCAGCACCTCTGAAGGGGCTGACACCTTTCACCAGGCAGGTACAAATAATTGCTTTACACTGCACAAAGGCAGTGGAGGGCCAGGGACTGGCTCTTAAACTGTTTGTGGTGACATCGTGCCAGGCTCTGTGACAGGAATTCGCCTTTGTGTAATTAATTCTGAGGCTCTGTCACTGAATCTGGTTCTCCTCAGATAAAGCTGGTGTTCAATAGGCTCAAAAACTTGCCCTGTCAGTCCACTTTGTACTTGAGAGGAGTCATGTACCTCGGGCTAGGGGGAAGGGAGGGGAGGCAAATATGCTGATGGCTGAGAGACACTGAGATATGCTGGTAATGGGGCCAGCCAAGAGGCAGAGGGAGAATAAATAAACATAATTTGGAAGTGACAGTCTGTCTGTCATTGTACTGCGGTCTGCTAAGATTTCTGTTTGTTAAAGGATGCAGTAATTTAGTGAAAGCAATATGGTGAAAGGGCTCTGGTATTATCGATTAGCCATGATCCATAAATTTCTGCTGAGCTCCTTGAAAATGCATGAGGTAAGGATGCAGGATGGATGGAGGCTGGATCTGGACTGATGTGCAGGTCTCAGTGGTGCTAGCACCACAAAATGTGACCTTAAGGACAACTGGAGTGGGAATGGCTTTTACTAGTCTGTGGCAGACCTTGACTGGCTGTAATACTGGTGAAATCATAATAATCATAGAAACCAATGAATAGTTTGGGTTGGAAGGGACCTTACAGGTCACCCAGTTCCATGGGCACCTTCCATGACCTCAGGCTGCTCCAAGCCCCATCCAACTCTCCCAGGGAAAGGGCAGCCACAGCTTTTTCTGGGCCGCCAGTGAAGCTGATCTCACTCAAGCCCTTCAGGTTCTCCTGTATTTTAGGGAGACTGTGTTGGTCTGCAATGACAGGGAAGCCTGTTTGAAGGCTGTATCCCACAGGATTTGTGTGGGTCCCTGTGGAGATGGCTTGCTGAGCTGGCAGATGGAGGGGAAGCAGAAACAACCCAGTCCAGAGCTGGCAGAGCTGATGGGTCACCCATGAACCATCACAGATGCTGAGCTATTCCAGCATCCCAATGAATCCTTTCTGCCCCACATTTGCTCTTGGGTTTTGGTGAGTGGGTTGCAACCCCTTGGAGCACAGAAACTTTGTGAGACAAGCCCTTATTCCTTGTGATGCTCTCTCTACTTGAGGTGTCTTTGCAAGTGTAAGTGTAAGCAGAACTATCAGAAATGTTGTTCCCAGATTTGATCTTCTGAGGCCTTTGACAGCTCAGATTTCCACAGAGCCTGCAGCTGGTGAATGCATTGCAAGTTGCCAGCAAGTCTTTGCTGATTTTTCTTGGTGACCCTCCAGACAAGCACATTCTCAGATTCTGGTGATTCAACGTTTTATTGCATCAGGGACCAGCTGTGGTCAGATTTGGCAAAGCCAGTGGCACCTTGCCAGCTCTCAGGTCTGTGCTCAAGGCTAGGGTTTCTTCAGAGAAGCTGTGTGAGGAACAGACCATCATAGTGCAGAGGAAGAAGGGAAGCACCTTGTTTCAAGTTCCTGGTCTTGCAATGATCTCCAGAGTGCTCCAAGGACAGCCAGGGAAATTGTGGGCTTTTCTTTGGACCATCACTGCTTCCTCACGGGTTTTTACACCTGCTAAGCTCTCTCTCACAGCATCAGATCCTTTTGCAGATGGTGCCAGAGCTCTCCTGACTCATCCTCCCATGGAACTCTGTACCCACCTGGCTCCAGCTCAGTGACAAGTTTCCCATCCAAACATTGACTGTTTTTTTGGGATTAGGCCCTGCATGCTGGACTTCAGTGGCTTGGATCCAAACCCTAGAAATGTCCATGAAGAAATTCCTGTTTGTTTCAGCTTTGGACCTGGTGCCAAGTTCTCAGCACTGTGCTGAGCATGAGCCAGGATCCTGCTGAAGGCAATATCTGATGCAGTACTATGTCATCCCTTTGGATTCCCTGTCTTCAGCTTTTAAACCCTAGAAAACGTGTTTTACTCAGCTCCCTAATGGTTATTCAAGAACACAAGATTGGAAGATGATTCCTTGAATCATCAAAGATAATCCTCTGTTCTCTCTGGCAACCATGCCACTCAAATCTTTGCATAAATCTCAGTTTTGACTGTAAATTAATCTGTTTGACCCTTTAAACCGTGGCTAGCCTCTCATGCATGCTGCATCCTTTTTCTGCCCAACGTGCAAGTGTGTTGTAGAGTCTTTTCTAGCAGAACTTGGCTGCTGTCATTATCAGCTCACACCTTCTACTCCCACCCCATCTGTGCCTGGCACTATTTTCATGCATAATACATCGATCATCTGCAGCCTGGTAGGGGGGAAATCATCACTTTCAAGTCACTTGTCTGAATTCAAGCCACATCTGAGCTGTTCCTTCGCTGAATTCCATATCCATGGTTTGATAAAAGGGAGGGAAACCAGTGAGAAGACTTCAGGCTCCTCCTGCCTGCAAGGACTCCAAATCAAATATTGTGTTTATAAACCTCTGAGAGCCTAATGGGCCACAGTCAAAGCTGGTGGAAATCCATGCAAGTCTGGTGCACTCTTGCAGCAATGCCAGCTGATACCAGGCGAAGGATAAGGGCTCTGTTTTGTTTGCTTATCTTGTTTTTTTGCAGAGCAAAGCCTCTCCTCTGTTGCAGGTTGGATGGGCCCTTGTGAATATCTGACTGATTTTCAGCCGTGCTGCTCTTCATTTACACCAGCACGGCTGGGAGGGGCACCAGTGTTTCATTCTGGGAGACAGATCTTCAAAGGGTAACGTGCACCTAACAAACTTGATTCTGAAGTCTCTCAGGAAGGCTTTGAAAACAAAGGCTCAAATTCCAGAGTAAGTAGAAAGACCTTGGTTCCTAGTGGTGAAAGCTTCCTACCAGAATTATTCCCAGAGGCGGTACAGACTTTACATTTTGCCTCATCTAAATGCATTAGGAGGGGTATTAAATTTCACATGTGCTGCACATTGATGTAATTCTCCTGACATGTCTGTTTGCACCATTATGAAATAAGGGATTTCCTCTCCCTTTCTTTCCACGTTTGCCTCGCTCCCGAGGGATCTCGAGGATGTGATCCATTGGCATACAAGGATTATGCCTTTTACACAGAGGACTTTAAAAAAAGCTTCGTCATTGTGCTAACAGAGGTCTCGGGACAGCATCCTGCATTAGCAGTGCTTGACTTAGCTGACAGCCCATGGCTGGGAGAGATCCATTAATCTTCCTTGTCACGATTCCTCCCTGCTCAAACTTTGTGAGGATGAACCCTGAGGGTCTTTTCATGTACAAACAACACCTCTCTGAACCCTACAAGCGTTCCCCAACCCAACCTGGCATTTCCTTTGGTAATACGTTTTTTTTAATGTGGTGTTTTGTGTTTAAACAAACAGCCCCCCCAACATCCCCCCAGTTATCTGCGGGTACAAGGTTGGGTTGGAGGGTGCTCCTCCACCCTGCACACCCCTCTGCAGCCCTGGAAGGGTGACCAGCAGTGTCCCTGGGGTCCCACACCTCTGCTGCCTCAATGCTTGGCTCTGCTTGTGACTTTATTCTGCATCACAGCTCCACGCTGTGACAGGGACCGTGTAAATGCCAGCTTTGAGCAGAGCTGAGGGCCTTTTCCTTCCCCTTAAATGCTGAATGCACTTAATCTTGTGGGCAGTAAGGGAGGGGCAGAGTTCAAGGGAAGAAGAGGCAGAGTTTG
Organism: Pycnonotus jocosus; assembly: GCA_013400435.1. Lineage (NCBI taxonomy): Eukaryota > Metazoa > Chordata > Aves > Passeriformes > Pycnonotidae > Pycnonotus > Pycnonotus jocosus. The sequence goes on from VWYP01031038.1 coordinate 88,767, forward strand.
GATTTTTTAAGACTTTTTTTTTTTTTTCCTTAACAGGCAAATTTAGATTACTGAAAGAGAGCCATAAAATGAATTTAACAAGCCAAGGGAAATAGAGGAGACAATTAATTCCTTGGAAAGTCAACACTGACCTTACTACACAGACTGGAGGGCACACTGTCCTCCTTCTCTGGGAACACCTGTGCCTGTGCCCTCAGATCCTTTACACAGAGCTGATGGCTCCATTTCTCAGCTCATCAGCTGGATGGGACACAGGAATGCCTGCTGGAAGAGATGAATATGCATAGGGTTAGAAAAGGCACTGGGGAACACGCCTTGCCTTTACCTTCAGGTAAAAGTTGTTGGCAAAGGACCTGTGATTCTTCAGACCAGAAGTAGTGAAGTAATATATATAACTTTTTATATACACATATGTATACATAGGTGATTTTATATATATATTTTATATATATATATATATATATATAAATAATGAGCACCTACACAACACAGGGTCTCCATCAGCATCATGTGCATACAAAATGTGTGCATGCACAGCTATAAACCACAGTCGTCGATTTTATTTGTGATCTGAGCACTTTATCCAGGTGGGCTGGGAACCCTCCTGTCTGTCTGTCCTAGGCAGGGGAGCAGGGGCTGAAGGAGAAGTCTGTGAGTGGGGTTTTTCTGCACGGTTTGTGCTGTGCCTCTTTCATGCTTGGGTTGATGGTGACATCTGGAGGCTCTGTCGTGTGTGTGCACAGTGACTTTACAGAATCCTAGAAACACGGAAAGATTTGGATTGGGAAGGACCTAAAAGATCGTCTTGTTCCAAACCCCTGCCATGGGCAGGGACACCCATTGGTTGCTCCAAGCCCCATCCATCCAGCTTGGCCTGGAAAAGGGCTGGGATGGGACACTCACAGCTCCTCTGGGCACCTCTGCCAGGACCTCAACACCCTATCAGGCAACAATTTCTTTCTAATATCTACCCTAACCCTGCCCTCTGTCAGTTTGAAGCCCATTTCTCCTTGTCCTGTCCCTCCCTGTCCTTGTGAAAAGTCCCTCTACAGCCACAATGCACTTTTTGTCTCAACTGATGGACACCTGAGCATAAAGAAAGTTTACCTTCAGTGTAGGCTGAGCCCAAAAATCAGCCCCCATCCATAATCCCACAGGAGAGAGCGCTCTGCCTGTCCTTTTTTATGCCACCTCTCCTCACCCTGCTGTCACCACAGATGGCCTTGGTGAGGGAGTGACAACATTTCTCATTTCTCTAACTCACTGCTCCTCTTTTTGGCATGTGTGAAGTAAGTGTGGGCTTTGGGGGGTTTTAGCATGAGTTTGCCATTCTCCAGGTTTGTCCTTGAACCAGGACTGAGAAAACCATGTCCCTAAGCAGGGGTCTGGATGGAAATTTCCTGTCATGTTTTAACTTCCCAGAAGAGAGTCTGGGACCCTTGGCTGCCACACCACAGCCCTTCCCATTCTGGTAGGGTTGAGTTCTATTCGCTGCTACAAATGTCAGTATGCAAATTTAGTGCACCAAAAATTGTGCTCCTCCCTTGACATCCCTCGAGGATGTTTTCCACCTTCACTGGTTGGTTTGCCAAGGCAGGCTGAGCCCCTACAGAGACCTGGGAGATGATGACTGGGAGGTGTTGTTACCAAACCCCAGCCCTAAAAATGACCCATTTTTTGGGCCAAAAAGCATTTGAGCAAAAAGCATGGGAAGCTTGTGTTCAGGCTTTTGCTCAGAGACCTGCTGCAAACAAGGAATAGATTTTTACAACCACTTCTGGAAAATCCTGTTGTTTCCCCCTGGCAATTTTTGGCTATTTGGCATCACCCAAATGTGACTTTTGGGATTTCACTCAGCCTTTAAGCACTTTGTGTGCCTTGTTGCTGGGCCTTGCTCTCCAGGAGCTGCCCATGCATTTTTGGGACTGAGCTCTGCTGCATCCATTCTTCATCCCATCACCCACTTGAAGGCTGTAAGGAAGAAATAAATCAGGAAGAAAGGAAAAAAAAAATTAAAATTATGATTTGGACTTTTATACTGGCAATTGGGAAACTGGCTGAAGTTCTGCAGAGATTGGCATTGACCTCTAATTGATTTATATCTACTGTGGGGCAATACACAGACCCCGAGCCCAGCACTGATTTGTGGCAGACTTGCACAACAGAGATGCTGAATAGCTCCTGGATGCTTTGTGGAGAGGCAGACTGCTTGGATAGGGAGAATTGGTGTCCAGCAACTGGAAGGTGCCCATACTGGGCTTCTTGCATCTTTCTAGCTCTTAAGCAGTGAGGATTTTATTTTGAGATTAATTCCCAGAATTTTGAAGTTGAGAACAGACAGATTAAACCTGCCTAGGTTTCATCCTTGCTTTCCAGTAAATCTCCAAAGCCATTTTAAATTTAAGACTTTAACCTGGCTTTTTAAAGCATCCAATGAGTCATTTAGATGAATGGAACTCTGAATTCTCTGGGACTTCCAGTACAAATTCTGACTTATGCTCTTTTCTGGTCTTGATGCATGATTTGCTCTATGCCAGAAGATGAACAGTCATCTTTTCCTTCTAAGAAGCTGGATTCACCTCAAACCACATTTGTTTTAGAGCATCAGCATCTTTTTAGCTAATCCCTCTCAAGGAAGCCATCAACTTTAACTGTAGATTGTACCTCCCTTCATTTTTCAATGACTTGTGCTTGTTATTATTATTGTTCTGCTTATCAGGGTATCTCTCTTTCTGGGGATGTATTATTTCATGCTTCAGCATCTCACCACAAAGTGCATATGTAGTTTCCAACCACAAATGTAAGAGTAATTGGAAGAGAAATTTGGAAAGTGTTTATTCAGGAGACATGTCTCCTAAATCATGTCAAACTGGTAATCAAATGGATGCAATAATTGCCCTAATTTTAACTCAGCATAATGAACCTTTCCAAACCCGTGGTGGAGAATTACCCTAATTGAGTCCAGAACCACTTGTGATAATAAATGTTGAATTTCCCAAGCAGGTTTTAGTTCTCATTCTGGGTTGGAGGTGAGACTGGCTGTGGGGATTCAAGAGCATGGACAAGGCTCTCTGGAGGCAACATTTTTGTTTCCCTTCATCTTTTGAGCCCCAAAATGGCTAAATATTTGCTTTATTAGTAATGTGTAAAGTCAGTGTTGCCCCAGGCTGGTCCTCAGACATCCATGTGAGGGATCCCAAAGGATCCCCTTTCCTCAGAGAGTGAGATCTGGTGTACAATCCATGTCCAACACCACTTTGCATCCTGCTGGAATGGTACAAGGGACTTGGCTGGCACCAAAACCCGGGGATTTTGTTTCTGTGGGTGTGATCATGTGGGATGGATTACAAGCAAACCTTTGTAGAGTGTTTAGTTGTGTTTGTTAAACCAGTTCTGAGCTGGATCCAGACTTCTGGTCACGAGTTGGGCAGGAAAGCACAAGTCCAAGTGTGACAGAGTGGAAAACAGCATGTGTGTGGCCCATGCTTAGCAATTGCTACCAAAAAAAAAAAAAAAAAAATCCCACTGGCTGTGTGATATTACATTAGCCAAGGTGTTCCATTGCTTTGACAAATGCTTCCAGAAAAAAAAAATAATCTCTCCAAATGAACTGGTTATTAATTGAGGGAGACCTCAAATGATCCCCAACAGCCCATATACTAATTAAAGACAGATCAAAGTGTCGTTTCTCCTGTTCTCTCTGGAGGCAATTGAATTTCTGAGGGGAAAAACAATTCCTCATGGCTTTTCCTTGGTTTCAAGTGCAGAAGTGCACACAGTTCCCTAGCTGGCAGCAAAGATGTGGGTGATGTATGAGGAGCAGCACAGAGTGAATTGAGGAACATGCTGCTGCCATTTAATCCCAGATAATATATTTCACAATCCTACTCCTGGAGTTTTTTCAGCAGCTGGTTTAATGTGTTGGAAAGCACTTGGCTTGCCTTGGAAATGTTTCCCCTTTGAAAACAAGCTGCAGTGGGAGAGCTGGCAGCGGCACAGGAGGCTGCTCTGTGAAAATGGGATTCCCCTGTGTGGAGCAGTGGGAATGGGTCACAGGGAGGGCTTTGAGCAGCTCCCAGAAAAGGCTGTAGGCTGTACAGCTCTGCCAGTGGAGAACCCTTCTGCTTGGTCCCCAGAGGATTCCTGTCACTCTGTCACTTGGCAGAACAGGGATTTTGGAACGGATTTATCCCTTGTTCCTGTCCCTTGGGCAAGGAGAACGTGCAGAAGAAGAGCAAAGCCTGGCTTATACTCATGAATTAAAAATCTTGGGATTATTTTAAATCTCCAGATGTGGAGTAGAATCTCTGCTCTAATTCTTCTCTCAGTTCAAGTCTATTTTTTTTTTAAACCTCAACAACTACAGAACCACTGTCTGGGTCTAGTTTATCAGTAAGCAATACCAGGACACCTGGTCCTGGCTGAGAGAGTCAGAGGTCTGAGATTGGGATACACTGAATTTTCTCTGGGGCTCTGTTAGCTGCACAACAACTTCTCTGGGACCCTGTTACCTGAATCAACAATTCCCCTTTCCAGGGGTGATCTGAGGACAATTTCTGCTGCTCTGAGGATGATAATTCTGGAAAAGGGTGCTTGCTTCAGCCCTGGGGAGATTTGTTTCTGTGCTTAAGCCCTTCTGGAGACAGATTTATCATTCAGCTAAAGAACGAGGAACAATATCACATCCAAAAAAAAGTTCTTCTCCCACCCTGGCTTGCAGCTTTCCCAGGCTTTCCCCTTGCCTTTCCCAGCAGAGAGGACCACACACCCTTCAGTGCTGGTTCTTCCTTGCACATATCTGCAGCTCCCATCTCCAGCCCTGGTGCTGCAGGAGGCACTGCCTGCCCTCCAGGCTGCTGCAGAGCCCCAGGCCCTGGATCCTGCACCCAAATTTGCCTTTTTTGCACATTTCTTTTCCAGACCAATCCCTTTCCCTGTGGGGCAGAGGGTGGGAATGTGTGCTTTGACCCTGAAGGAGGTTTTGTGCATGGGGAGGTTCTGCACGGGGCTGGTGATGGGAGTGCTCCCCACCGTGTGTGCTGCCTGTGAGGATCCTTCTCGAGATGGTTTGCTGACAGAAACCCATCACATCCTCAGCTGGCCTCCACAGGGCTGGCTCAGTGTGGGAATAAGGCAGGGACCTTGGCTGGACCACTCTGAGGTGCTCATCCTCATCTCTTTCTGGAAAATGAGGCTTTTTTTAGCCTCTTGCAAGCTCGTGTGAACTGGATGAAAACACAGGGTGGTGTCTCCTGGTTCCCACTGACAAAACCTTCACATTGGGAGGTGGAGAAAAGCCACCCAAACCTGGCAGAGATGTGAGGGGAAAGAGTCTGCAGCACACAGCCACTGGAGGGCACAAGGAGCAAAGCTGAGACCCTTCTCCTCTGTGAGGATTTATGAATGGGCAGCCTTCCTTCTCAGAGCAGATGAGTTTCTCCCGAGAGGGTTTATTTTTATATATATTTTCATATATTTTATATTAAAATATTTTATACATATCTGTATATATTTTTATATATATATTATATTTTTTATATATTTTTATATTTTTTTCTTAATCCTTGTGGATGTGTTTTCTGTGCTCCCAGGCTGGCATCTACAGTTGAAGGGACACCTCAATGCTTGGTGCCTGAGGATGGACAGCCCCAGGATGGCCATTCCTGGCTAATGTTTCCTGCATCCTCTGGCCTTGGGTGCTTTTTCAGTCCCTCTGTGCCACCTCCTTATCCTGGAGCATGGCAGGAGGAATGAGTTAAAATGCCTGCACCCTTGGCAATAACTACACAGCACACATGGACCCCTGGAAGTGGGAAGTGCTTGGATTTCTAAGCTCATTGTTAAACACCCACCAGGGCAAAGGAACGAGAATTTGTGCTATTTTGCTCCAAGAGCCACTGCCTGGCTCTGTGCTTGCTGTTTACAGTCAGAGTCCATGGGATCTCTCTCTTGCCCTGCCTGAAATGTCTAAAAAAAAGCATCTTTGGTTACTCTGTGTTACAATGGGACAGCAGCAGCTTGCTCCAGGGCTGAGTTGTGTTATTTGTCACAACAGGGAAACGTGGGAAGAAGTTGAAGAAACCTTCTGTTGGGTCTGGGTGACATCAGACACCAGGAACTGGCATGGCAGGAATTATGAGAGGCTGGGCAAAATGACTATTGCACCCCAAGGCAGGACCATCATATCCCCAAACCAGACCTGACAGTCCCTAATCAGACTGGGAGTGGGGTTAATGCTCCTTCTAGGATGGGCTGGGAGGAAAAAAAAAAAGAAAAAAAAAAAAAAGGAGAGAATAGAATGATGCCCAGAAAATAATCATGTGGGTTAATGTTCAGTGAGAGGGGGAAGCAGAGAGGTGAAGAGATCCCTGCCTGGGAGCATCCAGCTGCTTCCTCTGCCTGGCTCTGGTGGTGTCTGGTGACAGCAATAAGATTCTGGCTTGTACAAGGACCTCTGTGTCCTGTGGTATCCCTGCCACCCTTCCCTGATTTCAGCCAGGTCTTGCTCCTGCTGCCTCAGAAACGTTTGCTGACAGTGAGATATACAAGGTGAGAAGCCAGCCTTGAGAGTAACACTGGGAAATAATTTGTGGAGGGAAAGAAAGTGCATATTTGGCCAGGTCTACATGCCAGGTCTTGAACCAGCAGAATTGCTTTGGCAAGAAGCATGGTTGTGTTTGAGTGAGATAGTTATGAATCCAGCTTCAAGGCTGACTGCATCTTTATGACCTGAAATTGCTTTTAAGCTGTAATTTATTCTCCCTTTCATACAGGAATAACTCTGGCAGGGGCTGGCCATGCTGTAAATAACACCTGGAGGGTGAGAGGAATAATTTTTCAGTCTGACAAAACAGGAGCTTGAGAGGCTCACAGTAACCTGTCAGGGGACAGGATCAGCACTGTCACAGTGAGGGGCTTGGTGTGGTAAAGCTACAGAGAGCCTTGGGGGTGCTGTGGGTGCTGATGTGAGCTCAGCATTTGGGGACATTCATGGACTTTATGTACACAGACTTCATCTCCTGCATGGGCAGCCTTGTGCCACCAATTTCTGCCAGAGGGGTTGTTCTGGGGGCATGGCAGAGCTGCCTGATCCTTGGGACACATCAGGCATGGCCAGAGATGGTGCTGGGCTGCACTGTGACCATAAACACACGTGAGATGTTTCACCTCTACCGCTCTGCCTACCCCAGATGCCCTGCCAGCCCTTCAGGGTTGGGTTTTCATGCATTTTTGGCACAGAGAAGGTTTGTGGCACACTGATCAACACTTTGAAGGTCAGAGTCTTCACCCAGAGGTGGCCTCCAGTCCAGACAGGATGTCTGAAAAACCATGCCCAAATCTGACCTTTTTTTTT
>VWYP01031038.1:96145-110961 GCA_013400435.1 Pycnonotus jocosus
TTTTTTTTTTTTTTCCTGGTTAAAGGTTTAGACACCACTCACCCTTGGAAAGCAGCAGCACCGTAAAATCATTGCTAAATGGCTTCATAGTTCCTGTGGAATCAAAACATAACAGCAAGGACTCCTCCCTTCAAATTGGTCTCTGTTCTTATGAAAAGCTTACAGAATAAAATAAATATAAAAACTGAATTAGAGACATGGGTTTATGTGTTCTTTATGAACGCCACCAGAAAGGTTTTTCAGACACACAGGGATAAAAGCTGAAATTGCCTTTATTCATCTTAGTATAAAACAGGAAGAGGTAGAATCAATCATTTCTAACAGGCCAACCTTTTCATAACCCTGTCCATTAGATGCTTCTGGTGCCTCTGAACTGAGCTCAGCTCTTGTCATTTAAACACATCTTTCAGCCCATAACACCTTATCCAATATGATGGCTCAAGTCAGGCATCTGTTAGGTTATATACCCTTATTTCTTCTTCCAAAAGTGCTGTGCAATGCCCCAGAAAAGCTTGTGCATGTCAGTTCCTGGAAAAGACATGATTTCTTGCAAGCTGCAAAATCCAAACAGAACCAGCAAGCTCTTCCATGCCCCTTCCCTGCATTTTTGTGAAAGCACCTTAAAAACACCTTGCAAAGCAAGTGCATTTCTCAGGCTTTTAGCACAACCTGGCTGCAAACTGAGAAGAAAAAATCTTACCATTGATATTCAGGCTTTGTGTAACTGTAAGTCGTGAGTTCTAAAAGGTCACATCTCAGCAAAAGATGGGAGAAATTTTATTTCTATGGGAAGTTCTTTGGAATAATTAACTAGCAATTCTCCAGTGAAGAAATAAATTATCAAGACGGTATGGCAATAGCTTTGCTATTAGAAAACACTTTTTTTTCCATTTTTTGTGTGTTCAGAATCTGCTGTTAATGACTCCATTTTCTGTGCATCTCCTCCAGCACGTGGTGGTGGCAGTTCTTCTTCTGGAATAAACTGAACAGGCCAGCATCTTCTTTGCTGGCTTCCTACATTGTCCTTACTCACCTTTCCAATTTGCTGGAGATCCTTGACAATAATTTTTTCAGTATCTTCTAGTACTGTTGTCAATAAATTAAACAGCAGAGCAATCCAGGCAAGGCCAAAAAGAATCCAAATGGCCACAAGCACTCGATAGTAGGAAAAGTATTTCCTGCCAGACTGTTTGCCTGAAGATAAGGGGGGAGAAAGAAGGAGAAAATTAACGAGTTAAAATTGCCTTGCCAGTGTAAAGTGCAACAGCCTAATGAATTCATCAATATGTTTTATATTGAATACTTTAAGGTGACTTTTTTGCTGTAGTGAAGACTCTCAGCTCCATAGCATCAGGTTAAGGCTGGGCAGTTCTCTCACTGTTGCAATAAACTGATTTATGCAATAAACAAGATACAAATATGCTGGCCTGTCAAATGACACACTGGAATTGAAGTGAGCCATTCTGTGAGTCTGTGATGCTGTGATTGAGGTGAATTACCATCAGAACAGGTAATTTTTTCCCCCTTATTGCATATCAATCCCAGTTCAACTGCTGCACATCCAGGTAAATGAAATAATGTGGGAAGTAGTGTTAAATTGTATTATCTTGGAATTATACCCAAACTCCCAAAGCACAAAAAGCAGCACACAGTGAGCCACTATAACCACACAACCATTATTATCTGGGTGATTGCAATTCCCTGCATTTCTATAGGGTGTGATTATAACCTAATAAATATTTCCTTTAAATTTCAGGTGCCTGTGATCACACAAAGTGAGTAGCTGCAATTCCTACCTCACTTTTGAATGGCTTCAGGAGCTCCCTCTATTTAAAAAACTATGTGACTGATGAGAATTTACTGACACATGTCAAGAACATGTGCCCTTATCTGGAGTTTATGATGTGGGGTTAGCAAAGCCACAAGTGGTATCTTTGTAAAGCTAACCCAAAACTGGACTTGAGCAGGGAATATTCAGTTAACAACCCTCAGGGAGTTTCACCCTAGAGGTATCACCTATAGGTCCATGTATTCCCAACAGATAAATCCAGCCTGAGCAATCCTCTTGGCATGTCTCCCTACCCCAAACAGGCTCAGCTACAAACCAGTTTTGAATTACTAAAATGCAAATCAACCCAAACCTGTTCCATTTGGCCAGCACAAACCCATTTATCATCTGTAAGCAATTCTCGGTGCATGATTCTCAGAGTAGTCATTGATTCTGCTTGCTTCATTGTGAAGAAGTGAAGCATTAAACTTATCAACATTTTGTTACTGTTGTTAAGGCCAATTAAGAAAAATACTAGCACAGAAAAATATTTCAGCTCGAGTTAAGTCATCCTAATGAAGATGAAATCATAGAGCCACGAGGCCTAATTGTTTTAAATAACAATTAAAAAGTTAAAATACAATTAATTGTATCTGTAAGGCAATATGGCTGCAGAGAAGGGAAGTGCTATGGAAGTCATGGTTTTCAGGCTGTGACTTGCTGTCATTTTTGTAAAACACACCTGTGATTTGGACAAGGAAAGACAATGCCATATTTTGATGCCCAGTTTTGATCCTGGTGCTCAGTGGCACCAGCCACTCCCCACCATTCTGTACAGCAGACTGTTTCAAGGAATAGATTTAGAGAAATTAGAGTTCAGTTGTTTTCCTGCTTCTTCTGTGGACACTGATTTGGTTCCTGGTAATTACTTCGCAGTTCCTTTGGAGACTTATTCCATGGAGAGTGTATTTTTGCCCAGCAGCTCCATGGAAATGTTTTGAGAAATATTCCAACACACTTGAGTGCAGTTTAAACAGTGTTTCTTCAGGGGAAATGCTAAGCTCTTTCTTGTGAGGATGGAAAACCTCCAGAGATACTCAGGAGACTAAAGAAGGCCACTTTTGCAGTGATGTATGTATTTAAGCCCCACTTCTAATAGTTTGAGTAGATTTCCCCAATTTCCCATGACTGGGATTTCCATCTCTTAGCCTGCTGTGTGAATTCATATATTCTGAAACATGACCACTTATTTCTTCACTCTACACTGTGAACTCTGAGATGGCTAAAGCAGGGATACAAACCTTGTTTTGTACAACTGTCATAAACTATTCTCTCTTCCACCCTGTTTGGGGTAATAAATATTCAATTTTCCCTTCCCTCACCCATCCCTCACCAAGATACTTGTCTTCTTTGCACCCCAAAGCACCTCATTTCCTTGTGTTTTGATGACTTTGTGCTTTTATCAGCACAAACAATCCCAAAGAAGTGATTATTTCCCCCCAGAACTGCACAAGACCAAGACTCTTGACAGATTTGTTTCCACATTCAGTCAACCCATGGGAATTATAGTCATTATTCTGGTGTTTTGAGGTGTTTCCTCTCTGGAATCAACCTTACCTACTACATAATCTCCAAAGCCAATGGTGCTGAGGGTGATAAATGCAAAGTAAATCCCTTCACTGTAGGACCAGCCCTCTGTTATCTGGAAGAAGACTGATGGCAAGCAGAGGAAAACCAGGATGCCCGTGGCCAGGAAGAACAAAAGGGTCAGGAATTTGATCTTCTTCTGAAAAAAAAATAAACCAGTCCAATTATAATCATGATTTTGAACACAAAAAAGTTATATAAAATGGTGGCTATTCAAAGTGGCTATGTGGGATCAGAAGGATCTGAAGGATTTCTGCTGAGTGCTTTCTTTTCCTCTGTGCTTTTCCTCTTAGTTTTGCAGAGGAAGCCAGATGTTATGGGTGTTTAATGTCCACAGTGGCCCTGGAAGATGTAGCTTTTTACCTGATTGTATCCATGACTGTGACTATTGGAGGAATTCCTATCTGATGACAATTACCAGAGTCAAACCATTTCCACTTATCACCATACAAATTCATTTTTATCTTTTAGGTATTTGGGGTTGGCACTTAAATCCAGATTTTCCTGGGAAAAGAGACTTTTTTTTATAAAAAATTATTCCAGCATTTCTGACAGTACTATCTCCAAGAGCCTTGATTACTGACTCTATTTCTCATCGCATCAATGCCACAACTTGGCTCCTACCCAGTGGACATCTTACCACTAAAAAAAAAAAAAAATTTTAAAAAAATTAACTAATGAGCTCTTGATAAAGAATAGTCTGGACAGTGACTTTTGAAGCATTCTACTTCCCAGCAGTCATGAAGGAGCTTTGACTAGAGAACAAGACTTGTTATGTGTAGAGATTTGTCAGCCAGACACACAGAGTTTCTGTGTATAGAATTTTCCAAACCCAGATTGCCTGGAAATTAATGGCAACTGCTGGATAACTTTTCATGCCTTCATGTATTGTGTACATGCTTGAGTCTGTATCTGATTGAGCCTTATCCTCAGTTTAAGTTTGCCAGATATGACAAGAAATTCAGCATTCTGAACAGGGTTATCTGCAGCAATCATACCTTGTCCTGAAAGAGAATTACAGTAGGAGACACAGAAAAGCTATTCTCACTTCCTCAGCAGTGCTGAGAGAAGAGGAGGAGCTGAAAATAAATTGGGGCATAAACCAGATGAAAGACATCTTGTCTGTAGCTTGTTACAGGTGTCTCCTCATCTTTCAGCAGCTGGGCTCAAACTTCAGCCTGATGCTTCCTTTCTGTTAAGAGTGGAGGGGGACTGAAGGACTGGGTGATCAATTTGGAGGGGTAACACACTATGCATTGAGTCAAAATCTATTGAAACCTCTTCACCTCACCTAATTTTTACAGCTTTGCACAGCTCACCTGCTTTTTGCTGCCTCAAAAAGTGATGCTTAATCACCCTTACTGTTTCAGAGGGATGCATGCACTCCCCTAGAGTGTTGGCTCCTGAGATATGTGTCTCAAGGAGTGGGGTGGGATGCCCACTTTCTCCACTGATTGCTGAAGGGGGCTGGATTTCTGCCTTCTACATGGGAGGAAAAAATGCATTTCTTTCTCTGAATATCTCCTCTGTGGCTGGCATGCCTGCTTAGCTCTGCAAGTGAACAATGTCTCTTTTTTTGCCCTAGAAAAACATCTTACCCAGCACAAGAGCAAATATAATTGAGGATAAGGCAGGATGAAACTTGAGAAAACCACTAGAAATGAACATATAACTGTGCCTGAGTAAGTAAAACCAATTACCTTTCTCATTCCTTTCTCGTACAGGAATTTCCCCAGCTTTTTACAGAGCAGTGAGAGCATCTTGCCAACACGGTGCAGAAAAACAATGTTCAGAGGGATTCCAAAAAGAGCAAAAAACACACAGAAAAGCTGTCCCCCAGCAGTTTTAGGATGTAATGTGCCATAGCCTATTAAAAAAAAAAAAGAAAAAAAAAGAAAAAAAAAGAAAAAAAAAAGATGGGTCAAAGGAGATATTCCAAAGAACTGGATCAAATCATAGTCACACTCACTCCTACTCCAACCCAGCCTCTGCCTTTGACCCTAAAAGATGTGGCCTGTGCTTCTCAGCCCAAATGCACTCTTTTTTTCCTCTGAAAAAGGCAGCAAGCAGATGAAGTGGCTCACCCTGCATGTTTAGGGGAATGCAGGGAGCACTGTGTGTTCCCAACACAGCCATAGTGGGAACAACAACACAATCAAGAAGTAATTATGGGAAACATGCTCTGTCCTGTGACAAATACATGGAAAGTCAGAAAATAGAAGTCTGAGGATCTGGAAGACATCAGGGCTGGAGTCCCAGGCTGTTAGAACCACATGCAGCCATCTCCAGCTTCTTGTTGATGTGCCTGTGTGTTGGTGACCTCCCTGGCTACATCCCAGGAAGCTGCTGTGTCCAGATGCTGACTGCAGTCCCAAGACAGTGCAGTGTGCATTAGAATAGATGGTGCTAATTAGTCCAGACCTTGCTGGTGGCTGATTTATTCATGCCAGAGAGAGGTTTGTCCTAAAGTCCTACTAAGAGAGGATTTATCTAAGTAGTGGAACAACCCCAAACATGTCCTTCAGTCTCCAGACTCTTGGACCCTATGAGGTACATCCCCAAGTGCAAGAGTACTGAACTTTGTGCATGTCCTTATGCTATCCATGACCCTGGGAAAATGCACTTCCCAAGTTCATCTCAAGGCATCCATTACTTGGAAAATGCAATGTTTTCTTTGGGTAAAAAGACAAAACAGCTGAGTGATTTTTTTTTTTGGCTACTAGATTCTCAAATGCATGAGCTGTCTTGTGCTCCGTGTTGCAGAAATATTTCAATTTAAATGATGGGTCAGAACCCTCCCCTTCTACAGCAGGAGATCTCCCTGTGGGCTCAGGCAGCACTTACAGAGCTCCAGTGGTGCTGGGACATTACTGGGGCCCTTGGGACATGTCACACTCACAGATCAGTGAGGCAGAGCTGCTTAGGGTCTGCTGGGAGTGAGGCCTCAGCACCACTCTGTAAAAACACAGATTTGACTTCCACTGCATGACTGTGAAGCAGGTGCCAACAGTATGGATTTTATCCTTAAGTTTGGCATGCCTGCACTTTTTGGGATGTACATTTGAAAGAAAGGACAAAGCAGGTAGGGGCAGGCAGGATCTGTAATGGTCAGAATAGCTTGAAGCAGTGGTGTAAAATTCTCAGCATTTGCCTTTATCCCTTCCCACTTTTTCTTCCTGGCATGTTACTAATTGAATATGTGAATTGACAGCTGGAGAAAGTGTCCAGGTCCCAGCAGGATTCACTTCCTTACTTACATTTTTTATGCTTTACAACACTCTCAGATTTAAAGCCTGGAATAAACACCAGTAAAATGAAGTGCATCTCCCACCCACAAATATCAGCAGAGTGAACATTATAACAGATGTCTTGAACAGAAGAAACAAGTGGGAAATAATTGGAAAGGCCAGTGATATTTGACAAGCCAAAATAAAGCATGGACAGCTGTGCAGTGGGAAGGTCTTAGATCAAGTCCATGCCTGCTTGCCACCCCATGACAATAGAGGGGTGGAGATTTTATCCTGGAAAATATTATCCATTCATGTCCTAATAACCAGATATAACAAGCATCACTCACACAAGAACACATAAATGGAAAGTATTAGACCCACCTATTGTGGAGACAACTGTGCCTGCAAAGAAGAAGGAGTTGCTGAAGTCCCAGTTGCTCTCTTCAAACTGTGACTCATTTCCAACTGGGTACACTCCATTTTGAATGGCTTCAATCAGGTTCTGGGAGAGAAAGCAAAGTTTGGTACCACCATGATCGTTTTTCTCAAGTGCTTGCTTCAAAAATATTATAGGTTTAGCCAATTACTGCTCCTTTCCTGCAAGCATCACTCACCTCACTTCAGAGATTGTCTGACACTATTCACACCTTCCCCTCCAAGGTTGGGAAGCTGTAATCCTGTGGGTTTGGGTGTTCAGCTTCTGCCCTGTTTGTGCTGACTACTCTAGCGGATGTTTGGAGACAAATGATTTCTTTTAGTGTGACCAAGGACCTTGTTTCTTTCAGGCTAGGTAGTTTGGAATATCATGATCCTGTGGGTGACTAGGATGTGGCAGAGCAGTGGTTTAAGAGATGGTTGTTGGATTTGGACTTGCACTTGAGATGGCAGTGGTAGATCCAAGATCTGATCACCCACCTGCATGAGCAGTGGCTCTGATCCCTCCCAGGGGTGCATCAGGGAGTTGTGGCCACTGAGAATTTAATTTCAAGTCTGTATTCTGATTAGTGTCACAGAATTAAATTCAGAGAAAGCCCATTGATTTGCAAAGCCTGACATACACACTCTTCTCCAAACTGTATGCATGAATACGCATAGATAAATTTACACATTTACACACATGTTTGCAGAGATGATTTGGGTTGAGTTGAGACTGCCTTGCCACACAAGGCTTGATTAAATATTTCTTTCACCTCTCCAGTGCTATCATTTATCACTTTATGCATTTTCAGACTTCTCCTTGGTTTAAATTCTAAGTGCTGTTATTTTTTTTTCTTTTTCTTTTTTTTTTTTTAAGTTAAAAGGAAATCTAAAAAGCAAACAGCACTTAGCTGTCCCTGTCTTTAGCAAACAGAGAACATTGAACTGGACATCTAGAAGGCTGGCTGGTTTCTACAGAAATACCTGAAACAAAATCCAGGACAGAGCCCTTCCAGAAGCAGGACACATGCTGGAATAAATTGTACCAGCAAAATCTTACTCCCTGCTTCTTCCCTCACTATGTTTTTTAGGATGGTGTCTCAGAAAATCAAGGCTAACAAAAATAACTTCCATAGCCCTTGCACAAAGATTTCTTTGTCTTAAAAGCTCTTTTTTTTTTTTTAAATCTTCTCCTGTACCCATAAAAACCAAGGTGAAGAGGGTGCATGCATGAGTGAAACAGGGGCTGAATTGCTGGTTGTGCTATTAGAAACACCACTTCTTCCCCACATTTCTTTACTCTGTGAACCATTAAGAGCTCCATTAGTTTTCCATGTGGAAATGCTTCCAGGAAGGCTTTAACTCCTCATTTTCTCCTGCATTATAGCAGACAGAGCAATGAAACACCCAAGTTGGAGAGACAGCCATCTTCATCTTCATCTTCCTGTGCCATGACCAGACATACTTTCCCCTGACCAGGCTACCTGTTTCACTTCTGCAGCATCCTCCAAACCTAAACTCTGATCATGCCACCCTCCTTGTAGTTATTTGGAGTTACTATTTTTTTCCCATACAGACCTTTCCTTATTGTTCTTTTGTGCTATCTGTGATGCTATTTTAAGCGGCAGCCACACCTACCCATTTCAGACAGCCTCATTTTTCTTGCCTCATTGCGTATGAACACAGCTCCACTAAAAGCAGAATCAACAGGAGGCAAGACCCCAAAAACGCAGGATATTGTGGGATGGGGATTTTTTAATAGCTAACACAAAGAAGGTTTTTCTAGGTAAATGAGCTGCAGTGAGCTGCCTGCTCACACCAGAGAGGGATTTGCTGGAAGCATCCAAGTGACCACAATCAGAAGGAAAGCAGTGAGAGTTACTCGTGTAGCAAGGATGAGTAGGAAACCTCTGCTGGGGAAAGAAGAGGGAGAAAGGACTTCCACTCACCTCCATGAACTGCTCCATCTCTGCCACCGTGAGCTGGGTGAAGTTCTGCAGAAAAGCCTCCTTCATCTGGGCAGCTGCCCTCTTCTCCTGCTTCTCAGCTGTCCTCTCCAGAGCCTGGAACACGGCAGCACCCACCAGCAAGTAGACAAAGTAGCCGGCCACCAGCAAAGCTGTCTGCAGCTTGCCACTGCACATGGCCTTCAGTGAGGCACTGCAGGGGACCCGGAGCGATTGTAAATCCCTGATACTCCTGGGAAGCCTCCCCCGGGCAGGAAGAGCCCTCCCAGCTCTGGTTTCCTCTGGGATCCTGCACTGGCAGGGATGGCGAGCTGCCAGATGCATTCATTGGGAAGCTGGAGGGGAAAGAAATAAACCACAACAAACCCAATGCCCCTCCCTCAAAGAAAAAAACTTTCCATTCTCTGGGCTGCACGCTGTTTAGGGATTTCCTCTTGTCTGTGAAACTCTCACTTGCTGTGTTCTCAGGAAAAGTGGGTCAGGATTTGAGGAGCTGGCAGGTGGCCATCTCCTGCTCGGAAGGCTCTGGGGACAGGTGAGGATAGTCCGTACAGGGTCCATAGGGAAGATTGTTTGGAAAACCATGGTTTGCCCTCCTGTGTCTCCTGCTGAATCCAAGAATTGGACTGCAGGGCAAGCCCCTGATCCCAGAAGCTCCTTCTTGCCCTGTGTTTAAGGGCAGCCTCAGGGAAATGCAGCTGGATTGTTCTTTTGGGCTTCACTTGACTGCTGGCAGCTCAGGGCAGGGTCCTGCAGCCCTGCAGAGCCTCAACAGCTCAGAGCAAAACCATGGACACACAGACTCTGGGTTGTGTATGTGCCAAACCTGAACAGGTTCTTCTGCCAACAATTCCTCTGCAGTGTACCCAAGGGAATACATTACACTGGTACTGGGTGCACAGTTAGATGAATAAAAAAAGTGGCTATGCCACCAAATCCATGGAGTCATAAAATCACAGAATTGTTTCGGTTGGAAAATACCTCTAAGATCATCAGTCACGGTGCTTAGGGACACAGGTCAGTGATGGGCTTGGCAGTGCTGGATTAATGGTTGGACTTGATGATCTTGAGGGTCTTTTCCAGCCTAAGTGAATGTGATTTTCTGTTACCTACAGCAATGCAGCCTCTGCTGATTTCAGAAGGATGGTTCTCATGCATTGAGAAGTCACTTATATAACAAGTCAGAGCTTGTTCCCATCAACTCCAAGAATAATTTTGGTGCCACTGGGAAGAATTTGTAGGGTGAGAGAGGGAAGTCCTTGAATGAAGATGTTGATTTTGGAACAGACAGCAGACAGGTCAGAGCTTGGCTGCACCATGGACATTATTAACACTCATTAATTTTCTTGACTTTATATTTCCAAACATTTTCATTTGCTTTGTGCACAATTTTTATTTCAGCAGTATTTCATTACTATTTCTATTTTGTTACTTTAATAATGAGAACACACTGAAGCAAATCACCCTTTGAAAAAGCATTTAAAATGCACCACTTATTCTATTCTTCAAGTCTTTGTGTTTTTATTGAGTTTGAAAATACCAAGAAAAAGGCAGAGACTCTGGGATTAGCTTTGCAGAACTGGTGTAAATGAGAAGTGGCACGTGTCAACTGCAGGTTGTCCTTTCACATATAAATCTGTTTGACCTCAGAGGAAAACAGGAAGACTATGAATGAAGGTAAGCAGCTTCCAAAACCCTTACAATGTTTGAAGATTTTCCTTAGGGTTACTGGAAAAGGGTTTGTAGAAACAGGATGTGTCGTGTTTCCTCTAACTTCTTTTGAAGCTACACGTCAAAGGTGTGCTTCTTCCTCAGATTTAAATTATTGATCTAAAATAAGGACAACCACGACTCCATCCTTTTGTGTCTCTCATTCTCCCAGCCCAGTGAGATAAAGCCCTTTACATGTACAAGTGCAACATGTCCTCATCATTCTCAACAGACATGAAAGTAATTCATTAAGTGAATTATTTCCTCAGTTCCTCTGAGGGGAAATGGAGAGAAAAAAACATGAAACTCATGGAAGATCATGAGATTTTTGATATTGATGGCAGCTGCAGTGGTTTGATTGAGTGGGTAAGATGCCAAGAAGCCTCATCTTTCCTATGCTGTCTCCTCCAGTCTGTATACATATACAAAATTGGGTTTCCCTGTAAGCCCCTATTTGTGCCTGCATCTCCAGAAACCTTTGATTGCAAGTAAGTTTGGTGACCTTGGTTTTACTCTAGCTCTGGAACAGGCAATTACACATCAACATTTCTTAGTCCGTTTCTTCATACGAAGAACTTTTAATAACGTGCCTGTGTGTCTTTAATAACCACTACAGATTGTTCAGATGTGAGAAGAGTGTCCCATCACACAGCATCTTGTTCATGCTTGGGTTTACACTTCCACAGGGAACAAGGGAGGGAAAGCATAGCTCACTGCTGGGATGTTTGCAGATAAATTGCTTTGGGGGCACACTGCTGGCACATGTTCAGTCAGCTGTCAACCAGTACCCCCAGGTCCCTTTCCATGTGGGCACTGTCCCACTGTCCACTCTTCCCTTGGGACTGCCCCATTGCCACCCAACCAACTTGTGGCTTGTAGCTACACCAACAAGATCCACTGGGCTGCCTGAGGCTGTGGTGGGTTGGGGTGTAGTTTCCTGGCAAGGGGTGAGGGCAGAACGTGGCTACCACTGCAAACCTCGTGCCCAGATGCAGTGAGAGGGCTTCCTCAGGGCCCAGGAGCTGGGAGCTGAATGTGCTAATCCCGTGGTCTGTCTGTCCCACTGCCCTCATCCAGCGAGCAGGGCAGACCTGGACATTCTCAGCAGGTTCAGCCAGCCCTGCTGAGTGCTCATGGAGCACGCTCATGGTGATGAGACAGGATGAGTTCAAGTCGGGAAGGCATCCTGCAGCTCAGCCAGGCAGGGCTGTGGGATCTGGGCCCTGCAGGGTCTTCTGGTGGGTTTGGCTTTTTGGGACGCATGGCTGGGCTGGGAAAGCTGGAATGGGCAACCGGCAGTGCCACTGGAACAAGGACTGGCAGCCCTTCTTTGGGCTGGAGGTGGATCCTGGGCCACAGAAGATTGAAGGGAAGTTGGGATGGGCTGGTCATAGCCTTGGCAGACAAGGAGGCAGCTTGTCTGGTAAGGCAGTTAATTAAAACTTTTTGTTCTTGAGCTAGGAGACATCCATGACGCAGTTAAGGGACCAGGGAAGGAGAAGGCATGCTGACTTTTTCCACCTGCATTATTTACCCAGTCCATTGCAGGGAAATCCAGGCAGTGAGATCCAGTGGTAATAGAGGGCAGGGAGCATTTCCTGCCTGTAACATAATGTTTTCTTACACTGAGTTCTGCTTTTCCTCCTCCACACTCCAGTCACAGTTTAGCCATTTTCTTTTTCTACATATGGCATCTTGCTGCAGCATTATGCATTATGTGTCCTTCAGCAGATTATAGCCTGAAATAAATTCCAGTTAAATGGAAAATATCTGTTTCCATGGGAATTACTTACCATGTGATTGTGGTTGTACTTCCTGTTGTGCTTAGGGCTAAAACCATTAAATGATCTGTATTTTTTACACTTTCCTACAGTTCTCCTATAAATATCTATTCCTCATAACTGGTCAGAACATTCAGTCTTCAAATGTGGGTCATTTTGGTTTTTATGCGGTGATCTTACGCCAGATTATTAAACACTTAGGATAATGCTGGATTCCTCATACTTCCTAGTTTGTTATTTCAGGTCTGCAAAGCCAAATTCCTGTGGGTAGCTATCAGCTGTCAAGGAAATGGGCTGATATTCAGCAATGAAGAAAATCCTGAAGCTGATCACTTGCCTTTGGTAGCTGGCTAAGACCTCTGGTGTTCAGGAGGGAAGGGCTGCTGTGTCAGGCAACCCAGCATGGAGAACTACCCAAGTGCTGTGTGTGTCGTGGCCCACAGCATTGGCAACAGTGGTCAGTTGAGTCCAGGAGAAAGGGAGAGGTGTGATAAAGATATTTTAACGTTTGGTTTTATTTCTCATTATCCCACTCTGATTTGATTGGTAGCAAATTAAATATGTTTCCCAAATGAGCTTGAGCTATTTCTCTGTTCTTGTCTCAACCCACAAGCCTTCAGTCCTTATTTTCTCTCTCTGTGCAGCCAAGGTCAACCGACCACAAGCAGTGAGTACTGGTGCCTGCATTCCCTGCCAAAGTGAGGCACAGACACTCAACAAGAGGAAGCATTTGCTCAAGATGACATTTATTGGCATCTTTGCACAGGGTGAAACTTCCAGAAGGATTGGACTCTCCCACAAAGGGAGAGCATTCAGCGTCCATGCAGTAACAGGAGTCTCTAATTCCAGGCTCCTTGCCACGGCCTCTTCGTCTTCAGATCTGACCCCCAGAGTGAGCTTTTGCTGCTGGAGAAAGGCGTAGCAACAATTTCCAGCACTGACAAAGCAGTGTCTTGTCCATGTCCTGCATGCTCAGGAATGTGGCACCTCCTCCCCAGGGAGACAAGGATGGGTGGATACTCCTGCTGAACAACAGTGAAGCTACAGAGGTCCTTTTTTGGTACCACAAGTTTGAACCACAGTCAGATCTTCCACTCCATTGTGAATTGTGTCAGCACGAGAGCTGCTTAAGCTGCAGCTATACCCCTTGTAAAAGGTTCTCACAGAAGCCACACCTGTGGTCCTTTCACTACTTAACTGTAATGGTTTTAACTTCTTTTCTTCTCTGCCAAGGCCAGAATTAATAATACTCGGGAAATGCCAAGCTTGAGTTCAGTGTAGGTTGTTTATTATATTTTATCAATTTACAGTATTTACAGGCTCACTAGCCCTGAGTTTAACAACCAGGCTAGGGAAGCAAGACAAAATAGAGTGCTTCCAACTCTTACCAAGGTTATTTATTAGATAATTACCCAATAATAAGGGGACACCTATATTATTTAAATTTTGACCCAATGATAACCACCCAAGGCCCACGATGCAGACATTTTTCACCCAATTAGAGAAAACCACTCAAATCCATGAAGAAGAAGGAAGAAGAAGGCAAAGAAGAAGGACAAAGACAACATCCAAAATCCTCCATTTGANTTACAGGCTCACTAGCCCTGAGTTTAACAACCAGGCTAGGGAAGCAAGACAAAATAGAGTGCTTCCAACTCTTACCAAGGTTATTTATTAGATAATTACCCAATAATAAGGGGACACCTATATTATTTAAATTTTGACCCAATAATAACCACCCAAGGCCCACGATGCAGACATTTTTCACCCAATTAGAGAAAACCACTCAAATCCATGAAGAAGAAGGAAGAAGAAGGCAAAGAAGAAGGACAAAGACAACATCCAAAATCCTCCATTTGATTCATATGTATTACTTTACACTAAAACCCCAAATTCATGTTTCTGGGATACCAACACTTAATCGGCACTTTGGTGTGCATTTTGTGTGTATCCAGCTTTGATTAGTTCAGCCTACACCAGTGGCTGAGTGGGGGTGGGGACAAAGGGTGGGGTTGTCTGGCTTGTGATGTGCTGTGACAGCTGTGACATCACAGGGGCTGTGTCACAAAGGGGGCAGCTCTAAAAGGCCCCAGCAGGTAACGCTGGCCCAGTGTTGCTTGGGCGAGCGGTGAGAGCACACGTGCTGGGGAGGCTGGGCTGGGGGCAAGGGCCGGGACAGAAATGCTGCACCCAGGGCTGGCTTCTCCCCATGCATGCAGGGACAGCCCCTCATGGGACAGCCTTGGGCAGCCCTCGGGGCTGCTGCTGATGCCGCTGCTGCTGGGTCTGTGGGACA
>VWYP01031039.1:9950-45376 GCA_013400435.1 Pycnonotus jocosus
GTGCCCTGGTGGCCAAGAAGGCCAATGGCATCCTGGCCTGGATCAGGAATGGTGTGGCCAGCAGGAGCAGGGAGGTCATTCTTCCCCTGTACCTGGCGCTGGTGAGGCCACACCTTGAGTGCTGTGTCCAGTTCTGGCCCCTCAGTTTAGGAAGGATGTTGAGATGCTTGAGCATGTCCAGAGGAGGCAACAAGGCGGGAGAGGAGCTTGGAACACAAACCCTGTGAGGAATGACTGAGGGAGCTGGGGGTGTTTAGCCTGGAGAAAAGGAGACTCAGAGGTGACCTTCTCACTCTCTACAGCTGCCTGAAGGGTGGTTGTAGTCAGCTGGGGGTTGGTCTCTTTCTCCAGGCAGCAACGGACAGAATGAGAGGACACAGTCTTAAGCTGTGCCAAAGGAAATATAATTTGGACATTAGGAAAAAGGCTTTTACAGAAAGGGTAAGAAAGCAGTGGAATGGTCTGCCTGGGGAGGTGGTACAGTCACCATCCCTGGATGTGTTTAAAAAAAACACTGGATGTGGCACTTGGTGCCATGGTCTTGTTGAGGTGTTAGGGCATGGGTTGGGCTCAATGATCTTAAAGGTATCTTCTAACTTTATGATTCTGTGATTATTAAAATTTACCTTATCAAGGGTGAGCTAGTCATGATGGGAGCAAGACCAAGAGCTTTTTCCTACATTCTAAGAAGAATGTCAGCTACAGGAGTGCATCTTCTGGCACCATCAGAGCGTGGAGGGGCTTGAATAAGCACCATAGTAATTTTGCTCATATGATAAACTGTGTCTTCTTTGCAGAAACTCTCTTTTTTAGCAAGTAAGTTAAAATTATCTGACTCTATATGGACAATTTCAGACCTAAATGTTAAGATATTGACACAAATTATTGTTACTGAAAAATACTTTTATAATGAGAAGTATTTTGCAAAGGCAATCCCCATCCTGTGCTTATTCAATTAAGAGTGGTTGCAGAAAACAAGTCAGCTATAGGCTCCGAAACTAAAATGCTGTAGAGGGATCTAAGTCCTCATATAAATCTGAAGTTTTTTCTCATTATTGTACAGGGTATTTAGTAAGGGAATAAGAATCCAGGCAAGTGGTAGATTCTGGAGTCAGTGCAAAGATGGGATTTCTTTCTGAAAAGAGACAAACAGATAAAACCTGTTGGTTTGGGGTTTTCTTTTGAAAATAAATGAGAAGCTTAATGAGAAGCTCCAATGAGTGATTGGAAACATGGAAACATAAGAAAAGACAACTCTGTAGGCTAATAATTGATGATTTCATCAGTTTGAGAAATCATCCAATAGGGTTTGAGTAGGAAAGAATATACTCAGAGAATCTTTTCTGCTTGCTTCTCCTTTTTAATATGTAATCAGAGACCTTGTGCTCTGCAAACTCTTCCACTACTGATAACAAGTCACTACTTAGGTTTCAGAATGCATCCACAAACTGTGAATGAAAACTAGAAAAGAAAGAAAAAAACCAACCAGGTTCAAGGCTTTTCTGTTTGTCTCCTGATTTTACACAAAGGAATCTCTATGTGCAATTGGGTTGTGCATTTTTAGGGGAGATAACAGTATAGAAAAGAATGGAGCTTTAACAGTCAAACTTTATTACAATATCATTTTACGTAAGTAGACAGTATTTTTTATTCATTTACTTTTAATGATTTGTATATTTTTTCTTTACAGTAAATAATCCAGTTTTCATACTTTTGTATTTACAACCTTTCTAATATCCTAGTACTTCTTTACATATTGTCAATTGATTCCTCTCATTCCTAAGGATTCATAGTAATCAAATATTTATAGAGAATTAATGTTTCACCTTGATCATTACTTAGTCACTTAGTAAGTAACATTTTTTTAATCTTGTCTTGCAAGGAAATCCTTCCAGGTTCCTAATTTTAGTTCTTGCTCTTCTCTGGACTCCAAAAAATCTGTTAGTGTATTTTTCTTCAAAGACAGGATTCTAGCCTGAAGATTGCCTTTGGAGTGATCAAGAAACCCCCAAACATTAATCCAAACAAGAGTAATGCAGTGCCAGTATGGAAAAAAATGGTCTATAAACATGTTGTTGTTTTATCTCAGAGAATTTCTATCAACAGGTACTAAAAACATATAACTACAATAGTTTCCCTGAAATATTTTTGCCCAGATAGTTTAATTTATAAGAAAAATAGATTACCTCTGGAAAACATTTATTGATGCATGCTTCTTTTCTATAATGTGTGTAATTTTTATGGGTGTTTTGTTATTCCACCTCTAAAGAAAATAGGGGGTTTTTTTAATCCCCTCCAGACCGAAAAATACTTTGCTTAGGTTGAAGGTCTTCTGGTTTGTCACTGGAAGGCCCCTTTACTTGCTGATTTCTACTCATTAAAGTGGTAGTTTATCCACCTTCAAATGTCTCTGCTCTGTGTCACAGACACTTATTTGTTCTCTAGCCATCAAAGTGTATTAAAATTAACAGCAGTCATCACATGAGTGGAGGGTAGCCATTCTCAGACACACAGATAGTTATATACTCACAGCAGGAAACTTGCAATCAAATTCTAACAAAAGGTCACATTTGCAATAAGTAAAGGAAAATGTAGGTAATTGGTTATGGAATCAGTTAATATCTTTGCAGGCCTTGAAAGGCACTCTGATGGACTTGAAACCTTTTTGTTCAAGTAATTAAAAGTGAGGTATTGTGATAGTATTAAAAAACTCAGAAAATTCTTGGTGTGCTGTAAAATGGTGTCGCTACAACGGCAAACAAATTTTAGAGGGAAAATTATTTGTGGCTTGTTTGAAAAGATGTACAGACCCAGATTCTGGCTGAAATACAGAAAAGGAATAAGGAGTGAAATGCAGGAAAATGTGAAGAGTAACCCTACTAAATATATTTTTATGCCTGGCTTCAAGACATGCCCACTCTTTCCCTCAGCTCGTTTAGTTTCATGGCTGCTTTAGAAATACTGGGCTGTGGTGTTTTCCCAGGCTTCCCACAGACTTCAGGATATCTGCTGATTTGGAAAGCAGTGACTGACTTTCTGAGGCTGCAAAGCATTTCAGTGCTGGCTGGAATTCTGCTTCTTCTAGTGGTACAATGCAGTCCTGGGCCACATCTACAGTTTAACTGTGTCCTGGATTGGACAGGTCCCTGCCACAGAAGGCAGAGCAGTGACCTGTCATGGGACAGACTGTGGAAATGCACTGTTGTTTTCTTTATCCATCAAACACTCTAGTTCAAGCTGAGAGTTTTAATCTAGTTCAAGCTAGGACTTTCTGACAGTTTTTGGTATGACTGGGGACAGAATCATCAGGGCATCTGGTGTGACACACTTAGTCTGCCTGTAGAAAATAAAAGTTGGCACCTGAGGGCCCTCAGCAGGAGGTTGGGTGCTCCCTTGAACAAAGCATGGTTCATCCCATGTCTTTCCACTTATGTTCTGTTTTTTGAGTTGTGAAAAAAGATGTCTGCTGGATGAAATGGAAACGGCATGTGACCTGGGCATATTCCTGAATCAATGGGTGGGGACACTTGGCAAGAAGAGAGAAAGCATGATTTAAAACTTTTGCTTGAATAAAAATTTTAAATAACTAAACAGCCACTTAATATTCTCAAAGAGTTATTTTCTTCTCACCAAGTGCTCTGACAGCAAAACTAGACTGTCACATTCACACTGACTCCTCTGTGTCTTAATCCAGATTTGATGGATCCATTCAAGTTCTGGCCCCTTCTACAAATATGAGCTCAGGCTGGTTTTGCTCCAGAATAGCCCCAAGCCTGGCATTCAGGGAGCTTCCTGGTAGCTGAGGAAAAGCCATCACTGGGCCCTGGTCTTTCCAACTATTGGTGAGTCCTTCCCTTGCTGAGAAAATTGAAAGTGGAACTGGCCATGTGAGAATTTGGTGGAGGAACTCCATGTAGCACAAAGGAACTTTGGCCCTCTCAGAGATCCCCAAAGAATTCCCAGGAGCTTTCTTAGCTGGGACTGGCAGTGGGGATAGAACCAGAGCTGTGGATGAGATACCTATGGATTTTCAGGTTGCTTCCAAGCAATCCACGTGTGCCGGTGTTGTCCCAGATGAGCAAGGGGTACAGCTTTGTAATTTTGACTCCCTTAAATGAAAATAAACGCTCACCTAACAGGAAGCTTTGCCCTCCATTCAGCTATGCTCTCTGCAAAAGTTCTGAAGGAACTGATAGTTGCCAACAGGAAAACTTAATTTCTTCTCCTGTTTTATTTTCTAATAGCTAAATTATCCTAACAAAGGCAACACAGGCCTGATCATGGAATACTGTGTGGATTCTCCCAAGGAGAAATTTGGAAAGGAGAAGAGAACTTCCAAGGCAGAATCAAAACCTCATTAAAATAAATTCAGTGGAAGACCACAGACTGTTCTTCCTGAAGGAAAAACTGTTTCAGTGTCAGTCACTCTCTCCAGGCTCAGTTTTCCAATTCCCACGTGTCTATGGCTCACATTATCTTACCTCTGCACTACTTTTAGTGATTCTCTAGCAAAGTGAGGCTGAGAATGGTCAAGCCTCAATTTTCTGTGTTGTCTGAGCATAAGCAGATAAAGAAATCACTTTTAATTTTTTTCCTTCCTTTTCTTTCTCACGCTGGTGTCTGAAGTGACCGTCAGCGCTTAGACCAATGCTGGCATGAAAAGTGGTTTGCCTTGTATTAGAAAGAGTGACAAGTGTCATCTCAAATATGTGCTCCTTAAGCTCTGCTGCTGTGCTAATGCTGCAAATAGGAGGAGGGAAAATCTGGTTAAAGTTTTCTGACCGTCAGGTTTTTGATTGTGCCAGTCCTGACACAACCAAATTAGTTGGTTCAACAAATTTAGTATTATAATGAAGTTGTGAAAATTAGTAAAAACATTCAAAAGACTGAATTTTGAACATTGAGTATTCCAGAGAACTGGGATGTAATCTGTAAACTATATGAGTGAGCGAAGAAGAGGAAGAAAAACTCTTACCAGCAACAAATCAGTTTTATTTGTGTATCTCTCCCCAGAGAATTGGCAAGAAAGAAGATAATAGAGCATTTTCTGAATTGCTAGGTGGAGACTATTTGCTCAGTTCTAATTGAAATTATTGTAGAAAACCCTTTGCAAATTTGCAAGACTTTCAATTAATAAGAAGAGAGAAAATACCCAAACATCTTCTTGTATTTAAGCAATCAATCATAGGTGGAAATTAGAAGTTTGAGTTAGACAATATTTGAATCCATTATTGCAGTAGGTAAGTGTTACTTTACAGGTTGAAATACCTTTGCCTAAGCTATGTTACAAAATTTCAAATAACAGACATTTTTTAAAAAAAAGACATAGGTAGGGATCAAGTTGTTTCAGTTAATTAATGAATTTATCCAACTAAAAGGCAAGAAAATGGAAATGCTGAATAAAATTAAGAACCTCTCAATCTTTCACCTCTTTCTAAGCTAAACTGTAGTAAAAAATATCTAGTCTAAAGCAATTTTCACGGAAGTTTTATTTTTTTTATGTAGGATATTTTTTTTGGAAACAGAGTGGAACTTTTTTTTAGGACATTCTCTTTCAAACTATTTAGCCATGTGGGATCAAAATATTCCAGCCCTGTGGTATGAGGCCCTCAGAGCTCACCTTGCTCAGCTTGTCTGAAAGAAGATCAAGATGTAACCTGATCACTGGTAACAGGAATTTCATAGTGGAAAAAAGGTCTGACAGTAGGGGATTACAATCTTGTTGACACAAACATCCAGAGATCCTACCGAAGCTAGATGGCATTTCTTGAAATACAATACTGTTTCCTTGCTGTGAGGGTAACAGAGCTTTTTTTGCCTATACATCTAATCAGGTTCCCATCCTGGAAGTGTCTTGGTCTCTGCTGTCCTCTGCCTTTGATTGACTGAAATGTCACAGCCCTGGGGCTTGAGAAAAGGTATTTGATTGATTAAGGATGTATGAAATTTAACTTCCCTGAGAAGATGATATGATGGGCCTTTCAAAGCCTATAAAAGATACCAAAGATCTTGTTGAACACATTTGGGCTTGCTTGGGATTTTTTTCATAAAATTTTGAATTAATGGTTTGTTTTTGGGTTCTGGAGATTTTATTAGACATAATTACTTTTCTGTACTAAAATTCTATTAAGATTATTATCTTTGTCATAACAAAATTCCCCAGGAGCATTCACATCACCTTTCAGAAATTATCTCTGTCCTCTTATAAATCTGAAATATTTACTGTCTTATTGTCCACTTTCCTTCTGTAGCCATTTTCCAGTGCCATACTGGAAATGATGTTTCATCATCTGCAGATTGAGTCAAATATAGATTAAATGTAGGAGGTTTTTTTTAATTGGGATTATTTTTGTAGAATTTGCCTTTGATATTCTCTTCACGCAAATCCCCCATCCATCTTTCAATGACTGAAATACCCGGCTGGCATCCCAATAAACTTTGAAAAATAAAGTTATTTTAAAATTGTATGGTAAGTTTGAAGGCTGAGAGGCTATGTGTGACGCTGATTGGGCTGATATTTGTACAGTTTCATGTTCTCAATCCAAGTCAGACCTTCAGCTGCTCCTGCTGGTCCCAGCCATGGCTGCACAGTCTGTGCTTGTGGCTGCAGCACCCAGCCTGCCCTCCTGTTGAAGGTGTAAATTACAATTGTTCTCCTGAGTGACGAGAGCATGGTTTTGCAGAACAGAGCCTTGCACCCCCAAGGTATGTGGCTTCTTGCTGACAGGGCCATGCAGGAAAGCCTGGTAGAGACAAAAAGCTCCAAAGGAGGGATCACATCAGTTTTCTGGATGCCTGTGAGGGCTGTTAGGGGTGCAGCCACTTCCAGCAGTAAGCCTGTCTCCTGGCCTGGCTTCCTAACTCTCCTTGGTTTCCTGGGGAAAAGATGCTTTGAGTTTTCCTGGTGTTCCTGATGTCACCCTGCAAGGAGGGGAGGGAGGGACAGTGCTGAGAGCTTGACAAAACATCTTTTTCCTTTATGCATCACCACAAAGACAAGTTGGGAGGACATAGAAGGCTTGGTTCATAGTAGATAGAGCAGCTCATTGTATGCATTTTGTAAATATTAGAGGGTTCAGAGAACAGAATAATAATGTTTAGCAATAAAATATTCATAATTTATCTTTTTATAAAGCTGATAAACAAGTAGTATCATGAAACCAATTTAAAATGTCCTTTTATTTTTTAAAATCTCAAATTGGTTCAGCTCTCAGGATAATTTCCACTGTAAATTTTATGTTGCATATTTAATACTATTTGGTTTCAAGTAATTATCTGTTTTAAATCTTACTGTTGCAGTTTCCTTGTATGCCCTAGGGCAACTGTGTATAAAGTTATCAAAAAGATACTATATTCAAAAGGAACAAAATATGTAAAGCTTTGTCATATTTTTACAATCCCATGTATATTTATCATAGTTTCTAATTATTCTTTTTGCTTTACTGCATATTATTAGTTTAATTGAACCATAAACTTTAGACTAATAACACCAATTTGTCTTTCATTATACTTTGCTCTATTAACTTTTACAAATGGGTTCATCTCAGTCCCTGATTGATGGGCTCACAGCAACTGTGCTAGATTTCTTGCCCAAATAGCCACGTTGCATTTTCTGTTCTTGGAAGATGCTTTTTCTTTTTTTTTTTTTTTTTCTTTCCTCCCTCCCCTAGATAGATTTGATTCTTTATTCTTAGAGTTTCAATACAAGACACATTTTGTAACTTGCCTCTTCCAAACATTAGCCCTTCTGGCAGAAACCACCAGCAGTAAAAAGAGCTGGAGTTCTCAATTACTTTGAGAGATCCTTTTCAAAATAAAATGTTTGGTTCAAAGTCCCAGTAAAGCTATTTTCTCTTCATAATTGGAGGAATTTGAATCTCCTAGTAATCTTCATGGGCAGGCATTTCTCTGATAAGTGATGGGAGTTTCATGAAAATACAAAATCATAAATCTTTTGGGAAAAAACCCCCTCATAATTACAAAATTACACAAAAATAACTAAAAAACTGCAAAAAACCCCAGCAAATGTGAAAAGCTGATATAGGGCCACTTAGCAAATTCATAGTTTGGTTAAGGCCAAGACTTTTTAACAGCATAGTCCTCATATCCCCTTCTAGTCTATTCACAAATCTTATTAATCTGCAGGGTGAAAAATTAGCATTGAAAGTAAGCTGGTCTCTCCCAACTGGGTCAACTCTTATCTCTCTAAACTTCACAGGTTTAGTGATGCTCTGCCTTGCACTGTCCTGTCTCTACATGGCAATTCCTTGATCACTGCCCATGTCCTGTCAAGACTTCTGGTCCTACTGTCACATCTTTGAAAATTACAGAAGTAGACAAATATGTCTTTGCTATTCTTATTGAGGTTCTGTTTCTCAAATAATTTGCAACACAGCTTTCCCTCACTCATGTTTTTCTTCCACTTCAAAAAACATTTTCTCTTTTGTACTGTCTGTTCTTCTATTTTCACGCAGGCCTCAAGTGCAGTTGTCTTCCCAAGATTCTTTCCAGGCAGAAAAAAAAGGAGCTCCAATCCAGCCTAAGCCAGACAGATATTTGCAGTATCACCTAAACATGTAGGGAAAATGCAGCCACTGCCAAAGAGACCTTCTGGAGTCCAAGTCCCACAGAAATTATGGGAGATATCAAGCAATTTGAATAAAGGAATATGTGTGACAAGTTGGAAATACATCTAAAGTTTGCTGTGTATTACCACATTCTTGACAAAATTAAGGTAAGCTGAGGAAAAAAAATGGTGGAGAATGGATGAAAACAATGACAACTTGGGAAACAAGCAGAACGAGAAGAGCACAGGAACAGAGAGGAAATCTGCATGAGGAAATTGGGAAAGAAGAAGAAGGAAAATGGAAGGTAAAATCCCTCCAAAAGATGTGAGAAGGTGCAGCAGAGAAGAAGCAGAGTGAGCTGCAAGCCATGCAGTATTATGGTATCCAAAGACAATCTTCTGCAGAGAATTGTGACAGGTTTTCAATTCCGTTTTTACATGTTATGGGGTGCTAGCAATTGTTAAAGATATGGGAAAGTGGGGTTGAAGCTGTAAATGTACAGCAAGAAAGAGCAGAAAATTAGTATGGAAGGTTCTGCATTTTCCTATGTCTCCATCACAGTGTTATAGTGCATTCTTCTTTTCTGCACAGCTCTTGCTAGAAGCTGTCTGGAGTTCCAGAGTTTGAGAATTTCCACTGGGTTTCCAGTGTTTAGAGGAGATGTTGCAATGACTGGGCTAATAGTTAGAAAAGAACACATCTTCTCTCTTGTTGGATGGTGTTTTCTGTAACTTTAAGCAGCATTAGTCTCAGTTTAGTGCAGAAGGTAAGGATAACAAAGAGGAGGAGAACAAGGGAGAGCTGTGTACTGCCTACAGTAATTGCTGTGGCACAGTAAAGCACGATAGTGGCATTTTATTAGGTTAATTTCTATGTCACTACACTCAGATATTCACAAGTGATGACCCAGGCTTGTAAAACAATTACATCATTAAATGAATTATGAGACTTGGTAATAAATAATGCATCTGGAGACTCTGCATTTGCCATCTGTGTTTTGAAAATACTCATAGAATACTCTGAGGCTTCATTTCCAAGTACCTTCAGAAAAAACAAGTTTGGCTGCAACCCGCCTGTCTAAACAAAGGCAGAGATTCTCCAATAATCACATATCTTTATAGGTCATGGCTTCAGAGTAAATTTCAACTATATCAGGGTTCTAGAGAAAGCTGTGATAGGTGTCAAGGTTTCTAATCTCCCACAAAGCATTTTTTTATTTGTATATGATATATTGTCACTGTTTGGTAGCCTCCGCTCAGATTTTGAAATCTGACATGTAATATTGAGATTTTAATGGATTCTTAAAGTATCTTATATGCTTCTATTCTTTGGTGGCTTTTAATTAGGGAAACAACTATAACTTTTATGAAGACAAAGAGGCTTCCTTTGTCTATAAAAGTCACCACACCCTTTATGTATGTCACATAAGTGAGCATAAGTGTCACATAGTGAGCATATAACCTTCTGCAATAAAACATATCCTTACTGTATCATTGAGCACCAGACTGTGTGGTTTATCAAGCTACATTTGTATGTAGATAATCCTGTGAATATCTAATGTTTATGTAAAGAAATTATATCTTCACTACCTGCACATTGGAAATGACAATAAACTTTTTACCAGGCAGTTCATAACTTCTGATCATGTTTTCAGTATCGATTTTTGAAAGGAAAATTGTGAATATTTTTCAAAAAATCTGTTAGCTGTTTTTTTTTATTTTATCTACAGGATCTGCAAATACGATTTACAGTAGAGAAATATAAGAATTTCTTCTTTCACTTGAAAGAAACTTTGTGTTTCTTTATGGTGCATCATAATATCCCTGTGTTTTTTCTGACACTCACAAAGATGAATCAGTTCAGCTTTACCATATGTAAACTTTTATTCTGTTCCTAATCTTTACTGATCAAAATAACAATATTAAATGGGATAAAATGCTCACTGTATCATTCTGAATTAACTGAAACCACTGTAAATGATTTCTTTCCTTTTTTTCTCTTATTCTCTGCCTCAGTTTCTGTGCCATTCTTCCTGGTGGCAGTGGCAGAGGCAGAAAATGGAAAGTGTCATTTTGCTGGAACAGCACACACAATTTTCTGATTGAATTGCTCACTGCAGCCATCCGTGTCCTTATTAGTAAATAATTTGAAGTTCTTACAAAAGCTTATTCTGAGTTTTTAAAAGGGCAATATGGGTAATCATTGTTAATAAACAGAATTTTGATCCATATTACCTTAAAGTGAGCAGGAGGAATTAAGCATCAGGAAAAAAACCCCCAACATATATAAGTGAAATATATATGTCCTTAGTTCTTATTGAAATATATACTTAATTCCTATTCTTGTTGCTAAGACTGTATTTGACCTGTCAATTGTTTAAAGTGCTGGCAAAGTTTATTGCTGAATTTTCCCCCAAAAATGTGTACCTATTGACTTTTAAGCTGGCACAAAGTTTTTCACGTGTGTAATTGGGAGAGAGGAAGATTACTTTTTACCATGGAAAGAGCATTTTTTACTATGCATCATTTAAACAATTAGTTTTTGGAGATCGGCTTTTTGACTCAAAAAATTCTGCAGCTTATGAAGTTGTTTGTTATTTTGCTGTGATTTTATACACAATGGAAGGGTGAGAAAAAGGTCAGCAATAACTCTGCTGTTGCATTTTCACTGGGAAAAACATAATATTGATCGATAAGAAAATGGAAAAAGCACAACTATTAGCGTCTTACTTGATCTTCTCCGACCTTTACCCTGCCATGTTGATTTTATTCTTAAATGTTATGTCTGTTGTTCCAAAGGTTTGTCCTGTTTAGTCTTTTATTTAATTAATACATGATCTTGTTTACTCTTTTTAATGTTAAAACATGAAATTCATTTTTATTCCTTGTTGAACCATTGTCCTCTTTACACTCAGCAATCCACACTGGATAATAACTCCATGTAGAAATTGGCCTGCTTAAAACTACCCTTGAATTGTAATCGATGGGTACTTAAGTTCACAAAACTGTTTTTTGGGTTCATAGGATAATTAGATTTTAGGATGTGTAAGCTCTTTAGAAAGAAAATTTAAATCTCACGCTCTGAATCTTCTTGGGTGGAGACTGACAAACAGAATATATGGTATTGAGCCTCAGGACTTTGCTAAACATCGATGTGTCTGCTGGTAGTGACTCCAAAATGTGCTCAAGGAAGCAAGAGCTTTACACTGTGAGGACAATCTGCATATATTGCTATATTTGGTACATGTTTAGTAAAGTACACTCTTCCAGGGAGGAATATCCAGCACTTCTCTGAGCAACTTGTGCCAGGGTCACAGAGAATTCCTTCCTAATTCGAATCTAAATCTACCCTCTTTGCATTTAAACATGCAGATGTTGAGCTTTTTGGGTTGCACCCCTTGCTGAGGAGCAAATCATGGCAGCACAGATCTCCCACTTGCTGGGAGCAAGGCACACTTGTGTCCCTGCACTGCAGGAAGATGGGCATTCTTGTCCCAGCCCCTGGCCTGGCTGGCACCTTCTTATCCTCACACTCCTCCAGCCCATGAAGCAACCATTGTGTTTGGCAATACTTAAAGAAATAAACAAAGCAACCAAAACCTCAGATGGTGAACATCAGGTTATTTTTTCCTTCCCTCTCTCCTTGCACTTTTTTTTCTATAAAGGGACAGAAACCCATCCCCAAACTGACCTGAGTCTGAGGTCATGCATTTGAACCTACAAATGCAATACAAACAATATGGGGAATTCCATTTGTTAGCTGGGCTTATTGCTGTGTTCCAAGCTGGGTTTATAACTTCTTACTTCAGGTGCTCTGTAATGGGAAAAAACCCTGGTCACAAAGTCATTTGCACTGTTAGAAATAAATGGACTTCAGAAATAACTTACGCATCTATCACAAGGGCTTTTTACAAAGGAATCTTTATCACTTAAATCCAAGAGTTTTCAAATAATTTTGAAGGCTGTTCCTGGTAACATTTTAGAATTTCTGAACAGCAGGGAAATTCTAAAGGGTGGCAAGTAAATTTGTACTTTAAAATGATCATTAGAATAAACCTGTAAAGATGACATGGAGTTTATCAAAATAATAGGATAACTGATAAGAAAAACAAAGGATGAGATTACAATTCCTTTCAGCTGACTTTTTTTTTTTTTCTCATAAAACAGTTTTTGCTGGCCTCATTTCCTTTTGTAAATGGTGAGCTGATGAAAGGTACCTTTATTATTCTGTTCAGGCTGAATATCTGTACAGTTTTTGTACATAACACCATGCAAATTTCTCACTATCATAAGACAATATGATATGTGATATGTGAATGATAAATATCCAACAGAGTAATTACCAGACTATCACAATCAAGTATGCTTCCACTGAGGTCTCACAGACCAGTTCTTGCTCTAGTGCAGCCATAAATAATTGAAAAAAGCACATAAGAAATATAAAAGAATTGTTGATAAGGTTTGCAGGTGCCAAAAAACCAACCTGTGATAAAAACCCCATGATGCTGGGTTGTCTGTACATGATACTCTTAATTGTTTAATAAACTGAGGAAAAATAATACATATTTTAATATAACCAAATGTAAGGCCCACACACAGGGAAAAAAATGCAAGATTTAACATTAAGGAGAGACTACTTTGAGAAGCACTGAGCCTGTAGAGGTGAAAATACTTTTTCAGTAGAAATATTTTCTCATCTGGTGCTACAGCAAAGAAGATTAGTGTAAGTCTGTGGATCTACAAACAAGGAATCATGGAACAGGGGAAGAGAGCTGTGTTCTGTCTGTCCCCAAAGTTATCAACACCATTTCCAAAATGCAGTCTGATATCTATTCTTCAAAAAAGATTTAAAAATCTGGCAGAGTGCTCAGACAAGAGCTATAGGGATGATTTTACACATAGAAAATTCTACTTTGCAACCAAACCTACAGGAAGCTTAAAGTTTTTAGCTTCTCTTAAAGAGTCATACTCGAGGTGTATGTGTCCTGCATATAGTTCTCTAACTACCAAAAGTATTTCCTTTCAGTAGGGCACTTGCATTCAAAAGACAGAAGCACCCATTCCAGTAATCAGAATATAAAGTGATAACACTGTGTATAGAAAGATTATTTATTTTTTTTTTAAATTTAAACTTGTACATCAAATCTGAATGTTAGGGGTTTTTTTCTCTTACATAAATAATGTTTTGCAGTCAGTCACAAACCTTTAAACACAACACAATACTAGATGAAATTAAATGGATAAATCATAGAGAAAAACAGATGCTATTTTGTTTTTTAAAATCTATGAACCTCTATGAATCTTGCATACACCAACACTTCTCTGTAAAAGCCTTTGACATAATGCCAGAATAAAAGGCTGAGCTTATCATCCATATTTGTTCACATTAGTTTTTTCTCAGAGGTGAACAGTTGTTAAACAAATACCATAGGCTTTTTTTGTAGATGTGTCCTCTTCTATCATCATACCATTATTTCCCCAGCTCTCTCTTTTTAAGTGCTTGAATTTTGCTTTCAATTGCAAATTAGCCAGGGCAAAAAGAAGATGGGCTATGACATCTCTTTTTATGGAACATGCATCTGATTTTAGTGACCTATGATCTCAGATGTTTGTTGTAAATAAGGATTGTATAATAAAGAAAAGGTTGATAGAAATATTTGATCTAGTGCTGGTTATTCCTCATGAAGCCTGATTTGTTTTCCTACGAGGTTTTGCATATTTCTTCCACTGTGTGAGGTTAGGAGGAAGAGCCAGAGATAAGAAAGTATCTGGAAGACTCAACAAGTTATCTGCCTTGACCTTTGGAGAGCCTTAAAGGGAAGTGTTGTCACTCTGAGGAGATGTAGAGGTCATACTAGGCACAGAGCCAGCCTACAACTTTTTTTAGAGTGTGTCAGAGCCAGGGCAAAGTGAAGACAGACTAGACTTAATCCTTTAA
This sequence comes from Pycnonotus jocosus, assembly GCA_013400435.1. NCBI lineage: Eukaryota > Metazoa > Chordata > Aves > Passeriformes > Pycnonotidae > Pycnonotus > Pycnonotus jocosus. Next base: position 24,455 of record VWYP01031039.1, read on the forward strand.
CCTAACCTGTCAAAACTGCATCAAGTCAGCACCGCCAAATCTGCAGCCACCTCATAACTCAAAAAGGTATGCATGAGCGCATTTATGAATTTGCTTTTGAAAAGCGGTTTTATGGTTTGGTATTCACGGCATTATGAAACCTGGCCACATCACTGGGTACACAAACATAAAGCTAAATGCTGCCAGCTGCATGAGCAATTCATCCCACTGAGGAGTAAAAAGATATGAAATAAGGTTATTGCAAAAGATGATTGTTTTTAAGGGGTGTTTACTTCCAAATGTAAAAAATGCAGATTTCGAAGAAACCAAGTTTTTGTTGTTTTAACAAAAACAGTGAAAATAACATATTTGTCAAATCCACAGCAATAGATAAAGTACACAGCAGACTAACCTGATATTTTATAATCACTGAATGTGCAGAAAATACGGTTCCTGTGTAGTGATGATTTTCTAAAAGTAGCAGGTAATTTTAGTTGTTTGGGAGATTTACCCATATGGATGTGTGCACGTTGGTTTCTCTGTACGTATTTTCATGTGTATTTTGTGTGAACCTGAAAATATTTATAAAAGGAAGCTTCCACGTGAAAAATAACACAAATGTATGCAAAACACAGGGCCACATCCTTACCACTGCAAACTAGCTTGGCTGACAGTGGCACCACAGCCGCGCTCAGACATGACACTTGTCACAGCTCTCTGTGTGTCTGTGAACTTTAAATCATGAATATACCGTGATGCAAATGAAAAGTGCTAGAAAGCTCATTTTGTGCCATTAGTCCTTGAGGTTTTCCCTTAGATGGGTAAAACACAGTAACAATTTTACCTCTCCTCAAGGGGAATCTTCTGAAAGCTATAGCCTGGGTACACAAAAGGATTGAGGACTAAAACCTCCTCTTGAGAGGTAGGATTGTAACCTGCAAAAAAAGCTGATTTTTTGGTCCTGTGTCAGACTCATGCTGCAAACCTACAATCAGGTGTAAGAAAAAGATCACCTTCCCTCCTTTATCCTTGAGAATTTACATGGTCACTGCCAGCAGAAACATCCTGCTAGCCGCAGCACAGGCTCCCTGTCTGACAGGACAAGGCTCCAGCCTGTGATCCAATGTTTGTTTAAGATTTTACTGTTGGTTCCCTGCAGAGCAGCATCCAGCTTGACCCACTGGAGTGGATGGAGCACCCAAGTGGGCCTTGCCAGGTCCATCTGTTCACCCCCAAATGCAACAGCTGCCACGTGGAGGACAGGGCAACTCCTTCTTTCCCAGGGCTGATGGTTCAGACAGTGTGGGGGTTTGTAAGGATCAAGGAGCCTTGAAGAGACTCTGTGTGTGTGCCTTGTGGGAAGCTGGTGCTGTAAAGAGATCTGTGTCTGTGAGGGACAGGGACAGCACGAGTGTGATCTCTGCCTTAATGATCAATTAAATAGGAAATTGTCAAAAAAGAAACACAAAAATGTCAAAATTTTGTTAATGGTTCTTGCTTGTGAGCTTGGAAGAACTGTTAATGGCACTTTGAGATTTTTACACTGGAAACATCAAAACTAGAATGTAGTCTTCCTTCCTCTCAGAAAATGAGTGTGCTCTCATCTTAATGAGTCACCTGAGCAATTCCAAGGCAGGACAAAGAAATCCTGATACTTGTTTTCCACATGGAACATGAAAAATCTGGAAACCTGTGAAAAGTAAACTAAATCACGAAAAGAAAAAGGAAAAGTGAATATAATGCACTGTTGAAAAGAATAGGGATGTCTGAATTATGAGTGAAGTTGAATAAAAATTACCATAAACATGTGTGCCAGGGATTTTAATTCGTATATATCACTGATCCTGTGTGTAAACTCCATTGAGTAATAAAGAATTCTACTTTCAAAAGGAGAAATAGGTTGGCAGATGTTCCCCTCAGTCATCATGCTTTTCTGAGGAAAGACTGTGACAGTCTATTTATATAGGATAGAACAGTGATCATATTAGGCACAAATATTAACTTTTCCAAGTGGATACAAATTGGATGGTCTAGCTGATTGCCAGCAGGAGGAAAACAAGAGCCTGTTGCCATCAAATCAGAATAGGATTGAAAAATACTCAGTATCACTGCTATTCCTGAGGAACAGAAAGTGTATCGTTTCATGCCTAAATTACTGAGGATATTTAATAAAACATACATTTAGAATAGATATACAGAGATATGAATCGTGATGCTGCCATAAAACTGAAACCTGGATTATCTGTTACTACTGCTTTAGGATAGAAATGAGTCATTTCAGAAGAAACTTTTAGAAAAACACATCTCCAACTTCAAATGCATACAAGGGACATATTTTGACCTACAGTTTCATACTTTACTGCAAGAAGGCCAGTCCAGGTCTCTGGGATCACTGGCAACATAACCCAGGCCATAACTCCTGCCTCAAGCCTCTAAAGACTTACAAATTGCCACAGACCTGAATTTATACTCAGAGCTAAGGACTTTTATCATTCAAAAGATATTTTACCTGTTTTTCTCATTCATCAAGGTCTTTATTCAGGCTTCTTTCTTGTGCCTTTGGTAGAAAACAACTCCTCTTCAGTGAGAATGAGTGTGATGAAATGCTTGTTTTGTTCAGCAAGTATTAAAGAGCTACATCACATGTTTCACAAGCAATTCAGTAAGAATATCCTGTAAAAAGGCAGAAGTTTCTGCAGGACAGACATTGTAACTTTGGATAATTTAGAATATATAGAGCCATGTGTAAAATTATTCTATATCTAATACTACTGGTGTAAGACAATAAATTCAAGCGGGCTGAATTAGAAAGCCTGGAGTAGGTGTACTTCAACTGCACCTCAGAATGAAAACTGCTGGCTTTGTTACCTTGGAATGAAGAGTGGGCAAGATGGCCTGCCATACTCTGTTAAGTGTTTGGGTATCATCCAGTAACTTGAAAATGATAATGAAGAAAATTAGTTTTTGTGTGTCATGCAAAAATTCAATAATGAAAATGGAGCTCAAAGTAGACTTTGGTCATGTAAACTTATTTTAATAAATAGAAAATCAGAAGGGGCATGTTCTCCATTTCCAACTTGTGGTCTTTTGACTTTTTTTTTTTTCTTGCCCAGATACTCAAGTGACAATAGTCACTGGAGACTAAGCACAGCATTCCTACTATCTAAAGTATTCAGGGTAGAGAACCATTTGCAGGCATGACTCAAAATGTTGAATATGGTGCGTGTTGTTCTACTGAGAAAGTTACACAGGAAAAGACATCAAGAGAAAACAAGGGATGCTTATCAAACAATCTTCTTGGATGTAAATGTGTATTTGCTCTAGGCATTTAAAGCTTTTTAGCAGGTATTCCTGCAACAGAAACAGAGAAAAAGCACAAGGTCTGGTGGCAGGAGGAGCAGGTATTGTCATCCAGCACCATAGGGTGGTCTGTGCTGGCAGTGCATTGTGCTGTTCAGCTGGCAAAGCAGGAGGCATCACCTGTGCTGCTGAGAGTTGTAAGCAGGAAAGGTCCTGGGTGGGCAAAAGTCCCTAGCTCTGTCCCCTGTGTCTCAGGAAAAAAGAGGTTATTCCAAGGGTCTCGGCAGTGCAATGTAAGCCTTTGGTTTGAGCCCATTCCCAAGGGTAAGGTGGGTTCCTCATGCTCGGAAGTCGGTGGGTTTACTTGACATTATTCCAAGGAGACCAACTTTTATTCTGACCAGACTCAGAAACACCCTCTTTCACCTCTGACAGGAGCCTGATTGCTCTAGTGCTTTAGATCTGAGTTACTCAAAGATATCGAATGAAGCTGATCAGATGCTGAAGGGCTGCCAAGATTACAGGCCTCTCGTCCCTATCACTTTTGTTATTAATTATGATAAAGCTGTACAAGCTGCAGCCTGCTCCATTCAGTGCAGACACTGGGACAGCTTTCCTCCCTTATAGTCCCCTCTTTTCACTTCTCCAGCTATTCTTAGCTTAGGGAACAGTCCCTTGTGGGATGATTGTCATCTGGTGTATATACATTGCAGCAGCTGACTCAGATAACCAGGAAACTATAACCAGCTCCCTCACTGTCCTGGGAACTCAGCAGCATCAGGGAGCCTGGCCCTGTACCAGGAATGAGAACACAGCCATGGACTGCATCTTATAGAAGAAAAGCACGTGTTTCTGATGCTTCATTACTTTCCAGACTAAGACCAAAAAGACCTTTATAAATCAGTGAAACATAGATACCCAAATTGCAAAAATGAGACCCAGGTTTATAGACAAAAAAGAGCTGTCCTAAGGATCTTGATGATGTTTGCATGATTCCTGTCTTGTATCATCACTGGCAGGTGATGATGCAAGAGATCTCTGCCTCTTTTTAAATTAGAAAACCAGTATATCTTCTTTTGAAAGTCCTGCTAACCCCCTTACATATTCCCCTATTGGTCATCTTTTATGATTCTATGATCTTCTGTCAGTGTGTCTGTTCATAGCAAAGCAAGAAGGACAAAATTATTAAGTCATAAATAACCCTAGCTGCACAAGGTTACCACATCCACAAAACCCTGAAAGTCTCTATTACTAAATTAATTCTGATCTGATTTCTGAATATTAGTCTTCCACAAAAAAAAAAACCTTAAGGAAAGGAGGAGAAGGGTTACAAACAGCTGTGACAGGACCTCACAAAGATGTTGGGGCCTTGAAGCTGGGAGACTTCCTTCTTCTCCTGTCAGTGAACAATTCTATCAGCTTGAAATGGGTGTGTAACTTCACTCCAAGGCTTTAGTTTCACAGTTGAGCCCACAATGTCCTACTGCAGACAAAAGGAGGAAATGTTGTATACCCCATCCTGGCTTCCTATCCTCTTTCCCCTGCTCTTCCTCCCTGTCTCAGCTTCCAGCTGCAGATCTCTGCCTGCTCTTTTTGGTTCCTTTGCTGGTTCACATCAGCTTGCTAAAAAAGAAAAAAAAAAAAAAATTTTTTTCTATGGGTTACATTTCCACTGTTTTGATGGACTAAGTTACCCAATGCCAGAGCACCCTTGGCCTCTGTACTTTGACCCACAGAGACAGCTGAGTTAGAGTAACACTCTTCTATCCCCCTGCAAAAGAGGGAGAAGTGGCTGGGGCAGAGTGCTCCCTGCTTCTTGTCCTCCCACTGCCTAACAAAGGTTTGGTTGCTCCTTCTGTTGCATCGAAGGATGGGGGTAGGCTCAGCCCTTGTTTTATATAAAACCCTTGGCTACATTTGAACTTAAGGTCTTCCTTCTATCAGCCATTCCAAATGACAGCACTGCTGTTTAAACAGAGCCCTAGAAGCAATTAGAGGAGGTGGTCAGGGCAGGTTCATTGCAGCCCCCCTGTGCAGGGACCCTTTTCCTGCAGACCTGATAGAGCTCTTTTCCTTAGTGGCCAGTGAGGTGCAATTTCAGGCTTCTCCTGACAGCAAATATTTCTGCCAGTTTTGCAAGCCTCGCCATTGTACCATGACCTGCCATAGGAGTCTTCCTGTCACTGTTTCTGCTCTGGGGTTCCTACAACTTTCTGCTTGCAAAGTAAAAAATCCTGCTATTAAACCTGGCTTGGCCCTGGTAGAGCCTTTTGCTCTCAGCTTTTGCTCATTAATATCCAACATTCTGCTAACTTCTGTTCCTTTTAGACTGACCCCACGAGGAAACTCCACATTTCACAAAAGAGTTATAAGGCAGTCAACACACCAAGACTATTTGCTTTAAGAGGTGAGTCTAGATCTCAGGGATCAATGAAGTTGTCTCCTCACATTCAGAGATCCCCAACAAGCTCTAGCCAATCTCCCAAAACCTCAGTGCTCAGACCTGTGCAGAACAAGTGCAGCCTGTGGACAATAACAGCAGTGGGCAGCTGTTCACACTCTGGAGGAGTAGGAGGCATGAAGCTGTCACAAGAGAGCATGGCCAGTCAGGAGGTGGTACCAGGTTTTCCCACTTATCGCTGCTTGCCTTCATCTGTCCTCATGTCTGGTTCAAAATACCACTTTTCCTCAGGTAGTGAACAATAAAGACATAGATTTTTTCCTTCTTTTTCTTTATTGTAGGGCCATTTAAGGGAAATTACTTTCCTGAGAAGCCACTCTGTGCCTTGGGGAGCTATTTACAGCTACCACTATTATGAGTGAATAGAATTTGGGAGGGAAATAAGAGAAATTGTAAATGAGGTTGAGGCAGGGAAGTTTCTCTGGACATAAGAGGAGATAGAGCAGTAACAGTGAGAAACAGAGAAGAAAGAGCAACAGAGTACCTTGTGGGAACACTGCCAGTCCAGAACTAGGATGAGTGATAAGGGGCATGGGAAAGGAGGGAGGAGAAGAAAGAGAAGGTTATTATCCATGAAAGCAAGCCAATTCATCCTTCCTAATTCTGTAGCATGTTCCACTTTAAAACCTTTGGTGTGGTATCAAAGCAAGGACTGCATCACACAGCCTGAGCAGCCACCACAGTTGCAAGCTAGCAGGGAAGGGAGGAAGTAGCAGCACAGCAGTTAGGATTGCAGGATGCTGATAGCAGGATGGAGAGGTATGCTAGCAATGTCTCCCTTATTTCAACGGGTGTGAGGAGTATTTAGCTCCCAGCTTCACTCATGAAGATTAACGCTGTTCCCTCTTAACTATTGCTTTGTGGAAAGTTCAGATCAAAAGACACAGGCCAGCTCAACAGACAGTGCTGTTCAGGAAGAGACAGAGAAGTGGCCATCATGTGTCCAGATTATTTCATACTTTGGCATTTTGTCTGAACCAGTGCTGAGAGCTCTGTGCTTGGCTTAAGAGAAGTTTGAGACTGCTGGAAGAGCTGGGAGGAAGCTCCAGCTGGGCTGAGTTACCCACGGATGCTGTGTCCTGGACCCCATATTAGGGCACCATGCTACACCTGAATGCTAAGACAAATCCCTGTTTCTTCTGCCCACCCTATTCTGCCCTTGAAGGAAAACTGAACAAGCCAGGAAGGAATAAGATCTGCTGCAGCAATCCCCTGCTGTGTGTAGTAAGGGGACTGGGACTGGGAGAGTGAAGGCGCAAGCCTTTGGTACAGACAAAGCTGCAGTGTCAGCAGTTCTGCTGAGGTCCCCTGTACAGGTCAGCTCCCAGGACTTCCTTCAGATTGTTATTAAAAAGCATCTAAATAAACAGATCTGTATTGAGCCAGAACAACATGTTAGAGTGAAGCAACAGCCAGCGAGTAGGAAAGCCCTAAAAAGTACTTGCCTAAATTCACAGCAAGGTCTTGAGTGGGATTCCTCTAATCCATCATGGATCTGGAGATCAGAGGACCTGCCATAGGAAGCATCTCTTTCCACTGGCTGTAGAGTAAGTTAAAGTTGATCAGGAGAAACACCTTATTTTTTAACTTATCTGCAGGTGACTTGCTCACTCTTCTCATTATGCAGGCACAAATTCTCTGTGGGCCACAACGAGAAAGCTGAAATTTTAGAAGTAAGAATCTAAGATGAGGCAGTAAGCCACATACTTCCTTTGGCTTAGTATGAGATACTTTAATTACTGCAAAGAAACCTAAGATTTTTGAAATGTTTAAAATACTGTATTTCTGTTGACTTTGATGTATTTTAAAAAAACACAAACATTTTGTTAATCTTCTATGAGTATAATCAAACACAACCCTTTGAAAAAGGAAAGTTTTGGAAATAATAACAGGAAAAGCACAAGGTGTCCTAATTTTTCTGTGTCTACTGCCTTTTTCTGCTTAAAGCATTCTCTGCTTTCCCTTAAAATTTCAAAGCCTTTGAAATATTTTTTGCTTTGCTCCTATTTATAAAGTGTATCCAGAGAAGAGGCCAGGGTTATGGGTTTACATGCTCAGTCATACATAGCAGAAGATGCAGCTCTGCATTTGAAGGCAAACCACAGCCTGGCATTTATTCACATAAATGATATGATTAATAATTATGAAAAACGATCCAATTTGTGAAAATTACAATCAGGTCATGTACATTATGGGGATAAGAACCAAATTAATTATGTACAGTATGTAACTGTCAAATACCGAAACATCTGTAATGAAAAGTCAACAATATGTGAGGTTCCAGCTGATTTCTATAAATTTTTCTGGATGTTTATATTCCTCATGTTCATGTTCCCAAACTCCTGTACCCCAGCTTATCAAGCTGTATTTGTAAAATTTTGGGCCAGGATTTTGAAGAAAGTTTTATTGAGGATTTTTGTTCTGTAGACCCAAAACCATAGTCTGGCTACCCGTGGCTGCACCCTCCTATGAAGCTGGGTTGCAGGGCACAGCAAAACTCCTGCCAAAACTGCAGGCAATAACTGAGGTCCCAGTTCTGGAGATCGAACTTGGTGTGACAAATAAGCTAACTATGAATCACCTGTACACTTGAAAAGGTCTAAAGAGTAAATAATCTTTAAGAATTTTGGTCAGTGTTGCATCATCAGTTCCTTAAATTATAATAGTGGAGTCAAAGATATTACTGGTCTACTGTAAAACTGATTTTGTGTGAAAATTCTGTGAAATTTACTGTACTTATTTATTTGTTTTATAATTGAACTATTTAAGCCTCTTTTTTTAGTTTTACTCTCTTTCCTAGAAGCTTTAAAACCATCATTAGATCTGAATTGTGCTAATAATTAAAACATGAGCAGTAATGAATGAAAAATTGCCAAAAGATGGCAGCATAAAAGCCCATCTGCTTTTTTTTTATTATTGTTTTACATACTCAAAGAAATCTAAAAATGGAAGCAAGAGTGTCAATTGTGAAAATGAGAGCCTCAACTTTCCATTGAATTAGCTGATATCTTACCCTTAGGTGGGACTACTGTGTCTGAATTCAAATTGTATTCCAATTATAACTTTGGAAATTGCTAATAGAAAAATAATTATTATTTTTAGGTACCTGATCCTAAACTTAGAAGTATGAATTTTTACTCCAACTCTGTTTTCAAAATCCAATAATCTTATGATTCAATGCGTACATTTTCTTTAAAATGGAAAGCACACATTTTGTACAAAATTCAGATTAGGAAGAATAAAACCCCATTTCAGTATAGACTGGGTGTTCACAACAGACTCACTGGGGAGTTTGATCTTATAGTCAATGACCATGTATTTCCATCTGCTTAGTTTTTCTTGTATGATTACCTTAGAAGAATTCTTGCCATATGTCATTTGAATCCTTTGGGGCCTTTAAAAGAAAATGAGAAGACTACTTAGGCAAGGTTTGTAAATATATATGTCTGTCTATATGTATTAAAGTATACAGATAGTTTTTATCTTGTGCCACACTTAAATTTATTAAAAATAAATGAAATGTACTGAATTTTATTAAAGCCAAAGTTATATGGTTTATTTAATTTACCTTTTGCTGACATGTATCTGTTAAGGATACAAACTCAAATACTTATTTTAAAAGAATGAGAAAAAAAATTCAGAAGTATGTCCATCAGAAATATTTCCCTTTTCACTTACAGAGATGCATTCATTCAAATATCTGACACAATTCAAGTAGGGGTTTTTTCTATATATCATCTATGTGAATCATTGTGGTAATCAAGAAATTGATATTACTTAAACTAGATAAGGTTATACAAAGTACTATGCATGAATTATCCTGCAGCTTTCCTAGTGCACAACCATCCCACCCTGGATTACTTGCTTACTTCTTTCCTAACCTGTAGTGGTAATATTGTCAAACTGCACTAAACAACATAGATCATGATTGGCATATATGTATCTACCTGGTAGGCAAGTTCAGTCCAGTTCAGTTAAAGCAAACTACATGTATGATGGGTCACAGGGAGAGAAAGCAGATTCTGTGATCCTCATTTCTTTCTGTGCGCTTCAAAGGGGCAGGGCCAAGTCCCAGTGGGCAGGTACAAAAGACAGGAGAAATCAGCATTCAAGAGGAACAAAATACTGAAGTTCCAGGCTTTTAAAGCAAGTTTAGTATCAGTATGGTCTTTGTAATTCCCAATTTCTTCAACCAGCATCTTCAGGATCTTGCAGAGGAAGAAAGGAGGGATAGGATGCCTCAGTCTGGTCTGAGCAAGGCTTTTTCACCAGGATTATTTGTGCAAGCATCAAGACCAGGATCTTGAAGGGTAAAGAACCTGCCTAACCACTTTGCAGTTCAGCAGCAGCATAGAGTGAAACATGCTGCTAAAACAGCTCTGAAGGGAAGCTAGCAAACTGGTCCAAAGTGATTAACTCCCATTTCTCAGAGAATTGCCCAGCCTTTAATCAAAATCCCCAACACATGTGGCAGCCTGTCATTGCTGAAGCTGTTAGATAATATGTTACTCATTAAGAGTATATATTATGTTTTTGCAGAGTGTACTCACCGAACATATTCAGTCTTAACTTAGTCTTACTGTTGCCACAAAAAGATTTGGTGACATGGGGTACACACTAAAGTACCTTCAGTTTTTACCACACTTGAATCTGCATGTGGAGTGGGTTCAGTTTCTTTGCTCTGGCTTTGAAGAAGGAGGCATCCTTTTTGGAAGCTGGATACAATAATCATGGCCACACATCCCTCTTCAGTTCAGGAAGCCTCACTGGTGAGAAATGTGCCAAAGCTTGCCTTTAAGACTGCATTATCTGACTCAGTTTTGGTAACATATGCAAAGTCAGGAACTTATCCTTTTCCAGATCACAAACAATTAATATATTACTTCCTTCTGGCATAACATTAATCAGGATAAGTCAAGAAGAAGGCTGAGAATATTGTCTCCTCACATCTCAGTGCCTGAAGAATTTATAGTAGTTAGAGGCAATGGAATGAAAATAAAACACTTCCTTACATCCTTAATGTTGTCCTATTTGTAGAGCTATCTGTCTACCAGTCATCTACCTCAGTGACAGCAGCTATCATGGCTCTCTTACAATACTTCCTATCCCATTCTCCTGGCCATCTACAGTGCAAAATGCTTAAAAATAACACCCCCAGGGGCATTGCAGCTGAAATAAGGTGTTCCCAATGGTGGATTGTCTGCAACTATCTTTGCAAGGATCCTTCTTCATCTGTGCCTATCTCTCCCATACACATAGCCTCACACAACAGCCACCCACTGGGAAAAACAAGCTGCTGTTGTTTCTTGGTCTGCAGAATCTCTTCCTGTGCTCAGCTGACTTTGTATCAAGTTTGGGAACATGCTTCCAGTGAACAGAACATTGCATTTCACCACTCTCCTGTAAGTGATGCATCACAAAATGAAATGTCCCTGATGCACTCTGTCCCTGTGTGCCCTGCCACTGGGATTCGAGAGAGGAGGATGTCAGCAGTTGCTCACAGTCTGTCAAGAACTGGCTGCATCCATTCTCTAGCAATCCTGGCAGCAGCAATGAGAAGACTTCAAGACGCATACACTGACCCCACCCTGTGGGTCCCTCACACTCAAGAGTAACAAACCTCTTCATTCTTCAGCATCCAGGCCTGAAGTTAGGTTGTGAAGAGCTTGGGACGTTCACAAAGGGATATTGACATAGCCATACTCAGTCTGGCAGAAATTCTGAAAGCCAGACCATAGGGCTAAAAGTCAGCCCAAACCATCCTCTTACAAGGCTGATCAGAGAGAACAGTAAATAAATTTGGCTGATTCTCCCATGCATTGTGACTCTGGTCTTCAGACTGATACTATAGTACTGTTTGCCTGGATTAAAAACTGGGAATTTTCAGTGGTATCATTCACTCAATTATTCTCTTCAGGATTAAGAAACTATAGTTTTGAAATAGTGGCAGCTGTAAATTGGTTCTACAAGTATCAGATTCTACATGTATCATATCTTTTTAATTGTTGTCAATTGGAGAAAGATGGCATGAAGGAATAATCTCTGCATAGTTAATTAAAGCCTTTCCAAAAGCAGGAGTTTGGTGTTTGCAGGAAGCACTGATGGATATGTTTCAAGAAGCTGAAGCATTGTCTGCTTGTTGGTTGCTTCCTTCCTACTAATACTATATGTGTGCAGTCCCATTCTCCCAGATTTCTATCAGTCACTTTCAGCAAGTAGGAATTTTTATTTTCTTGATGTACAACTCAGTTTCTGTCTTGTTCATCTGCTTTTCAGCTTTTTCTTTCTTTATAATGGAGATTCACAACAGAATAAGATGAGATATGGTGTGCATCTTGTTCATCGATTGATTTGGGATCAAGATTTGTGCCCTTTTGTTTTGCTCTTACCATGGAACAAGGCTCATTTCTCAGAATCAGCTAAGTATTTAAGTATTTATCCTTTTCTTTAAACTTGCAAAATTGGCTCTTTCTCTTGCTATTTTTTTTTTTTTTTGTTAGTAAATTGAGTTTGGTATGTCCTTCATTTCAATTCAAAAGTCTTTAGGATCTTGGTAAAGTTTATTTCATTAAATGTAGCGAATGTGTTAAATGGATGTGTTGTGGCTGTTTCCAGGATTACCTTTGTTGGTTACAGTTGCCCAAAATTGCAGGATTCAGCCCAGTACTGACAATGCCTCCCACCCACAGTGATAGGCACAAGCTTGCATCTGTGAGAACCTGTTGGAAACTTGGAGAGGTTCAAGTGAGGGACATCTTTTCCTACCTGATTTTTCTTCCTTTTTCATCGCTTCTACTAAAAAAGAAAAATCCAAGCACAGGAAGAGCAGCAGCAAAGATTTGTGCATAGCAAGAGAATAGTTGTGTTTGAAGACCTTTTACAGACTAGGTTGTGTGGCAGCAGAGGGGAGAAGAGCAGTTCTGCCAGCCGAGAGAGGCTTTGCATTCCTCCAGATGGGAAGATGAAAACTCCTGATGTTTCTTTCTATTGTGTCACCATCAGAGGAAAGGAGCTTAGTGGAAATGTTTGACACTAAACCTGGAAATAGGTTTGAGAATCTGACTTCTGGCCTCCACATTTGTGGATTCCATTTGCTTCAATTTAATACAGAAGTTACATAACATGAACTGGCCAGCTTCATGAAAGCACTTCATTTATATATCTAAAATCCTTAACCAGTGACATACTGTGAGGTTCCACTCATTTACTTTGTGAGTGTTGTTAACTTCAAATATCCATGCAGGGATGATGTCAGCAGAGGTTTACCCTTGACACACAAGGATCCTTCCTGCAGTCTGACATGGTACGATAAATATGGAGAAGCTCCAATGAAGCTAGTCTGAGTTAAAACTGACTAAGTCTGGTGTAAATGAAGGCAGAAATCAGTACTGGGTTGACACATAAACTTAAAACCCCTTCAGTTCCTACCACAATAATTTTCCATCTGCTTCTCCTTTTCCTCCAGCCTTCTGGCATGGTGGGACTTTCTCACTGTACTTCCCCAGTAAAATCAACATGGATATATAATTTTTTCATTGTTATTTATTTCAGCTACTGTATGCCAAACCTACCTGTGGTGAACAGACTACAAGACTGTCCAGGCTGGTTTAGATCTGGTTTACCTTTACCTGCAAGATTATGAGATTACTCCTTAAAGTGAACAGATTTCTACTTGTTTCTCTCTGAAGGCTGTAACCAAAGAATTAAGTAATGTGCACTGGAGTTTGTGGCAAATAAGGCTCAAAAAAAAATTAATGTTATCAGTACTTAATCACATGTTTGACATTGGACTAAAAGACAATATCTCCCAGCTTCTATCTCCTTTGCTTAATTGCTTGGAGTATGGTGCCAGTAACACCAAGACTGTGGCTTCGATCCCTGTACAGGCCATTCACTTAACAGTTGGACTTGATGATGCCTGTGGATTCCTTCCAACTCAGAATATTCTGTCATCCTGTGATGTGTCAGCTATTTGTGTCACAAGGTCATGGAGAAGATGATGGCATGTCCAGAGAGAGAGTAACCTAATGCATGAAGACTCAAAAGCAAAGCATTCTGTTCACAAGGCTACCAACAACCAGCGTCATGAGGGCTGACATACGTGACATTATTTTCACATACAGTGTTCATGTGAGCTGTAATCTAACCAGGGCAGAAGAAAAAAATACCATGCTGTGACCTATAAGCCTTCTGTAAGAGAAGGAAGGAAGGAAGGAAGGAAGGAGAATCCCACTCACAAGTGATTCCCAAGCACTTCCCTCTTTATTCATTTCTCCTACCATGGAAGCTCATTCCCTGAACACTGTCCTACCTTTCCCATAATTTTCTCCTTGGCAAAATTGTTAATATAGTGAACTTGTTTGTTAGCTGAGCACCTTCATATTGAGGACAATAGAACTAATTCTGAGTGACTTCTCAGGTCATTGAAGCCCAGTATCAATAGATACCATGATAGAGAACAGAACTTTGGGAGACACGTTAGGCTTCGATGTAGCACCTCTCCTGTCATGACATAGATAAAGTGTTGGTTATTCAGCTTTGTTCTATATTTCTAGCAAATATTTTAATCCTGTTTCACAATACAATGCATATAAGAAAATACCTGATGAAATCTCAAGTACATCTCTTTTAATTGTTTTATTGTTGGCCTTCTAAATGAGTCATATAAATTAAAGAAATACTGTTGAAAGTAGGTGTTTCCTTGGTTCCATTTCATTGCTACCATCGTTCTTTGCAGTATTTCAGAAAGATTTCTGAGGTAGTCTTGACCTCAGATTATGACCTCATCATAATGACCTGATTATGATTCCACATAAACCACTGAAAAAATGCTCACCAACTACTACTGAAACCCATTTCAAAATTTAAATAATGACATTCGGATTTGGAGAAAGGAAATGGAGGTAAAATTGAGAACAAAAAGATTTTTATGCCCTCACTTTTGTCTAGCCAAATGAATGAATAAAAGAATTTTTTAATGTCAGGAAAAAAACCCCAAAGCATTAAGAGAACACTTTCGTTCAAGATATTTTCTTCATTTCATGTTTTCCTTAAACTGGGATGGACAAGAAACAGCTCTTGAGCACAGTAAGTAGGTCAATCACTGTTCTCATGCCACGTTCCCCCACTGTGGGGAGCAGGGTACCAGCGGGGCTTGCATATATGCACTCTCTCTAGGTTGCAGAAGGCATCTTTCTTTCCTCCCTGAAAACAGTCCCATTTCTCATTGGAGTGGGGACACACTGGGAAGCAATTATTATCATTTGCTTTTGAGTTGCTCTCAAGCATGTCCTCTTCCCTTGGTTCTTCAAGTTATGTTAAAGTTGTGTATGTCTTCAAGTTCTAAGCCAAATTCAGATTTTGCTATATAGTCATATGGTACAGGAGACCAATGATTTATGTATTAAACTGCCTGCAGGCATGTATAGCTGGTGTGAATATTAAGACTGCTTTTTGAGGGGGCCTACAAATCTAGGATTATTATCTGCCATGATGCCGTTTCACAAGGAGTATGAAGAGAATGCTTCCCACAAGTCCTAAGCACCTCGTAGACTTTTTGACAGTAAATGTGAGTTGAAACATGCCAGATGTCACATTTCAGGACTGGTATTTTGACCATTAGCTATTCTATTTAAAATAGCTTCCTCTTTAAGAACAAGCACTTTTTTTTTTTTTTAACCACGCAAATAAAAATGTATAATTTGACTGTTAACATTCCTTCATTCTTCACTTTTTAAAAGGACTAAGTTACATGCTCAGCCCTCGAGAGACATAGGTCTCAGATTCAAGCTCACTGTTTTATAGACAGAAGTAACTTCATCTAAGTGGGGACCAAAACACTTTGACCTTTGGCCAAAACACAGTGGTGTTTGAATGATCTTTCCTCGCCTCATTCATCTAGAAATCACACTCATTGAAACAATTTCTGATCTCCCACAAAATCAGCAAGTTATAATATTTTCTTGCATTTTACAGAATTTCCGCATAAAACGGTACAATGTGAACATTAACTCTTTTCTTGACATTTAACTGGATACACTTTCACACACGCAAGCCTTCATATTATTTGAAGGTCAGATTTAAATGGAAAAGGCAAACGTGTAGCAAAAAGACTGTAGTAAGTCAGAGCCATTCTGAACCATTATATCTTAAAAATATATAATCAGTCTTGCCAAGACAAAATCTTCTTGGACGTTTTACCATGTGGCCAGTGGGAAGGAGATGCTGCACTGGGTTGTTTGACTATAAATTAATTACGTGACTTTAATAGTCGAATATTCACTCAGGATGAAAAGAAATGTGCTCCTGAACATTAGTGGATAATGTGTGGATCATTTAATCTATCTGTCTTTTAATTAGACACCTATAAATAAGCTGGCTGTTGCAAGGTGCTCTATAATCAGGTTACCTAAACACTAGCCCTTTCCTGGATCATAATTTGCAATTATGTGAGATAGCTACAGATTGTTAATTGCTACTGTTTCTTCTATTATATTTATTATTAATAATATTATTATTATCATCATCATCACCATCATCATCATCATTTAAGGAACAGGCAATATGCCTCATTGCAATTTTGCATGCATGTCTGGGAAAAAAAGTAGATGACATAAATCGCATGCATAATCTCAGGAGACAATCATTTTAAATCTTAATTGGCTGCCTTTTAAATATCATTTAAGGTCTCGTTTTCTCTGTCTCTCTCTCTCTAGTTAAGAAGGTGTTGTGTCAAAGTCTATTACCTTGCTGGACGTCTCGCCTCTAAGTTTTTTAAAAAAATAGAACCATCAGCAGAGGTTTGAGAGGTCGATAAAGCTTTTAGATTTGGAGATGTTTTCAGGGAGCCCATTTCCTGCGGCTAAGAGTTGTTAATGGAGCTTAAGGAATTATCTTATGACTCGGGCTGGGAGAGCCGTATATTTCTTCGCTCCTGTTCCCTTGTCGAGGCTGAATATGCTCCTGTCAAACTCGCTTAATGAAAAGTAACGCGTCGCTGATTACAGTTTTATTTGGGCTCTATGTAAAAAGCACTGTTAATTTAGCATCCCCTCCTTTGTGTGTTTGAATTTGCCATGGCTGAATGATTTAGAGTCTCTCAGTTTCAAGACGTTTCTCTATGATTTTTCCCCCTCCTCTTTCTTTCTCAGTCTGCCTTTTTATTTCTGTTTTGTGCAGACATACGAGCTGCATAGCTTTGCCTCTCAGCCCTGCAGCTTCCTCTAAAGCAGCAGAACCTGATCTTTGACTTGTGCTATTGAATTAAGTGGCAAAATTAATTTCTCACACTCTTTTTTTTTTTTCATATTAAAAAAAAATCAAAACAACCAAACAACAAGAACTCCAACCCTTTTGAAACACCTCTGCCTTTCATGGCTGATCTAAGTCACAAGGTTTGTGTATTAAAGCAAGAAAGTCTTTTCCCTCCCCCTTAGCTGACACGGTCTTCTCTCAGGATGGGCAATGTTTTGGTGAGAGCACACACAGATTTACCAGACCCGAGATACAGCTGGTTCCCTGGTCTGGAGAGCCCTGCTCTTGTTATACAGCAGTCATAAACTTACTCAAACTTGTTTTACAACAGCAATAACACGAAAATGAAGGGATGAAGTGTGGATCCGCTTTTCTTTTGGCTTCTGGTATTTCAGTGCGCCTGTGTTTTGCTCGCAGTGTTATCACCTTCATTTTAAGTCCGGAGGAGGAGGACAGAGGGGAGCGTGTTGCCTCCCAAACAACGGGATGCCCGAATTTAGTCCTGGACCTAGCTAAACCCGGCCAGCAATGACTTGTAGGATGACTTATATGGCTTGCGAGGCCACCGGCCGAGAGCCAGGCCAGGGAGGCCAGCGAGGGCCGGCGCTCCTCAAAGTCGGGGAGCTTTTCAGGCTGAGAGAGATTTTTGGCTGCTCGGTGGACGAGACCTCTCCTTGCACGCAGACACACAGAATACACACACACACACACAGACACACACACACTCGGCTGTCGCTGTGTTAGGAGAAAGAATGGAGTCCCCTTCCACTCCACTGTCGCATGGAAACAAGAACCCACCGGGAGCCCCCGTGTCCCCTCCAGTGTCTGCACATCCAGCAAGGCTGGCACACACAAACCTCCCCGCTTTAACATCACCTCGCAGCAGCCAGAGGGGTTTATGCCCCATCCTGCTTGACTCTACTCATGATTTTAGGACAGCCCGAACACTCGCCTTTCTCCCCTTCCCTCTCCTTTGCCCCCTTCATCTCCGTCTCTTTAGTTTGGCTGAAAATAATTTGCTTTGTCTAAAGGGTTTCAGAGGCAAAGCTCGCCGGCCGCCCTGGCTGCATTAAAATTCCTGCCGGCCCAGCCTTTAGCTCAGATCGCGGCTCCCCCGAGACTCCACTTTCGCTATTACTGTCAAGTACCCTTGACTCTTTATTTTTGCCCTTTTATCTATTACAACTAATTCGAGTTCTTTTGCCCTTTTCAGTTTAAGACGTGGGCTTTCTGTAAAGCCTCCCCCTGCCACCGAGCTCTCCGGGTGCAGAGCCTTTAGAAATTGAGGGGTTTACTGTCAAAATGAAAATTTCACTTCAAATTATCTCGGCTGATGCACGTTTTCCAGGCCGGGGGCTCCTGTCTGAGCCTTTTGACAGCCAGATCAGCAGAGGGGTTCAGTGATCTCGATAATATCATCCAAGAGAGCGAAAGTCAATACAATGACAGGGAATATGACTGGATACAATCCAATTACGGCTGCTCGCAGAGAGGGGAAGGGCTTGATCTGATCTCCGCACCTGGATTCCTTTATTCAGTCCTTGCACTAACAGGTCTCGCTAGAAACTTCTCAGGCTGCAGTATGTTATATTTTGGCTGAGTGTTTTCTCCGTTGCGTTTATAGTTGCCTTTATATTTTCCCCCCCTTTATTGTATTTTTATTTATTTATTGTGAAGGGGGTGGGCCGACTTCGGTGGGAGCCGCTACGGTGGGATGGGCGAGAATGATGGGAGGCAAGAAAGACTCTTCTGCTTGTCCCGATGTCACTTTGGTCCTTCGGCTGCTCTTGGTTCTTCCCTACCGCGCCGGTGCCGAAGCTCAGGGGTTTTAGGCCGGCCCGGGCAAGCCGGGATCTATTATTGCCTCGCAGTTTCTTTTCCAGCAGTTCCCCCTGTCTCCTGGTCCGGGGATCAGTAAAGTTTGTTCCCATTCCGGGGAAGGAGGTGAAATCTTTTAAGCGCTTGTTATCTAAGTGGTAAATTGGCTGCGAGTGCTCCTGAATCACACGTCGAGAGCGCTCTTCCTCCCCTTCTCTTTTTGTTGGCTGCACTCTATTTAATGTCAAAACGGTAAAGCATCTGTACTGAAGTGCTGAAATATTCATGGCGGATCAGCGATTCTCCGCACTGGCAGAGGAGCTGGAAAGCTAAAACGGTTCTTTAAAAGATCAAATTTTCCATGTGAATCAATTGCTCCGCGCACGGCGGAGGCGACTCCACGGCAGAGCCCGNGGCACGGCCGGCACGGATCGCAGCCCAGCATCCCTCCCGAGCTCAGCGAGCCGCCCGGGGTCCGTCCGCAGTCCCGTGGCAGCGCTGCGCTGAGCCTCGCTTCCCCTCTCCCGGCAGCCTGTTGACAGTCCTTGGAATTACCGGGATCTGCTCCGAGGGGGAATTCGAAACACAGAAGTTGTTTGTTGCCCAATGCAAAACGCCACCACTCGTGTAACCTCTGAAACAGACAATTTATTGGAGTGAGCATACCTTTTAACATATTCTTTTTTTTTTTCAAGATAAATTTGTGCAGTAGGTGTAAACTTAGTAGAAGTGCTGTTTGTGAATTATATGCTAACAAGGAAATCAGGAGGAAAAACTCTCGAAAAGTCTTTATAACTAATGTCGGCATGCCTTAAATTAAATCTGAATTAAAATTTCCCGTTTGTAAACTTTCGGATGTAAACTTTTTAAGTAGGTCTACACTATAGTACGTGCTTTTTTGGACATGGAATTAAATAACTTTCACGACATTGATCCCTTAAAGTCGCAGCCAAGAGAAAATGTTCTGAACAGCAATGAGCAAAGTCTTTCCGTTGAACTGAGCAAACTGAACTTTAAATCCTCGTTCATGTTGTTCGTTAAAAAAAAAAAAAAAAAAGAAAGAAAAAGTTTCATATTTAAATTTAAACTCTCTCAAGTCTCTTTTCAGTGTAGCTGACTTTTCAAGCGTTAGAAAGTCCTTTGCCCCTCGGCGGGCCTGTTAGGAACAAAACATTTTGCTTCCTGATTTGGGAAACGCCAGAAACTCTTTGTTTGAGTCATGGTGGGCCAGGTTTGAGAGCTGCCCCTTGAGCACGTTGGCGCCGTTCCCCACCGCGCGTCCCAAGGCGCCCGTTTCCAGAATGGCTCCTTTGGTGGTAGCCCAGGAAACTGTTGTGTTGCTCAGGGCTTGGTTTAAAGTACTGTGCCTGAACAGGGGGTCATGAAACACCCCATCCACCCAGTTCCTGAGGTTGGTGACCGGCGAATCCTGGTGCCTGTCGATGACGCTGACCGGGGCGGGAGCGGCTGCGGCGGCCGAGCCCCCCGGCCTTTTCAGCATGCAGGAGGGGTACTCGGCCTGGTTGAGGGAGGTGGCGGTGTGCGCCAGGGACCAAATCCTGGGCTTCGCCTCCAGCAGCTGCTGCCCCTGCTGGAAACACATCTTGGACTCGCAGCCGCGCTGTCGAGCGCCCAGCGGGTCGGGGCCGCACTCCTCCGCAGCCGTCTTCAGGCAGCTCCGCGCCCGTTCTGCCGCCGCCTCCTCCTCCTCCTCCTCCTCCCCGGCGGCGGCCGGCGGCGGCATCTTGGCAGGGAGCTCTCCGGCCCTCGGCGGGTGGCTGCCGCCCGGGAGCGGGAGCGGGTGCGGANCCCGGGGGCGAGCTGCCGGCCGAGCCCCCGCGGCCGCACCGCTAAGTGCCTGGTTTTAGCAGGGTACCCTCGGCTTTCCCGCTCTTCATCGCCTCTTCTTGCGAGCCCTCCTCCTCCTCCTCCTCCTCTTCCTCATAGGGTCTCTTCTCGTCAGAGCACTTGTTCCTTGGGGGCCAGGTCATCTTGTTCTCCTTCTTGAGCCGCCGGCGGGCGTTGGCGAACCAGGTGGAGACCTGGGTGAGGGTCATCTTGGTGATGATGGCCAGCATGATCTTCTCGCCCTTGGTGGGGTAGGGGTTCTT
>VWYP01031039.1:50883-114948 GCA_013400435.1 Pycnonotus jocosus
TTTCCACTGCAGATGTCAACTCCGCAGTGGCCCACAGTACACTACAGGTTTTGATATTTAGATGAGTCTATTAAACTTTAAAATACAAGGAGAAATTCAATATTTATAGTCCTTGTCTATTTATATATCACAGTTGTCTTTCACTGCACCATGCAAATACTCTGGTGCCCATTTTCGCAGTGAACTTTCCTGTATTAATCATGATAATTATTTGTCATTTTTCTTTGCAGCCTGCCTGCTCTATTACTTTACCCCTGGTCAGCTTTGTGTCAGTTCCAATCCATATTCCCTAGAGAGCAGTCATTAAAAAACACCCACTAAAACAAACAAACAAAAAGAAAAAGCGACAAAAAAACTTAATAACCTTAAACACTTAAAAGCTGAAAGCTGACATTACGCCCTCCCCCACTGTTGATGTCTTGTTTCACTTACAGTCTACAAATAATGGCCCTTTGTTGATAAGAAACTCAACACAATTATATTTCATCTTGAATTTTTGGTGCCAGAGCACAAACATGCATTAAGCCCCACAATGATTTAAAATAACCTTTGTGGTTCTTGCACATAAACAACGTAACACTGTTCAAATCCAAGCAAAGACGCTTAATGCTGTGGGCTATATCCTTAAGTATTTGGAAAATGCAAGTCTGTGCTGTGCAATAAAAATTGATCCTCGTCAAAGCCCCTTTCCTGTACAATGCAGTTAACAGCTTTTGAGAAAGAAACACACACAGCTTCCTCCAAAGTTTGAACAAGGAAACCCATGCCGATCAATAGGAAATGCTGGAGAGTTCCCTTCTGGTCAGAACCTGCCTGCACACTCAGGCGAGCAGGTATTTCATATCCAAAGCCCAGCCAGGTCTCTCTCCTAGGGTTATGAGCTTTTTCTCTGAGAACCTGGAGCCAGTGCTCATGCAAGTTTTATTGTAAAAACATGGAATGAGAATGAAAGAGTGTGATGCTGGAACAGGCCACAGCAGGTAAAACAGAACCTCTTCAGGACTCAGGCTTTGATGGACGTCTTCAGGGACATGATCTAGAGGCAGTTAATGCAGCTACACTTACTATCTTCGTTTTCATCGCCTTGTCTTTTGGAGGGGTTATTGCCACTCCTGGAACTATTTCAGCAACGGAATTTGCTTATGGGCTAAACAGACTTTAGCGAGCTCTTTCAGTCGAGTTTGCTTTGTTTTCGTATTACAGACTTAAAGCAACATTGACACCACCTGACTAACACTGTGAAGCTCTACATGTAACTGCACCGCCTGCACTCTGAAACGAGGGACAGCGAGACGATGCTGTCGACCTGCACAAACCCACGCCATGGCTTGGGATTGGCAGAGCCATGATGACCAACAGAACAGTTGCATAAGAAGGCACTGTTAATTAATTTACTCAGTTTACAACTACATGTAAAACCAGTTGTTCAAAGCTATCCATTTGAATGCTTTCATTTTGTAAGTCTTCAATCCTCTTGGCAAACAATCTAGATTAAAGCAGAAAGGCCTCACATGCTCATTCTGTTCTTTGTATGTATTAACTTTTCACACTTAAGAACTAGAGCCAGCACTTTCTCTCTCTCTCTCTCTTTTACATGCACACCTACATACACACACACACACAAAACTTTTCAGCAAGAGAAGCAAAACTGAGACCTGGGCAGCTGCTCTGTGGCTGTAGATGGACCCTAAAACATGCCCACATTTACCTACTCGCTGCAGAACATCGCAACTACACTTTCACTAGCAAAGCAAAGATTGTATAAGATTTCCTTTCTCAGCTCCTGTACCCCCAGTGCTGCAGACCTGCAGGCAGACACCACCACCTTTGAGCTCTCTGGCAGCCAACAGCTTCAACTTACTTCCCTGCAAAGGTAAAACTTTCCTGCTTGCAAGGTCAAATTCTGTCTTTTAAAGTTCGCCTTAAAATCCAGAAAGTTTGTCTCGGTACCTTACCTTAGTGCTCGCTGGATATCATATCCACACCCCCTTCCCAAGAAATAACACACGTATGTTAAAATACATTTACCCTCTGTCCTAGGTAAAGATTGCACAAAGCCAAATGATTCATCACGGATAGTTTCTCTTCCCTCCAGCAGTTGGTTTTCAGCTGCCTTGCTGCTAAAGCAGGCTCCGAAGGAGAAGGGGGGCGGGGTGGGGGGGGGTAAGCCCCACCGCTCCCCTCCACCCCCCGCTTCCATAGACACACACACACACACACACACAGAGACACACACTCAGTCATAAGCATCACCACCAAAAGAAGAAATTATTTACCTGCGATCACGCCAGGCTTCGGCTAAAAGCGGGTAGCGATGGCTGTGCCATGGCAGGGCTTCTCTCTGGTCTGCGCTGGCTGGCGCGACGGGGAGCTGCGGGGAGCTAACGCAGGCATCTCTCAGTGCGCGGTACCTGCGCGGCGCGGCACGGAGCCTCCGGTCCCCAGGCGCCACAGCCACTTCACTAACCCCCTGTACCAGAGTGACGCTCAAGTGAATAGTTCCACTGATCACACTCTTTCCTACTGATTAACACTTTCCAACGCCACCAGGCATTCCGCTTCCAACTTTTCCCGTTTTAAAGCAGAAGCAGCCAGCGCCGCTTGCTTCTGCGGGTTATAAACGCCGTCTGGGGCGTGGGGGACACCATAATTAATAGCAGGTTAGTAAAATTAGTGCTGCCACTCCAATTGTTGTCCTTGTTGCCAGCAATAATTGCATTGATTCTGGAAGGACACGAATGTCCTCCATTTAACCTAATGATCTGCGGGTTGCACACGCTGTACGGCAGCCGTGGCGGTGATTAACTGAGCGCACCTCCAAACTATCATTTATCTCCGCGAGTCACGACTGAAAGGCGCTAAACTTACAGGCAACTCTCCCTGCCTCTCTCGCCGTCTTTGTTTCCCTCCCGCTGGAGGAGGCGGGCTGGGACGTCGGCGTAGCCCTGCGCGCAGGGGACGGGCACCTGTACCTGTGCCCCCGGCCGCCTCGGCTGTATTCATAGCCCGGGGGCAGCGCGGCGGAGCCGGCGGAGCAGCCCGAGGGGCAGGCGGGGGCGGGGAGCACCGATGGAGGAGGTGGCGGCGGCGGCGGGNCGGCTACGCCGTCGCTGCCCGCCCTGGACGCAGCCTCACTGGGGCTGCCCGGGCACCGGGGGCTTCCTCCGGGCCGAGGCGGGGGTGCAGCCGAGCGGGGAGGGGAGGCAGGTGCCGGCGGCAGCCCCAGGCAGGCCGGGGCAGGAGCCCTTGTTCCCGCTTGTGCTCCCTCTCCGTCCTCCTGCGCCCGTCCCTCTGTCCGTCCCGCCCGGCCTCAGCCGCAGGCTGCCACCGCCAGCGCCGCTCTCTCCCGGGCAGAAGTTACACGAGCCAGTGGCTGGGCGAAGCGAGCTCCCAGCCCGACATGCCTTTCCCGGTGTGCAGCCTCCCGCCACCCTCCCAGTCCCGGGCGTCCAGGGCCGCCTCGGGCTCCGGCCCGGTGTCCGGGGCCGCGCAGCGCCCGGGATCCCCGCGGGAGCCCGGGCATGACAAGTTCCACCGCGCGCTCGGTACTTTCTTTTCTTAATTGTTTGTTCAGCAGGAAAAGGGACAAATCGGGATTGACAGAAGGGGGAGGAGGGATCAATATCATTCCTGTTTAAAGGCGTGAGCCTGGGCAGACGTCTCAATAAGACAGAGGAGGAGAAAAAGAGAGTATTATATCCTACCTAATTAAGCGAAGACAAAGAGGTGTGGGGAGAAAGGTTCAGCAGAGGTGGGGTGGCAATGGGAATTTTTAATCCAGTGTCTTCCCACAGTAACCACCAAGGCTGAACAGTAACGTTAATAAGGAACATCTGTACATCGACAGATTTATTCTTGCCAGGGCTCTTTCATGCCTGTGTCATTTGCATGGCCCCGCGCTCGTAATGTTCGACACACGTTGCATCTTGTAGTGCAATGACAGGGTAAATCTGATGAATGCTGAAACTGGGAAATCCTCTTCTCTTTCCCCTTTCTCACTCCTCGGATTGCCCTTGCAGCTTTCAAGGTGGGGAAACCACAAGGAGAAAGAAAAACGTGAGCCTTCTCCCCATCTGCACTTGTAAACAGAAAGCCAATCATGCCACGAGCCTTTGCATTTTAAAGAGGAATAACAAACCCACAGCGACGTGGATGCCCTGGTGGATGCTGCCTCCCCGCCCGCGGGACGAGGGCTCTGCGATGCCCCCCGAGAGTGCAGGAGGCGTGTGTGCCGTCCCCGTCCCGGCTCTGCGGGGCTGGACTTTTCCTCTCTTCTCCCGGGGAGCCCGTCCCTCTGCCCTACCCCCGGGCTCCGGCCCTGGGTTGCCTCTGAGCCCGGCCGACTTCCCTCGGGCAGCACCCTACCTGTGCAGGGGGAGCCCCGCCGCCCCCCGGGGACCCCGTCCGGCCCCTGCCTGCTCCGCCGAGCCCGTGTTTTACAGACCGGGGTGGCACCATCCGCCGCCTGGAAGTGACACGTGCCCTTCGGCCCTAACGGGCTTTGAGGGGACCAGGACCTCTCAGAGTCTTCCTCCAAATCTTTCCCCGTCACGGCGCCCGGTGCTCGGCCAGAGGCCGCCCCAGCTTTTCCCGACGGCAGAGTTACAGGCGGGGAGCTCTGGTGCTGGGGGGTTGCTGGATTCAGCTGCCTCCCTGCCCTGAAATATGATGTGCAAGGGCAGGAGGCATCGTTCAAAGAGTAATTTTCTATATTAACAGCTACAACCAGTAACAGTACATTAATACGAGTCTTTTGTAATATAACAACCTCAGGTCCAAGAGATCAACATTTTTAATTATTTCAGTGATGCTTAAAGGAAGTGAGCTGTCTTTTCCAATTTGCTCATGAAGACCTGGACACCTTGGAAATTGCCATCCACTGCCACTCCAACCCATGCAGCAGAAAGCTTGGTGGCTTTCTGTCAGAAACTGGTCTAGCCAGGCAGGAGGGCAACCAGACACAGTGGAGCTGGAATCCCAGTAGACATGCATGCAGGGCAACCATAG
Source organism: Pycnonotus jocosus (assembly GCA_013400435.1). Taxonomy (NCBI): domain Eukaryota; kingdom Metazoa; phylum Chordata; class Aves; order Passeriformes; family Pycnonotidae; genus Pycnonotus; species Pycnonotus jocosus. The sequence continues at coordinate 55,891 of VWYP01031039.1, forward strand.
TGACATGATGGACACTGAGGGAACACCGGTCACTGATAAATCTAAGATGCTTGCAACAGGAGCAAAAGCTTTTGGGCAGCACTTCTGAAAAATCATGGGCCAGAGTCCAAGGCTGGAAGGGCATTTGTAGATCTTGCTTTATGTAGTTCATAATGTTGTTAGGATGTCTTTCTCTTTTATTATTTTTTTGTTTAAATGACCAATAATGCTAAGATTTCAACCATTTTTAATATTTAAACTATTAAAAGGTGCTCTTTTCACTGTAGAAATGCTTTTGGTCCTGTCTGTTCTTCGGCATTCTTCGGTATTCTTTCCCATTTCTGTAGCTAGAGCAATGCCCTGTCTGCTGTGAAAAGGCCATTATTAAATGATACCAAGTGGTTAAAACCCTTAATTTTCCATGTCATTAGACAAACAGCAGTGGTGATAGCACCACATATTTCCATTCAGAAAGGGAATATAATTTAATTTTCAGTGTCAATTCCTTTGGCACTATGGTTATATTTTGAAGACCTACTTTCTAAGATATTAGATGGGAGAAAACAGCAGCTTGATCTCTTACTTTTTTGGCCTTTATTTTCCTGTAGAGGTTACTAAATCACATCTAGTCAAGGAATAATATACTAATGCATGTATCATAACTCATGTTCACTATGAAGGTCCTAGAAACACATTAGCTTAATCATGAAACCTCTGAGATAATTTACTTAACTGGAATAATTTCACAGGAAAGCCAATATAATTCAGAATATAGTAAATACATGGATAGAAATCAGATTTTCACTGAAACTCTTTTTGTCCTCATCTGGTTATATGGTGCCAAGTTATATGGTAGCCTCAGAGCAGCAAGGTTTGTCTTAATTTGCAGGGATCCATACAGGTACATTTCTTTTCCTTTTCTCACATTAAATTCATTATGTGATGTTCAAAAGACTGATGCACACTAGAAAACCTTTAGGCATTTCTGTGTAACAGGGATGGTTTATTAAAAGGATAGGTTATTACTTTGAACAATGACTTCAGTGTGAACATTAAAATGTGAAATGTTTATCTGGTATTGGCCTGTATTGGCCAGAATCTCTACAACTAGACTTTTATTCATAAATGCATGGCTAAGCTAATAAACCACATTTATTTTCAGATCCTGTGTGGTCATCTGAGCATCTTTTGGAGTGCACAAAAACATAGGCTTGCGATTATTTTTTAAAGAATTTTGTAACTGAGTATTACTGTGATTCCATTTGTGAGCCCATGATTTTGAAGAGATATATAGTGTTAGAAAAAGAAAAAAAAAAAAAGATGTGGTTAGAGAAATAGCTTAGGCTGTCTTAGTGTGCTCAATATGTGGAGGGTGGAGAGGATTATTTTTTAGTAGGAAAATTTTTAAGCATAATTTTAGAGACTTAGGAGCAGAACTAAGCCTCCTGGAAGACACTGAAAAGGCAGAAGACACCAAGTGAGTCAGTAGCATCAAGTTCTCCTTTCTTCACTGCATCTTTGCTGCAGGCTTTGGCCAGGTGAGCAGAGCTGCTCAGGTGGAGCTCCAGGGGAGCAATCCAGCAAGAAGCTCCTTCCTCTGTGTTACACAAGGGAACAGATGTGGGCCGGGGGTGTAATCCCACCGATCTTGATGTGAGTGAGGAGTTCTGCACAACACTGCTGCTCGTGAGGGATCACTTCTTGCACAAAAGGGATCACAGGAGAGAGCTGTGAGTGCCTCAGAAAACAAAGATGCAATTAAAGCAAAATTTGTAGTTTTCAGTTAGGGTTATCTTTCAATGCAGGGTGAACAGTCATTTTTTTCCTGCTAATTATTTTCATTAGCTGTTTTAACTCTTCCTGAGAGTTCTTAATAATTGCTTCAGAGCAGAATGTGTAAAACTGAAAATTATTTATGGCACTGATTAGAACTACAGAATACTAATATGGGTAGTCAGGAATAATTCACCATAGCAGGAAAAGCACTATTTAATTGTTTAATATAGAAGTTTAATTGTGCTTGCATACAATTATCATGTAAATATCACTGTGATCACTTTAAGAGGCTATTTCTAAGTGTGCCAAAATTCTGAAGCAATATGAAAAGAATTAATTTTTTTTTTACCTCCCTTCACAAGTCTCTCAAGTGTACTATATGCTTTAACTTAAACCAAAATATAGCCAAAGGCAGACAGGAGTTCCAACAGTGACCAGTGTAATACTCACTGCTTTTAATTACTGTAACAATAAATCACACAGGAATGTCCTCCAGGTACTAAATGATTTTCTAAAAACATTTGAGAATATTTTTGAAATTCAATTAATTGAAGGCACCAGATAAAAGGTACACATTCTTAATGGCTATAAAATAACCCTAAGGGATGTAACTGAGCTCCAAGCTTAACTTCAAAGTGTGACAGAAATACTTACTGTATTACTTTAAAAGTATTCAGATCAATGAATCAGTTAAAATTACTTATACATTTACCAACCTTTTCATTTTCTTTCTGAATATGATAGAAAGAATTGCTCTCATTTCCCAGGACACAAAAAGCAGTTGAGACCTGTAAAAGAAATTGTAATTAAAGCCAGCCTTCAGTCAAAATTGGTATTATGAATTTTTGGTTGACACAAGATAAAGGGGCAAGAAAAACATAAAAGTGGCTTGATAAAGCATACATTTAGACATTTTATACTGAAAATTAACTGGTTTGTGGAGATATTTCAGGGTCTAGGATTAAATCTGTCCTTGTTAGCCAGTAAGCAGTTTTCCATTGAATTGAATAGAAGCAGTGGCACGCTGCAATCTGTACTGTGCACAGCTATGTGCGCCTGACTGGCCCTCTGATTATGGGCCAAATAGGTTCTCTGTTTTCCTTTTTTTTTCCCTGCTCCTGGGATTAATCACAGCACCCCAAACACCCACATGGCTTTGCAAAGTGCTGAAGCTCTCAAGCAGTCACAGCATGCCTTCAGCTTTTGCAAGCATCACTCTGATGTAGGATGCCTGCTAATGCTCAGTAGGATCTAGCTCCATGAGTAAATCCTTGACATTTGGCCTATGGTTCCTGAGCATCTGAGGTTGTTGTAAAATAAAAATGTTTAAACAATCACCATTTTCTGATTTGCAAGGTGATTTTACAATGCAACGTGACTCAACAGCAGGAAAGTGTTAAGAAATGTGTAGAGGCTGAACTGTTGCTACCAGCCAAATTTTTTAGCAGAGGTGCTCTGTTCTGCAGGAAGGTTCTTACTTTTGCTCTGTAATCTCCACCATGCACCCAGCTTTGAAAACAGATCATAAACCCACAGTCATCATACCATGGAGATAAGGGTTAACTTCTAACCTTTGCAAAATGATTGCTTGTTATAAGTACGTTAAATTGCGCATGTATCATTCATTAGTGCAGGAAGTTTAGAAATAAGTTTAGAAACCAGAACTATGCACACATGTACATTCATGCACATCTATGCCTGTACACTTGTATGTCCATACACAGAGGGAAATCATGTAGAGAAGTGTCTGTACTGCTTGGAAGAACTATATTCTATGCGAAGACTGAAAACACTCTACTAATGACTAATTGCAATGTTTTCCAGTGGGTATTTATTTTCAACACTCACCAATAATTTTATTAGTTAACATTTAGTTAGCCAGTTAACATTTTCTCTTTGTTTAGAACACATTAAACTGAGACAATAAAAAATAACAACAGAGATAAATGTATCTTTATCCCTTTTGTTTATTTTCCTTGAGCATTTGAAATCGAAAATATCATAAGAATTTTTGGGCATTTAATAGTGATGAAAAGTCATGACCATGTAACTATTTTCTATAGCTCCATGCAGTAATTCCCCACCCTGCAGGTGTGAGGTGGGTGGGAGGATTACTGAGCCTTGGAAACATCCACAGCAGATTGCAGTTGTAAAAATACAGTCACTGACAATACATGTGTAGTGTAACAGTAATTTTTAAACTGTAATAAATATAATACAACACTAAAACCACCAACAAGACTCACGTCTCATCAAAGAACTCTGCTTCATCAGATTAATAAAATAGTAAAAGCCATTTTATTCAGGGACTGCAGGCTGTAGAAGACAGTTTGATATATTTATTTTGACAGCAAGTACCCATAACGCTCGTAAACAGACACATCTGCTAAACTATCAGATGTGATTTACAGCCAGGTTAAAGTCAATTCTACATAAAAAAGCCTGAACTTTCTGTTTAATGTTTGTTCCACCAGTTACTCCAAACTACTGTTAAGAAGTATTTCGGAACTTTTCTCTTCTGGAGACTTTGCAGTCAAAAGATTTTTTTCCAGAATAGTCAAGTTGTTTATCTCAAAAGGGCTGTTTGTTTAATTAGGAACACACCGATTAATGAATATAAATAACTCCACAAAATCTGAGAAACTGTAGAGAATGCCTACATTTCTCCCTCTTCTCCCTTCTGTTTTGAAACTCAATAAATGCTTGAACACTTTATTTTTTTTTTCTTTTTTAACCTGTGGTGAAATGGTTGCAGTAATATAGAAGAGATGAAGAAAAACAAGTCAGAATATTGGCTTCAGATTAAAGCTGGGTAAACCTGGGATAACTTGTCTAGAAAGTAGAATCATTTCATTGTAAATACATGTCAAACAAGGTTAAATATGGTTCACAAAGGAAAAAGGTATGCTCATATGTCTAATTTTTAGGTTTGCAAGAACCTCTGCAGACAAGATATGAAATGCAGTCATGTTTGTTGCGAGGTGCTGTTTCCTCTGCACTGTGTTTTCCAGTTAACACTCCTCCTCCTCTCCCAAGCATCTGATTTCATAGCAGGTAGAGCTCAGTCCTAAAGGCACAGGCAGTAGGAGACAAGGGATTTCTGCAAAATCCTCATTAATGTTGAAGGAAGAGCCTGCCTTGGGAGGATGACTCTGATTCCTGCCTTTGCCCATATCCAGAGGCAAGTGTGGGAGGTGAAAGACAAAGAGCAGACACCTGCAGCCACACGTGTCCCCAGAGAGCGGCTCCTGTTTGACATTTAGGCCTTGCACAAGGCTCCCCAATGTGCTCTGTTCCTGTGCCCAGCCTATCTTTTCAGCTGGAAGCAGAGCAGAGTAGGACAAGCACTGCTTATCCAGGAACCAAGAAAATGTCAGCACGACACTCAGACTGGCATGTTCAGGGATGTAGCAGAACCAGGAGTGACATTGGTGGGGCTGGGTGCTGCAGCTGCTGCACATCACCCGGGGGAAACTTCACCCGAGGTGACACAATGGAGACAAAGGTCAATGACGGCCCATGGCACCACAGGCATGTCCAGATGCTCCAAGCTGCAAAAGTATGAAAGGATGGCTATTGCCACCTTGGCCAGGTGCCCGTGACAGCTGCTGGCTGCTTGTGGTCAGCCAAATGAAGAAGTCTGAGTGGACAAACATGAGAAATCTGTCCCTCCCATTACCAAAGTGCAGGCACCCTGGGGCTTGCCCAGCCTCGAAATTGGGAGCTCAGCTGACCTCTTGCTTTTCACTCACTGTCACTTCTAGCTTTAATTAACTATTAAAACCTTCAGCAACCAGATCTATTTCATGATTCTCTGTGCGACTATTGTTAGCTTGCAGTTTTTCATGAGGTTTTCTTACCCAAAGTCAGATAGCCACCTTACATTTACGTGTACAGCAAGATCTCCTAACTCAGCTCCTGGGCCTCAGATGGTGCTTTCCAAGCTTGCCAAGCATTTGTGAGGGGGACCTGCTGGAAACATCAACCCCAGCTGACTGCTCTTTCATGAAACTTAGAAGATTTGAAACAGAAAGAATTGCGGAGTAAAACCTGAGAGGATCTGAAAAAGAAAAAGCTAGAGATAGATGCTGAAGACTCTGTAAATGTAAGTAGCACTTACAGATCCAAATGTTAACTATTTAAAATATTTTACGTGAATAACACTGCTGGGAAAAGGCAGATGGAGGAACTGCAGTCGATGCTGAAAGCAGAGAGGGTCACAGGAAGACTGGGAGGGCAGCTTGTTCTTCTGGTCTGTGTTATGATGGTCCTTGAGATATGCATCCCTAAATAGCTTTTTTTTTGAGCAAATTGAGAGTCATGTGACTGTAGTGGTTGACCTCTGTCTAGGAGAAACGCCAAAACCAAAGGCAATATTTTTTGTGCTTATTTAATGAAATATATTTACTTTAAAGGATCCTAGTTTCAGTAATCACTGATAAATATTTAAGCCTCTCTAAGCCATATTTTTTTCCCTGGAATTACAAAGTGTGTGGCTTGATAGCTAAACAATCCCCAGAATTGCTCACTTGCAGTTTAGAGAACTTAAACTCAGATCAACTTTGTGACGGCACTTCAGAATTACCAAAAGAGACAGGCAATGTGGACATTTATGAATTTATAAAAATACACTCATTAACACTGCAGTTCAGGAGTTCAGTCCCAATTCCCTCATCCTTTTATTTCTTTCTTTCATTGAGCCATATATGTTTTCTCTTGTCTTGCCTTGATTGCACTAAAAATCCACATGAAACTCACTGAGAAACAGGATAATGATAATTTTTAAAATTTTTATTTTGAATGCCACTTTTCATTTTTGTTGTTTTGTTATTTGTATAGAAGTCTACATGCCAAGGTAAATTTTTTTGAATAGTACAATTTACAATTGAATATTTTATAGATAGAACTAGGGAAAAGAAAGTCAGTTTCACCAATTCAAATAAAGAATGTTTCTTGTGTTATATATGAATCATGCAATTAGTGAATTCCGCTAAGGACAGTAATTGTTCGTTACTTTAGATCTGGAAGCTATTTTGAAGTGCTTTGGAAAGCTGAATGAGAAGAATATTGTTTATCTTCAAAATCAAGTTCAAAGAACTTACCTTCAAGCAAATGACGGCATTCCCAACTAGGGATGGCACTACAGAATAAATGCTAGAGGGAACTTAAAGCAGCCTAATATAGAAGCTTGGCTGAAATAAAACTTTGAAGATGTTTCCCAGAAGCTGATAAAAAAAAAAGTTTATGGTAAAAATTAGCAAGACAGATGAAGTCCTAGGACATTCACACCAAACACTTCTTTCTTTTTTACATGTGCACTGCAGAACCATGTCCCAGTGCAGCTGAATCTCATCAAAGGTCCCATGGAAGCCTAATATTTTTCTTTTCCTTGGAAGTAAAGGTTTGTGTTAGTACTATATAGATCTGTGGAATTGGTACAGGTACTGAGCATGTAACCAATTTGGTTTTGTTTCCTCTACTGGATTTAACTTCATAGAGTTAGCAATGGATGAAATGAGCAAAATTATGTGGCCTGTCCCAAAACACTTTTAAACACATAAATAGCAGTCTGGCTTTTATACCATAATTGATCAGGATTCCAGAGAAGGGCAGTTCTACAGGTAAATAAAATGCCCAGAATCTTTCTTCTTACTTTATCAACCCACAAGATTTGTAAATACAAGACCCATTTTAGGGCATAAGCCAACTGACAAACTCGAGCTGGTTTACAAGAGGGTTTTTCAGCTTTCCTCTGCAGCAGATGGTACTAGTCAATGCCAGAAATAGGACACTTGATGGATATACTGTAGCTCTGTTTCAGAATAGGCATTCCCATGTTTCTTCCAGATTCCGCTTTTCTTTCCCCTTTCTTGACTGCCAAGATTATCGAGGATATTTACCCCAACACAGCACTCATGGTCTCGTTTTTAAAACTTCCATTGAAGACAGATTTCTTTGGACTGCTGTTAACCAGTCTAGAGGAAATTGCCCTTCTGGCAGCAATATCTTTTTGGGAATCTGTCAGCGTTAATTCTTTCTTTAGCTGTTGAACCAAACCAGGAGTCAAAATACACATTTAGGAACCCACGGAAGTTTTCCAGAGTTTCTGAGCAACAGCAGCTTCCACTCTGGTCAGTCACAGCTGATGCTGAGCATCTCTTTGACTAGGTAACCTTTTTGGAGACAGCTCTTAAATCTTTTATCTATCAAGGGATGGAACTAATTTCCTTATGCCAGTGTTTGCAGAAAGGGATGCATAAGTGATGTTTAGGAAGGAAATTTCATTTAGAGACTTAACAAATACAAAAGTAAAGTAAAATTTGGTCTTCTCTTGTGATAAATCAGTACATATAAACAGTAGATATAGAAGCAAAAAACCCTGTTGCAGTCTTCCCTGTTGCAGGTAAAATAGAGCAATTTGTGGTGAAAGTTTCAGCTCTAAAGGAGCAGGATAGGAACCTGAACTCAAGTCTTCTATGAGTCTGATTGAACATATGCCAATAATGTCCCTCAGTCAAAACATTCAGATTTCAATTCCAAATTAGAAATTCTACAGGGTTTTGGTTCTTTAAAAATTTTTATTTTAGTGTCTTGGAAACCTTGAGAGTAAAGGTAGAACCGAACTGGTCCTTTTATGGAAATTTTCACTTAGATTAAACCTGATTTTCAACAGTTACATTGAACCCTCTAGAAGTATCTGTAGGGTCTGAACAGAGACAAAATAAATGTAGATTGGAGAGTTGTGTGGCAGAAGAGTTCTCTATTCTGAAATCCAGAAATAATTGAGGAAATAGATATAAGAGAAATATATATAAAGGAAAGAATATTTTTCATTGTGGTCTTTGAACCCACTGATCTAACAATTTTAGAATGCAACTGACTTAAAAGCAATTTAAATGAGCTAACCTTTCATGGATATTCTCAGAAAATTATAATTATTCCTTGAAAATATAGTATGCCCTAAACTGAAAGAAACCTGCCCTAAACTGGGAGCAAACCTGGTTGCAGTTACTAAAAACTGACATTGTTGCAAACGTTTCAAAAGTTAAAAATACCCACAACGTAGACAGAAAAAAAAATCTTTTACACCTGTAAGTGTCCAGTAGCAAATTAGATTAGGTTACTGATATGCACCTAAATAGCAGATCAAAAAATAGAAATTGGATTCTTGTCTAGCATATGGTCCCTCTGTACATTCTCTAAATCCTTGTTGTTTCCCCAAAACTAATGCTTTAGACATAGATCTATCTGCCCATTTCAGAGATAACAGAAAACTCCTAGAAGGGAGGTTAAGAAAACCTCTTGAATGCTTACTGCAGCTTAAGTTTCTTGTTTGTTTGTTAGTTTAATAAGTCCTAGTAGCATGGACTATATCTATACCAGTCTGGCAAAGAGACCAGATAAAAGAAGCTTTGTCCTGCTTTTCCTTGAACTCATTGAATTCTTTGATCCATGATTTGTATAAATTAGAGGCTTCCTCTCAACTGCTGACCCAGGCACTGTTATCTATCATTTGGTTTGTAGTCTGTGACCATTAGATTTTAATTTCTGTAGACACAGATATGCCATTCTACAGATTCCAGTCTCTTTATGTAGAAAAATTATTGTTTCCTGGGCTGTTTCTTATTGTTCTTCTCGTATACTCTGTTTGGATCACATTACAGAGTGTGTAATTTTCACAACACTATTTCAACTTTTGCTAGTTTATTAATAGCTGCATTAGACTGCTTTTGCAAAAATCAAAAATGTACTTTAAAATTAGAAGAGAAAATAAAAACCTTTGAATAACTTCAAATCCAATTAAATGTCAATAATTGGTCTTTGGAAATTCTCATTATCAATACCTAATATCAGATGGTATCTATATTTCATAAAATTTTAGCACCAAGAATATTGCCTAAAATATTCTTGTCCTAAAAATCTGTCTGAGGACTATGACAGATGTATGTTCCTCTTTGGGCAGGAGAATATTCAGTTCCAATACTGGATTATGGCTTATTATCTTGCCCAGAGCAGCTGCCACCAAAAGCAGAAAATTGTTCAACAAAATTTTGATAAACTATCCACAGAGCTTTTGGCAGTAATTCTCTGTTCATTGGGTGGCAGAAACAGTCCCCAAACCTTCTTTGTCTGTTATGACAGGAAGAACACCTTCCACCTTGTGTAGTTGAGTATTTTGTCAGTGTAGCTTGCCTTCTCAGGCAGTCGAAACCGAGTCAAACCTTACAATCAAGACTTCCTTTTTATCAGGGTTTGTGGATTCCTTACAATCTTGAAGAACCATCAGACTAACCTCTTGTTTACCATCCTCTTCCTGGTCATCAGTATTTGTCCTTTATTTGGAAGTCTTTTCTCCAAGACTCCTGCTTTCATTTGAACAGGCTGCTTTGGAAACTGTTCCCTGAGTCTCCTCGATTCACTTTTTCTGGGAACAGTTCTGGACTACTTCTATTGCAGGATTGCTTCATAATACTTTAGGCAAATTTATTTTCTTTCCCAATGAGACATCTTGTGAAGACTTTTAAGAGGTGGCTGCTAAAATATGTATAAACATACACATTCTCTTTGAGGAATGTGGCTTTATACTCAAGCAAATGTTTGGAATATTACAGAAAATAAAATTTCTAATTACATAATGAGGATATTTGCTTTCTTTATGGCTGCCTTGCTGCTCATAGGTCTATTAGCTTAATGTGAAGGATTTTATTTATTCATATGCCTGTTTTAGACTATGAGAAACACATGACTTTTGGGAGTTTTGAGATAAGAAAGGTAAGAGAAAATTTTGAAAAAAGAGGTGCCTGCTAACCATCTTGTTGTCTTTACTTCCCATTTCCTATTCTATATTCCTTTGTGCTTCCATAACTAGAGGTTCTTTTGGCCAGATATTTGGGTTCAGACCTTTTGGTTTGAAGAATGTGGTCACAAATTTGTTTTGGATAGACAAGGCTATGTTGGAGTCATTTGTACTCCCTGACCATGGCACTGTAATTTAAGTACTAGGAATAAGATGTGATTGTTTACAGATGGACTTTGAAAAGGAAGAGGAGATTGTGAGAGACTAAATTAGTTGTACGTAATTATTTCTGTAGAAAAGTGGTTGGGTGATTCTGTGGAAAGGACTTACAGTCATCTCAGTAAGTTACTAATTTGTTTACCTTCAAGTAAAATCATCTCTCTAGAGCCAGCCAATTTTTATACTGAGGTGTAGAAGAGCTGTCCTATGTGGCAACGTGATGGATAACTTCATTATACAACTTAAGAAGCTCTTCTTCCCTTTCTTGTACCTTTTCACACTCTAGTTAATCACCTCACCCTGGTTAAACCAACTGACTACTTCAGCATTAAAAGTATGCAAAATTAACATTTTATTGCACTAGGACCAGATAAAGGCAGTCTTTTCCATCTGGAAAACAGACAGATTCATTTAAATGATTTTGGCTTCTCCGTCTGATGTGTAGTCCAGCTGATGCCATTTCCAGTCAAGGCACTGAGTCATATGCTCAACTTCCATTCCTTCTTAATCTTTTTTCATGATGAGAATATAGTGTAAGGATGGCTGGTCTAGGCTGTCCCTGTCTTCAGTAGTTGCAGATATTGACTGCTGAGGGTTTATGAGCAGAAGAGTTTACAGAGATTTCCAGCTTCCAGAGGTCTGTGGTCCAGGGACTTTCTGGGTCCAAGATGATGAAGTTCTGGTTATTGTCACTAGGCCTGATCCTGATGTGTGGGCTGACATCCTGCCCAGCCTCAGCCCAATCCCAAGGAAGTGCCCTGAAAGTTCCCACTTCTCCATTATATCTAATGTGAGATGACTTTGATGTTTCTTTCACCTTGCTATGTAAATTTTCCATCTTTTTTGAGATGAAGAACAGAATCAGAACTGGACACAGCATTCAGTGTCAGATTCTCTTTAGATTTATACAATGAAATACCAAGATTTTTTAAATTTTTGTTATTTCTTAAAAATTGCGTGAAATTTTTTTTATCCCTGGGGCTTAAACCATGTACAACCCTTTTACAGAAATTGCTGCAATTTTCAATAAAAAATGTATCTGTTTGAGAGATTGTTCCCTACCACTGAGAACATCAGGATTTTCGGTATTTTAGTCTTCATAAGAGCAAGGATTTGTACCTGTAAGACCTTATCTGCCCTTCCTTTAGATATTGAGATGGATTTTCCCATTGCAAGACAGGGTAAAATTCACTGCTGCACTTCCTCTCTGTAAGCAATGCTTGCCATCTCTCCTTAAATTCTGAGATTCTGTTATCAAACAGTAAGAACAGTGCTGAAGCAATATTTAATGATGGTTATTAAAAGACTTATTTTCTTATTTTCAATTGAAACATTTTTCTTCAAAGCTCTTGCATGAATGCAGTTGGGAAAAAAATATGACATCACATTTTGTCACCATCAATCATTTGCTATGCAAATTGAGATGCCTACAGGACTTCAGAGTTCAAGGCCTGCCTGCACATGGGGCTTGTACAAACAATGAAAGATTTACTATGTGAGTAATAAGTACTTTCAGGAAAAGATCGATTACAAATGAAAGTAGAAAAGGTTATAGATAGAGAAAGAAAAAAGAACAAATGTTGATCACAAAAAGAAAAAAAAAATGGAATAGTGATCGCATCTGGTAAAATAGTTTAATGAAATACATTTATTTGGAAAATATGCATTAAATACTTTTGCCTGAAACTTGTGCTCACTTTTAAAATCTTGAGCAACTTTGAAAATTAAGTGTTTTATAAATAAATATAAAGGCCATAAGTTGAGATCAAAGGTTTGTTTCGAAGAGGCTCCCAGAGGATGCTTGTGCTAAAATATGGCACCAGGGAAGAAATATAGTGATATTCTCTCAGGCTACAACCATCCTCAGATCAGGACCTTCGATAAAGGTAACACCTCTGTGTTTAGTGGGCTCTGATTTTTTTTTCCCTTTGCATTAATTCCTGATTCCTTTTTAACTTGCTCTGCATTTCTGCAATCCTGTGGCCAGGAGTTCCAACACTTGTGCGCTCACTGAGTGAAGTATTATCTTTTGCTTGTTTTGAACTTGCCACATGCTGATTTCATGCTGTGATTCTTGCCTGCTGGCATTCACTGGGAAAGTACACTCAGGATCTAGTAACAAAAGAATGGAGATTACTGTATCAGGACAAATCAGGATGGTAATATATTTCCCATTAAGACAACACAGGCTAGATTGAGATCATGTTAAATCAAAATCTCAAAGTTGCCACACTTCCCAAAAGACAGAAAACGCCATTTCTCCTTCTGTTGCAGTAGTGTCCGGTGATCTCCCATAAATCTGTTTCTGAAAGGATTTTCCTTCTCCTTTGAAGCCACTGGTACAGTTGGCACCTGTTAGGTACAGCTGGTTAGGTACAGCTACCTAAAGGTAGGCTTTGTGTGCAAAAATAAAATAGACCTTAAGTGCACAAGTGTAGGTTGAATGTAGAAGATACTGCTCATTACCAATATGACTGAGCCATATTGAGGCCTCAATACCAATTGAGGGGGAAAATTCTCAGGCATAAAATTACCTCTTATTTTCCTGGTTGCTTATGCACCCATTGAGGAGGTTGTATTTAGAGGCACGTTCTTTCACTCTGCCCTGCTGTCATGAGTGATCACAATAAATTCTGATCAGGCTTCTAATCCTGTAGAGTTTGTAAGGAAAAATCTCTTACTCCTGATATTCAACTCACAAGAAGGCTGGGACCTAAGAATTTGAGATACCATTTTTCAAGAAAGAGATGTCTCTATGTGTAATGAAGTATGAAACCATATCCAAAATTATGCTTGAAAAATAAAACCAAAAAATGTTATGAGACAAAGTAGATTTTGAAAAAAGGTCTGCACTCAGATCCTTGGTGACAATAGTAAGTTCATTTCTCTTTTGGAAAAATAACTTTCCACTTTTCTGTTAATAAATTGGGCAGAATTATATGATGAGGTATGATAAGCAGTAAAATCTGGATGAATTTAGGGCAACCAATATCAGGGTCTTGGGGAAAGCCCAAGAAATCATACAGAAGAGTACTGCGCTACTTACAGCATGAACAAATTGTTCATGGCACTGGCCACTATCTATCAATGAAAGCTGTAAGAATAACCTTCTTTGAAGGTAGTTATCTATTCTAATTTTAGCCAGACACCTGTTGGTTAATACACTGAATAATGATGATTTCTATCCTTAAGGAATTTTTACTCTGTGGAGATGTCCTTAGTGTCCCTGCTGGTCTTCATTTGCTTTCAGCACAGTACATGTCTGCTGTAGGTTTTCTGTCATTTTTGCCACTCTTAGGATACTCTTAGTTCATGTTAAATGTATCTTTATGCCAACTTCAGGCAATTGAATACCCCTCTTCCATCTTGTTCAGTTTTGATCTGTTGGGTTCAACTGTATCTATCACAGTAAGTTCTTCTGCTTCCTTTCACACAAGGAAAGGATGAAATTCCTTTTCTAGGTCATTAATATTCCTTCAGTTTTGTTGGTTGTTGTTTCTTTTTTGCAATGAGGAGATGAATAAGAGCTCACAAGTTGCTCTTGCTTTGTATGTATTATTTTATTGGTCTCTTACATGTTTCCTCTCCAAAGGAAAGGATCCTGATGCTTAGTAACCCTCATTTCATGAAAATCTAATATTATAGTTGCATTTACATCCTCTGAACACCTTCCAGTTCCACTTTATTATTTGTTTTAAATGAGGTGGTTAGACTTAAGCACAACATTCAAAAATAAAGGAAACAACTGGTTCTCATTAGTATGCATTAATTTGTATGTTGGTGTGTTGGTGACCTCAAGATTCCAGCCTACATAAAACTCCTTTGGGCTGTGAGCTGTGCAAGCATGGAGAAGCTCTTGCTTGGAAGATCTTCCAATGAAATTTTAAAACACATGTTAAAAAGGTGAATAAATTACCGAGATGAGAAAGGGAATGAAATGGTTTATGAGCAGTAAATGCAAGCCCTGCTAATCTAATTGATGGCATTATATAACTTTTCAGGAATTATTTTAACCCAATTTTTGAATACATTTCAAAATTCAGTCCTCCCAATAGTTAATAATTATATTAAAGGCGATGCCAACAATGACTCAATGTCTGCTGTGCCCCACTCCCAAATGATTACGATTCACTTAGAGCTCATGAAGGTGTATCGTCAGCTCAAATCATATTGAATGTTTTACCTCCCACTGTACATTAACATGCCTTTGTTAACACAGAGGTTTAACTGCAGTCAGGCAGCACAGTTGTCTATCTTTTAAAGTGCCTCTGGAATTCCACACAGTTCTTCCTAGTTTCCAGTAACCTAAATTATTTTGACATCTGTGAATATGCCACCTTGGACTTCACCTTTTCCCAAATAATTAATAGACACATTAATTAATAATTTCCCTACATTTTTAAAAGAGCCTCAATATCAGCTCTATTGTTTAAGTGAGAAACACAGTACAGGGAAAATGTTAATGAAAAGCCAAAGTGTTAACCTGTTTCCTAGGTTATTGCCTGTAAAAATAACCATTAGCAGATATTTTTGAAATTAAAAATTATTGCTAAATAAAATCTAGAGGTAATTCCTTACTCTAGGGTTGCCTTAAATAGAAGGAAGTTGCAGCCTCTGGTTATTCTGTGCCAAAGGGGAATACTAATGCCAAAACGAAGATGTCTTTAAAGAGAAAATGATGATTGTACCTCTTCTGTTTGAAATGAAATGTGTCTGCAGGTCTGAAATGCGAGAATGTGTCTCAGAAAAACAGTGTCTCAGATAGAAAGACAATTCAACACACAGGTGAAAAACAGTGTCTTAAATTTCACCTAGAAGTAGATCTTGTAACCCATTGACAAGAGCAGGAAGAGCGTTTAATAATAAAGCTCCAATAAGTGCTTTTTTATTCTGAGAATAAATTTAGAGATGTGGCTTCAGATGGATTTCACTGCGACATTCTGATTTAGAAATGCTAGGTTTAGCTCTGGAGTAATAGTAATAGCAGTAGCTGTAATAGTTATTTCAGAGGTAAGATGGTTACATCTTAGGAAAATTTAGCTTAAAAAAGGAGTCTGGTCAAAATATCTTCTTTTCCATATTCAAATAACAGAGAATCTCTATTTTTGAAGTAGCAGCCTTGTGGTGCAGAAGGTGGTGCTCTAATTTACCTCATGGGACTATTCATACTTGCTGTGGTTTTCAAAAGCTTGAAGTTCATGAGCTCCTACGGAAAGCATCAGACATTAGCCAATTTCTAAAAATCCACAAAGTGTCTGTTTGCCCATCCCTGTGTTGAAATGGTGGTAGTGTCATATTAATTTCTGCATTTTTGGTTCAGTTTCTAAATTATTTACAAGCTTATAAAATTCTACCTTGGATACTTTAGTAGATTTGTGGGACAGTGACTGAAGACTCTCTTTTTGCTGTGACAGATAGTTTCAGTTTATGAGAATAAACAAAAATGAGCAAAACTGGGAAAATAATTTCTGAACAGATGAAAGATTAATTAATGGATTTTCTGTGGAAAGTAGATAGAAGTAATTTTTCAGGTAATCCATTCTTGTTTTTTAGGAAAGAAAATTACTTTCTTATACACCCCACCCATTTAGAAAAACAGAGATTCAGATGGTTGTAATACAGTTGGCACATCAGTTACTATCAGTAACTTTTTTCAGTTCTAATGCCTGCAGTTAGTTTTCTGCCCTGGAAGAGTTCCCAGGTACAAACAATACTTTACACAGCTTTGTTGGTGGCAGCTGATATTCTTTCAGTTCTGAATTTCATATTACTAAAAAGACCCTGGGAGAAAAACTTAGGGAACAGCAAAAATAATCCAGATGGAAACAATGTGAGACAAAATTGGTTTGTGGGGACAGAGTTTAAAAGTGAGGCATACACAGCTTTGTCAAGAGATGACTGCAGAGGAAAGTGGTAGGAAACAGAGAGCAGTATACTAATAGAATATAGTGGCTGAAGGTTTTTCAACTTCAGGAAATCCACGTGGTTTAAATAGGTACAATTATAAGTAGTATAATGAAAGTGAGAAGAGAGAAAACTCCAGGTATATGAAGAATTTAGTTTGTAAAGCAGTTTGGTAATTAAAAGTTTAAGTTAGGAGAGGATTCCTTCTAAGAAAAGCTGTGGTACGTGTGCTGGGTGAGACTGTGGGTGGGATTCAGCTCCAGATCCAGACAACTAGCAGAGGTATTGACAGTGGAGATGCTCACGTGTGAGTGGGAATCAAAGCCTTGTCAGAACCAGTGGGGTTCGGGGACTTGCTCATTTGACTACATCCACTGTCATTTAAGTTGCCATCCAAAAGATCTGACAGATCTAGCACAGGTTGCAGGGAGATTTGCTCCCCTCTGGGCTGGGCAGGGTTGGGTAGCTGGAACCTGCTGTGGGGCTCCGTGTGCTACCAACGGCGTGGGCAAAGTCTCCCTCAATTTAGGGGAAGCCGAGCCTCCCCTACACCCTGCTAAATGTGCAGACACCTACTGTAAACACCTGAAGTGATGCTTCAGAGTCCAGGGCTGAACCCTACCTTAGCTGTGTTTTTCATTTAATCTTTTTATGACAAGGTAATTTTTGTAGTTAAATCATAAAGTCTTCTACAGATTATAAAATAACCTCAGGTAATAAAGGATGTGGAAATTAATTCTGATGTGTAATTAAAATGCGTTGTCTTTTCTCTTACAATGATCTTAGAATAACACGGTTACATTTTACTGTTTAACTGAATGAGATTTTTACAGTTTTGAAAATTATTTGCATGTTTCCAACTTCTGTAAAATCTTTTGGGGTAGTAAAAAAAATAAGCAAAACTATTCAAAATCCTTTCCTATTGCCATCTCTGTTTATTTTGGTAATGTCACAAGTTCCATAATTCTAAATACCTTAATTATTTAGCATTATCTGAATAATATGTAATAAAAAGAGACAAATCATCATGTTTTTTTCAGTAGTAAGTGCATCATACCTGAGTAAATGACCTGACTTTTCCATTAGAGATGACATGGCATGCTCAGAGTACTCACACTCAAAAGAAATGAAGATTTATTTTTAACAGTTTGATGAACATTTAAATACAGAAATGCTTCCGCAAATCTTTCCAATAGCTTTTCTCTTTTTGTATCTGGCTCACATTATAAATAGCACATGATTTTTACTGTTAAAATATCCTGATATTTTAAGAATCAAAATATAAGCATGTGTCTCAGAATTTAGTAGGTGCCATGTATAGGTCAAATGACTTTTCACTGTCACTAGCTTCCATGGGAAAATAAAGTTTTGCTTAAATTTTGAGGACAAATGGGAAGGAAAAACAACAGTAAAACAGTTTGTTTATTTTCAAGTAAATTTTAGTGAAATATAATTTGATAGATTTTACCATCTACTTGACATGCAGTGAAGTCAATTTACTATTTTCTCTGAGGCCTAAATCTATTTGCCTAACTCATGAACAGCAGTTCCATAACAACACATTAACAGAAAAAGCTGAGCTTAACAGCTCAGCCTTAGTGGCTGGTCATAAAACCACACTTCAAAAAGATGACAGAACCAAGATAAACTATCATTCACAATGTAAAAACAAACCAAAAAGCTCAAGCCTTAAAACAAAATGTTTTATTGTCTGAAGCTGAAAGAATTGACATGTTAATATTCTGTATTGTGCTTTGCTCTCGCTTTTATCTTCAATAAAGGATGACAGTGTTACAAAGTTCTGGAAGAGGTCGAGTACTGTCACTTTTATCGAATGTGGTATCAGCATTTTTCTTCAGTGGTTTTGGAACAATGTTAGCTGCTCTGCCTTAGCTTAGGAAGTGCACTGACTGCTTGCTTTGTACCAGCATTTGATTCCTGCATTGAAATTTGAGGCAGCACTGAGGAAAAGAATTAAAACTCAGGAGACAAGGGAAATCCCTATTTGGGGTGTATAAAGAAAATGGTAGCTGCCTTTGAATGTGGTTTGTTATTGGTTTGCCCTCCTTGTCAGTGTATTTCCAAGTACTGAATCATTATGTAGGTTGAAATTCTTTATCGTGCAGTTTCACTGAACGGTTTGTTAAGACTGGAAAATGAAGGACTAACCTGGTTGTTGAATAATATGCTGGCGTTTTCTCATGTTTGGCTCTCAGGTGGGTAACCCTCTGCCTGAAGCTCTACTTTAAGTTGCATTTAATATTACTATTTTGTGTAACTTGTTTAACATTCAAAGGTATTAAAGAGAAAAACTCTTATGTTCAATGAGAAAGTAACAAATTCTGGCTGTGTAACAGCTGCCAACAAAGCAATCTTGTGAAGGAGGAATTACCTGAGCATCTTAGCTGTGTGTAGTAGTCAGGAATATATGACCTGGGGTTTTTTTTTGTAATTAGGTAGCTGTCTTACTTCAGCACATGTACAGTACATGTCAGTGTTTGTTTTGCACAGGGATCTTTGCTGCTAATTTCACGTAACAACAAGATTATGCACCTTAGTACACAGTAGAAACATAAAGAAAAGGACTTTGGTTTTTCTTTTCTCATCTCTAAGTTAGTACAACTTGTCAGATTACTCTGAATGAAAGACACTGTGATATAGATTTCAGGAATATAAATAAATGTTGAGTATCAGTGGACACTTGAGGAAAATTCCTTACAGAGCAATCTGAGAGTCCTAGTAATTACTAAATTATTGAATAATTTTATGTAAGTAATTTAATGTCACATTCTCTTATATTCATATGTGGAGCCATGAGAAAAGCCCTGTTTTTGCATACTAGATTGCAAATAATAAATTTTTGAATTGATATATACTGGATTGATATATAGGATATATATGGTGCTGGACTGATACATTCGTGATGCTAATGCTTCTTAAAAGAGAAAGACCTGAGCAGAAGCAATCAGCCAAATAAATTTTTATTTTGTGCCAATGCACTAAACAAATCTCTAATGACTCCATTAAAAAAAAATAGTAAGAGAGCTTGTTGTACAATGATTGTACCTATTAGGGGAACACAGCAGATTCGATTGGAAATAGGATACCCAAAGCACTTGTGTACTTAAGTTGGAGGACAGGCTTGTGATATGATGACTCCCCAAAGTCTTCATCGCTGTAAGCAGGAGTTGAACAAATAACAGAACGAGTGGGATGCCAGGGGTTAAGCAGCCTTTCAACTCCAAGATATTCGGCAAGTGAGAACAGGGAAAGCACTGAGGAAGGCGGGGGTTGGGAGGAATAAAGGGCACTGGTAATTTAATGCTTCCTTTGATAGAACAGGGCTCTCTTATTGATCAAAAAGTTACAGATTTATTGGAGAGACTCAGATGGACTTTTGGTGTACTGCATAGTAAAAACCTATTCAAAATTTTTTGCTTTTTAGACCATGTATGTTCAGTCTAAAATCTAGTACTCTACCAATTATTACTGAACTCTGGATATTTCAGGTAGGTAAGAACACAATCCAGTTTTTATTGTTCCAAAATCGTCCATTAAAAAATAGCAAAACAATTCTGCCCATTTTCAACAAAGAAATTAAGGTTTGAAAGCATAAAACTAGATACAGCAATTGCAGTGGGAAACAGAGTAGAAAAGGAAGCTTAGTTCCTTCAATCAATAGTCTTCTCTGTACCTTTTGTGCATGCTCCAGTAGTTCTTCCATCCTTCTGTATTAAGCCACTTTGTAGGATTAGGACAGATGAGTGATTATAGCTAAAATCTAAACCCCACTGGGATTAGGTCAAAACTTTCCTAATCTCTTCCTACTCCTTCAGTGATAACATTTTGTCTGTTTTTCCTTGAAATGGCCCAATGTGGGGATCTCAGTCCTGTATGCCACTGAGAGCTTTGTAGGACCCACCTCAGCATATTGTACCCAGTTATGCCCCATTCTATGCTTATTCTCAATGGAATTTCAATAGGATTACAGTCACTTTAACAACTCGGAAATACCTGAATTTTCTCTGAGCACTGGCTTCCAAGTCAAGAAAGCTGCAAACTCCTGTTAGAAGGACATGGTTTGGTACTGGGATAGAGTTTGTGTTTTGAGATTTTTTTTTTTCCCAGAGGCAGAGTAGCCAGAGTAATGTAAAAAGGCTTTCATGCAAATGACAAACCATCTATACAGGAACACTTCCCAAAGGTGAGCACAAAGGGAATATATTTTGCAGCATGTATTTGGCAAGTCAGAGGAACACTGGCCACACTCTTCTTGTGTGTGTGTAGCAACGTGTCTTCCTCCATGGATAATTCCACTGATTTCAAATAAGTAATTATGTTTATTAATATAATTATGTTAGCACAAGAGCTCTCTCTAGTGGAGCCAATGACGCTTTACTGGTTCTGTTGCTCAGATACTGAAAAACAGTAGAAAAGTTTAATCCTAACAGCTCCCAAATACAGCTAATATCAGAATGGCATTACAGCCACACAGCGCATAAGGATTGCTGTGTTTATGAAATACTTTAAAAACATAATTCACAAAAGGTGCTGGAATTAAGTTTTTGCCACTCACCGACATCACTGCCCTCAGCAGAGCTTGGATTTTTTTTTTTTTTTAAGGTCTTAATGAGCCTGTTCAAGAAGAACAAGAGATTGTTTCTGAATGTCTAATTGTGTTTGTCCATTTTTCCGCTTTTATTTTCTGAGATATAGTAACTTGTAGCGGAAAAATTGCAGAATGAATTGATGCTATGTCTGTTCCATAAGGGGACTTTGACAGTGTGTTACAATTATGTCTTTCATCCTTCTCCTTAAAGAACAGACCAAGCTCCATTGCAGGGTGTGGCAATTTTTGAGAAAACATTGCAGTAGGTAGAAGAGTTCAGGACAGGGGACAAGTGGTCCATCCAGACACCATTTTCTGTCAGCCATGAAGCTGGCTTTTATATCTAGGAGGAAGTAAACATTGAGAGAAAAATCTTAGAGAGGTGTGCAGTATAATACCTCATTTTACATTAATCAAACATCGGTTCTATTGACTTACAGAGTTCCTTTGCACCTACTGGTAGTCGGTAAGGGGAAAGAAAAAATTATGATACTGCTTTTGGAGAAGGCAGGAATCAATTTACATTGCATGGGTTTTTTAATATGTTTATATTTTTATTTTAATAGGAGTTTTTGGATTCTGCTGTGTAGATTTCATAGGTAAAGTTATTTTTTCCCTGGATTTGGAAAAGCCCCTTATGAACTGCTAAAGAAACAAATTACTTCTTCTATGGAAACTATATTGCTTGGCTTGGAAACCAGTTAAACTGACTATAAAAATAGCATGTTTCTCTGAAGGGATATGGTAAACAGGGAGGTGCCTCCAGCTTTAATGCTATGGTCAGTGTTGTTCCAACAAATTAATTTATGCTAGTGAGTAGTGAGATGATAACATCTGTAGCAGACAGTTATTTGGATTAGCTGCTATCAGGAAGGATTATGACAAACTAGGCAAGCTGAGAGCTGTGGAGCAGTTGAGGAAGTTGAGGTAAACCACAGCTGGAGGAATCAGAGCGCTCTTATAATCTGGCTACTCCATTGTCTTCCTTTCAGATCAGGCAAAGAAGTGTAGACCTGCCTTAGATAAAAATCTTAGTGGGAGCAAGTAAAAACAGTTCCACTGAAGCGAAAAGGAAATGTCTAAGGAGGCCAGTGCTGAGGGCATAAAACACAGAGGTCTGAGGGTTTTCTCTTGGCTTTGTGGTCTGCAAGGTGCCACCAGAAGAATTGGCAGATATTTTATGAAGGATTTGCAGCCTGGAAACCTATCCCAAATGTAAGCAACTATGCCCTATTCTTAAAAGAGATTGATTTGTTTGTTTGTTTGTGTTTTCTTTTTAAATTATTTTAGACAGTAAAATGTGGATCCATCTTTCTAGGCAGTAGCCTGGTTGAACTTCATGTAGTTTCAGATGATTGAGGAGCCGGTGGTCTGGTTCCCTCATTTTCCCCAGAAATCAAATCTTTTCAAAGAGAGGCATGTATTTCTATCTGTCATGGCTTCTTCCACATCTTCTTCATGTGCCCTGGCCCATGATGGGACTTGTACTGAAGAAACTGTCTAATAACCACCAGCTGAGGAGCCTCTGAAAGTCTCAATGTCTGCAAAACACAATTTGTTTGCCTCCTTCTTCCTCCTGCCTGCTCCATGCTGTAGCTAATGATCTTTATAACTTTGGGTGTTAGCTATTTATGATTTTTCTGTTTCTTATAAACCTTTAAGACTCCTTTAAGACTCCTTCGGGAATCACTCTTCTTGAATATCATCAGAGGCAAATGGGATTGTATTCTTGTAAACATACACACTCCTCATCTCTGGCTTCTTTTAGAGGAGAGAAATGTGCACCTCTAAGGGCTCAGATCATGTCCTTGTAAAAATGACATGTAAAGTAGGTCATGTGAATCCTGACTTAAAATGCCTTATTTTATGCCCAGTAGGAACAGAAAAGTGAAAGGACAGTCTGCTGCTGCTACCATCTTCATGACCAAGGCAAGAGTTTTCCTTCCTTTTTTTATGTGACAGCACAAAATGACTCGAAGGTATTACCAAGAATCTAATAGAAAGCATTTTGGAGGGATGAAGAAATGCAAAGGAGAGACTGATCTGGCTTGCAGCAGCATTATTACTGGTGAGGAGAAGAAGAGCATGGCCTGTCCATCCACCCTGTTTGATTTTGGCAGAACTGGCAGGTGGAAGGTTGTAGTTTTTCTTTAAGACTGAACACAGTGATGTGGCCATCACTTGAGTCTGAAACTTCAGCTGTTGAAATGGTTACTTTTACACTTTTGCTTCCTCTAATAGGTGTTCACTTCAGATTTCATTTTGCATGTTGGCATTTGAAGAAGAGTAAGCCTCCTTCATGCCTGCCTTCTTTCACTCCTTTTCTTATTCGATTTATGCAATACAGAGTCAGGAATCCTGACAACAGCAGATAAATTTAAATTTCTGGATTGAACAGTTAGTGTCTCGAGTGTTTTATTCATGGGCACCATATGCAAAAAGTAAGTAGTTTTTTCTATTGTGGAAAAGTAATGTTATGTTCAGAACTGCCAGAGTTACTTGAATTTGACTTAGCTGTGTTTCCAGGTGAACCTAGAAATAAATGGAAAGTTGAAAAAAAACAGCTACATGTTAAATACATAGTATACCTGAAGTTTTAATTCTTTTAGGTCAAAAAATATTCAAATGCATTCACAGTATTTTTGATTGAAAGAATTTGTAATTGGATTTCCAAACATGCTGCTTTCATCTTGGGCAGTACAATATGCACTTTGATAATAACATGGCAATGTCATTAGAAAGAAGTCCATTTACTAGTTTAGGCATAAAATGAGATACAGAAGAAGACAATAAAATGCTTTCTAACATAATGCACCTTATTTTTATTGTATTCAATAGAAGCATGATGAATAAGTAATTTTATAAGTGCATCTGAAGTACACCTTGGTTGATCTCTTAGAGGTGCTGAGATTTCACTGCTACTGAGATTATTCATAAAAACACTTTAATTTCTAATAAAGTGCATAGAACTTTATAATAAATCAAAATATCTGCCCACAAGGTGCTCAGATCATCATGCAGGAAGAGACAAACTTCCACACTTTGAAAGTAATCCAGGAAAGAAAATTAAATGAAGATGAAAAGTAACATCTTCAAAATTAGTTATTTTTTAAATATAAAGCCCATAAATTATAATATCCTTATTTCACTGTATTCACACAGTTTTACTTGTAATCAACCTATACAGCTATAAGCTGTTCTGGGCATCAGCTACGTTTCCCCCCATATTTAATGGTGTCTCATGCAAATTAGATTTGCAGCAAACTAATCTGGTCCAGGTAGTAAACGTCACTGCTTGAATTATTTTATTCATCCCTTCTTTTTTTTTCTATAGCATTTATGCAATTACCACTGCTAGTGGGATTCTCCCCTCCCTCCCCCCATGAAATCAGAAAAAATTAAATCCAAGGAAGCTAAACAAGGTTTGTAATTTTTTTTCTAGCCTTTAAAAAAAATTCTTAGAGAAAGAGGAAAGATCTCTAGTTGCTTTCAAGACATCCACAATTTAAAATTTAATAATAGAACATATGTAATTTTCCTGACAATAGCAGCACTTACTATATTTATAGGAAAATCTTGAAACTGGGTGATTTTGCAAGCTTAAAGACAATAGCAAAGACAGTGCAGTCAGTAGTTCTTTGTCAGAAGGTGTGCATCTCTGGATTTGGACTTTCAGCATTTCCTACATGGCAGGTCTGTCTGCTCATTAATAAAGACATTCTTAGGACTACAAGTCCTGATTACAAATTGCATTTATTTTGAATTTTGTTGTTCATGGGGAGAAAAGGAGTCTTTTGAATTGGTCTTCATTTCTTTTAAAAAACACATTTGAATGATGACTTTATTGGAAAAGGTATTGCAAAATTAAGTCTGATAATTGTTCTAGCTTTTGAAAGTATGCATTGATACTAATGTGTTTCATGTTAATAATATATTTTCTCCAAAACTATTGAAACTGAAAATGGTTGGGGGCTCATTTTGCATATTGAGCTTTCATATTCTGAAACTGACTTGATGTTAAAAATTGCATCTGCTGAATGACAGATCTTTATGAAAGCCATGCTTCCTCTCGAAAAGATTTCATTTGAAACCTTAATGAATCAGTCAGGGACTTGTTTTACTGTTTCTTGCCTTAGTCTCTGAGAGTCCTTTTCTGTTCAGTAAAGGGCTGGCTATGAATTCAGTTTAAGGATACAAAAACCAAATTAGGATGTATTGAGAGAATTTACAGTGGAAAATATCAGCTACTACAATGGCTGATTAGTAGTAATTTATTGTTCATACGGGGAATATATCATAACTGGATTTCAATGCTCTCATGCTAATTGTTGCTATAGTGAATTGAGTCTTCTGTAAACAATAGCTAACATTTTCCAAAATAGAGTATTTTCAAAGGAAATATGGGTACTAGAGATTTTGAGATCATTATAGTCACAAAATTTGATTTATTTAAAAATAAAAGGAGTAATTTCAATGTTTTCAGATAATTTT
The DNA here is from genome assembly GCA_013400435.1 of Pycnonotus jocosus. NCBI lineage: Eukaryota > Metazoa > Chordata > Aves > Passeriformes > Pycnonotidae > Pycnonotus > Pycnonotus jocosus. Next base: position 81,666 of record VWYP01031039.1, read on the forward strand.
TCTTTTCCATGCTGAAAGTATTTCATATAGAAAATTGCCAAAACTGAGGGAAAAAAAGAGATTCAGGTTATTAAAGGTTGAGCAGCAACATAGAATAATAATTTTAGAATTTAGAAACTCCTCTGAAAATAACATATTTAACTTATAAATATAATATTATCCTTCTTTACTATTTTGTGAGTGAAGATAAAAGTCAGTTACCAACAATACTTGTCCAATTGTGCACACATTTCACTATTTCTCTTATAAAGCTTCTTTATTTTAGCTTTATTTTTGCCCCAATATTAATGTTAAACTTATATGATTTTGCAGATCACAAAATATGTAAGACTCATGTAAAATGCAGGAAAAGAAATAATCTGTAAGCAAATAAGCCTTATTTCGTTATATTTTCCCCTACATATTAAAAAAAAAATCTTAGTTTGCTATAGGAACAGATTTATCCTTTTTGCATTGCTTCCTCTTCTCAGAGTGTGAGAAGAAATCCAACAGTGACCTGTTTTGCTCAGCTCCTTTGTTTTACTGGGAGAGTGGACATTTTTACCCCCTCAGCAGATTCTATGGCAGATGACCTTACATACAGAAGCAGTCCATGATTTTGTTTTCAATCATCCCCCATGATTTGCTAAACCAAATAAAATTTGCTCTTAAAACTGGCTTGGTTTCTTAGCTAGACTACACTAGAAATGATGGTGTGCTGTGATACATACTGTGATTTGTAATTAATAAAGTCAAATATCGTCTTCAAAATATAAGAAATCAAAAACCGAATCACACCTCTCTCAGATTTTCCAAACCAACATGTAAGTGACCTGAAAAAGTGAGCAGAGAAATTATGTGCCCTCGGCAATGTTTGCTTTTGATAAATTTTAGAAAAATAGGAAAAGTTCCAGGAAAAACATTGTCCCCTTGTTACTCTGAGATGATGAGAGGACATGTGACAAGGGGTGGGAAATGGTAGGGTGGGTCCCAAATTGTAACAACACCCTGTGGTCACAGCAGTTCATAAATAAACAAAAAGTTCAGGATAAAATTAATACTGACCAGAATGGTTTCATGCAAAATTGATCTTTGTTAATCAAACTTCCTTCTACTCTTTGATGATGATAAATATGGTGGATAAACAAATAGGTGTGATGCACCTAGGCATTTAAAAGGAATTTGACTTTGTACAGCATGCTGTTCTAACTTTAAAAACTCTGATCACAATACAATGTCAATAAAACCCATGTTCAGTATGTTAAGATCTGTCTGGCTGACAGGTAAAGCAGGAAGCTGTCAATGGAAAGCTCTCTTGGAGCATAGGTTTTTCTCATGGTCTTCTGCAGACACTGGGCTCAGCATGGTGTAACAGGTCTGTGTGCTTGTAAAGCTCACATGAGATCACTGCTGAAAGATTAATTGAAGGGTAAATAATCATGAGGACAACAGCCTTGTGTAGAGACTGGGCCACTTTTCCAATGCTTAATCTTGATTTATTTTTCTCCATTGGGAGCGACTGGTTTCAAATGTGGTCTGTGACCTACATTCTCATTCACAGGATATCAGAGTAGTTCAGTGATTTTTGTGGCCTCAAAACCTATGAATTTATGTATTGTGCTGTAGTTAGCACCTCTGTGCTAAAAGCCACAACAGAATAAGGTTAAGGGATTGGTGGGAAGATTTGGTGAATTTCCAACCAGTAGGTTAGGGAGATCTGGCAAATCACATGTGGAGATACCTGGAAGAGGTTTCCAAGTGCATCAGAAAGTTTACCTCTGAGATGAAGGAGACAGATCTGTTGCCCTTGCTGGGACATTGCAGTTCCTCATGAACATAGGGACAAAATTAAAATTCTTATCAAAGACATCAATTGCCAAATGTAGTTCTTTGGGTAACACCTCATTCTGGTGGTATTTATTTTCAGCATTCAAGAATCCTGATGAGTAAATAATGTGCAATGGAGAATATTAGACTTTGCTGCTGTTGCTCATCTTAATCTTATTATTTCCTGGGGCTGTATGTGTGCAATGCTGGTGGGCCTTGTGAGTAACATTTTGGCTTCTCCTCCAACAATTTAGTCATAATTTTGTAGAAAAATGTGTTGATGGAACTCCTTCTGTAACAGCAGCACCCAGTGGAAGTCCTTTTTGCAAGTAAGGCTTCTAGTTTTTTGCAGTATTATATTGGCAAGTATAAGTTCTGTGATTCATTTATTTAGAGATAGATGGATCTAGATGAATATTCTAAATGAGGGTCTTACTGAATCAAAATAAAAGAGCACAAAAATGTATTAAGTGTAATTTCCTAGAAGGAGGAAGGATGTGTCACTTAGAGTTTTGGGACAGCCAAAACTGACCTTGCAAACAGGTGCACAGAGAAATCCAACCCTTAGGTATTTCTGAACCTCATTGTTAGTTAGTTTCAAACTAACCTTTGGAAAAAAAGAAAGAAAATGAAAGAATCAACAGTTTCTGAGAACACATGGAGAAAATAATGTTCCACTGCTAGTGAGAGAAGGTTTTTCTTTGATTATAGAAAGCAACGAAGATTATTTTTGTTGTTTTTAACTTATCTGAAATAATTTCCACACCTAAAAGGCAGGTCAGTATTTTGTCTCTGCTGATATACTTCCTCTATTGCATTTTAAGTGAAGGCAAAGGGCTTAGAAGTCTGAGACAGATATACTTTTGCTCTAATATATCAACTTATATCAATATTTCAGATTTATATTTATTTTCTTAATCTATTTTTGTCTTCCAGTGACAGCTACAACACTCCATCATGCTCTTCCCTTGAAACAAAACTGATGAAAGCTGTGAAGATGTTCAGCCCGTACATGTGTTTCTTACTGAGTTTAGCAAAATGTGAGATTAAAAAACATTCAGAAGGACAAGCATATTTTGAAAAGTCATGAAAGAGAGACTATTGAGAATATACGCATTCAAAAGTAAAAATTTCTATTGATTGTCAGGAGCCAGCCCTCTGGTCTTGATTTTCTAACATATTGGAGCAAGATGGAAGGGATATAGCTTCAGAAAGGCTCTGTATAAAACTAGACACCACACAAATAATTTGGAATTTTCCTTTTAGCAGGAAGAAATGCTATAATGCTATGTGTCTACGTACAGGCAACCTGATGGGATTTTTTTCAGTGCTCCTTTGGATGCCTGGTTTCCAACAACATTTTTGCTGTTGCTCTCCTGGTATTTGTCTTATAACAACAACATAAAGGATGCAATTAATGACTGTGTATGTACTGGAATACTTCCAGAGCCTTATTCCATGTATGGACTGTATGTTTCAGCAGAAGTCCCTGGTATCTAAGAAGTAGCTGTACCTATTAATAGCTAGTATACTTCTTGTAGAGAAACAAGAGAGTTTATTAAAGAAATTATTTGTTTTTGGGCACATTTTTGAGCTATTATTCATGAAATGAATAAGATTAAGTAAAGTTGGAGAAATATAAGAGTAATCTAATTTCCATATAATTTCTATCTAATTTCTATCAGTTATACATTGTTTGCAAATGGCATTGAAAAGAATTGTGTTGCAATAACATAGTCAACAATAAACACAATAATTTCTGTCATTTCTCTCCTATTGTGGCTTTTCAATCTCTAATTCTTAATTATATTTTTGGTTCAAAACAGTGATGCAAAAATGACAGATCTCCAATTTCCTTTCCGTCCATCCGTTTTCCATCATGCTTATCCTCCTGGGAAATATTTTAATATATTTGTCTCACAGCATTAAAAGATCAACAATCACTTGTTGCTCATGTGCTGGTTCTCTGGATCTATTTGTATGGACTTGTGATATTTCCCTCAGATCATCAGTGTATATATATAAAAAAAATTGTATTTAAAATTTTGTGTATATATGCCAAATCTGGGCTTCCCTCTTCATGTCAGCAGTGGCTGCTGTTCAACAGTCTGGTACTCCTACAAATGTACTTAAAAAGCCCTCGGTGCCAAATAGACAGGAGATAAGCAGACAGGGAAATAAAGTTCTCAAAACTATCTGTAGCTTTTATTGAAGTTAGCTGTGCTGAGGGACATGAATGTGTTTGGATTCCAGGTTCAGTCTAGTTGAAGGATTCCTGTCCACTGAAGCTCTGGGCTAGGACACCCAGCACTAAGTCCCTGACTTCAGAAGGGCCATTGATATTTAGAGTTGTGCATTACAAAATACCGTGTCTGGCACTTGTTACCTCCTCAACAAACAAGGGAAGAGCCTGTGGGATGCTGTGCTCTGGCTCTGGAACCAATCCAACATCCTGGCAGCATTAAAAGGAGCAGGCCCCTTTTCCAGCCTGGAAGCCCTGCTGTTCTCCTTATGTCAGTTGAATTCAGGTGATGGGAATGAAAGAAAACCAATCCAGGAAAACAAGCTAATGGTTTAGATTACTTTTTTTTTTTTTTTAAACCAGGTGGATGAGTCAGACTCCTTTGTGTGTAGCCATAGTGATAGCCACAGTGAACTGGATGAAAGAAACACTTATTTTATGAGTGAGAGACCAAAATGTCATTATTTTCACTCCATAGTGTTTAGAAGTAGCGTTTATTTTGTAAAATACAGATCTTGCCAGACCAATTTGTGTCACGGTGCCTTTGGAGTGTGTTCTTGCAGGTCACATTTGGACTTGGTGGGATTCAGAAAGTCCTTCCTCTGTCCCAGGGTCTGGCTGCAGACCTTGGCTTTTGTGAGCTCTGTGGGAAAGTCATATCCTTCCCCCTTGCCTTCTTTCAACACCTAGGTGCCCATACTCCCACAAAAGAAAACCAGCTTGCAAGCTGACAGAGGTCCTTGGTGGTTCAGCCAGGTCCACAACATGGATGCAAACCAAATGTGTGGTCCACAGCATGAACTGAGCTAGGAGCTGGGGGTGAAAGGAAGTGTAACAGGATTCAGATATATAAAATGCTTCTGACAAGACAAAAGGAACATTGAGTAAAAAAAAAAAAAAAACAAACAAAAAAACCACACCAAAACCATTCTTTTTCTTATTTGTGGTTGGTAATTCAGGGAGTAATGAATTTAAAATTCAGGAATATATAGGGTACATGTTAAACTGTTTCCTTGTGGTAAAGAAAGAAGAATAAATTGGTTGTATGATGAAGTCATGAAGGTGCCAAAGTCTAGACAAGGTTTCTCAAGAATGACATAAATGTAGTAGATTTTCTTTAGGGAATGAGACTGGACGAGATGACCTCCTGAGGTACCTTCCAGACCTTTGCCTCTATAAACTTTATTTGAACTGACTTGGAGACCACAGGCAGAATGTTTTAAAGGAAGCCCATTACCCAAGTTTTCTGAGGATCACATAGCCTCTTATTTCCTAAAGCAGTTCTGGGCTGACCTCTACAAGAGTCTGTGTTGTCTGGGCACTGACTGCCTGAGGCCAATCCATTTTCTGTAGGAATACCTGGCATCACCCATTGTGATTGAGCCCTCAGACCCGATTTTAGCTGTGTGAAAGGCAAAAGCAACTATTTGTGGTTCTAATGCTAGACTCTAATGTCCAGAGAGCATTTAGATTTACAGAATATTACTTCTAGATGGGAGCAAATATCTCATCCTTAAGGCATCCCCAAAGGTTCATTAGCATGTTTAGACTGGAGTGATTCACCAGAAACATAAATTAAAATGTTAAGTTTTGTAGATGTGCCGCAGGATGGGACAAAGCATATGTTTATATGCTATGAAATAAAATAAAGATTACAACAAGCCTGTAAGAAACACAAAGAATTTGTTGCTGCAATATTGTTTGTCTTGTGAAGGAAACCATGGTGTGTATTTCTTAGTAATGTCAGCTGATGGAGCTGAGACCATAAAATGTTCCTTGCCACTAGCAGAACATTTCTATTGCCAGTTATTGATCGTATTACTACTTATTGTGAAAAACATATATTATAAATTGCTTTCCTTTTTCTTTTTCTTTTCACTTATGTGAAAAGTTGCTGCGCAGTGAGCAGAGGAAGTTACTGCCAAAGAAATGCTCTGGAGAAACAGAGGGCCACATTTCCTCTCCATAGCCTATGTTTAGAATGCCAAATAACAGGCAAGCAGGCTTGTAAAGGGCCCCACTTTTTCAAGAATCCTTGTTTGTTTATGGTGGCTGCCCAGTTCCCACTGATGGCCTGCTGGCTGAAATCGTGTGCTACTCGGTAAGAGTGTCTCAGCACTGCAGATGATGAGCTTATACAGAGGCACACAGAGCTGCAAATGCTTCTGAACAGGGTTCAAGAGCACTGGTTACACTCAAGTGGTAGGAAGGCAGGCAAAATAGTTTGGCATTTAAGCTATGATTAAATGCACACACAGGAAAATCAAATCACAAATGGCAAAGTACCAGGAGGTAGATCAACTAAGTCTGGCTAAAGTCTTTGCTGTTATTGCTGCCACAGATCAAAATGTTCCAGACAAAAGAAGTCTCTGTTGTGTTTCTGATGTAATGTAAATTTAAATCATAGCCTTCAGTTCCATAGCATTTGATTTCTACATTTTTCCTCCTGATCAGGATAAGTGGTTATTGGTTTTTTTTCTGAGCTGAAAGAATAACAATAAAATTCTACCTCTCCACCTCATCTTTTTTGGGGTGCATCTAACCACTCAGCTTCCCCATTGTAAGGCCTATCCCTTCCATCCAGCTCCCTGTCTATTGCTTTCTAAGCACAATAAAGTAGGAATATTAATAATTCATGTTCTTGCCTTGCTTTCATTTTCCTCTTCCCAGGCTCAGCCACAGCTAAGGTTCAGGCCCTGAACAAAACGCTGGCTATCACTGCACACCAATTGCCTTGATGTGCTCTTTGGCTTCTCCTCAGAAACCACCACCCTGGAACGGCCAGTGGAGCACCCTTCACTCCACAGCCAGGTGCTGCATGGAGCTGTTTTGCCTTTGCTGCTTCCCCTGCCCACCCTTGCTGGCTCACCCAGCCCTGGGTGACGTGGATTCCCCTCCTGGCACAGGGACTGACTGGGACAGAGGCAGGCAGGGTGCAGTGCCTGGTGCTGCCTTCCTCCTCTGCACTCGTTCTCCTCCCTGATGGAACACGTATCTGCAGATCTGGCTGCTACTTCCCAGGCCTTTTGACTGCCCCAGATTTTTTTATGCAGTTTATTAATTTTCTTTCTCCACAAGAGCTGTTTTTTTGTTGGATTGTCACCACTTATCCACCCAGTCGCCCTGTCTCCCACAGTTACCCTCTCCTGGGCCCTCCCATAGCTACCAGTTTCCCTTTGTGTCCCATCATCAGTACACTTACACAACTCCTTTGCTATCCCCTGGATTTCTCTGCCTTTTGGACCCCTTAAAATCATCTCTCTCATAACAGAGGTGTCCAGCTGCAGCTGACATCTTACTAGAAATCAGTCAATTCTTGCTATTCCCTTTTCCATTGAGTTTTCTCCTAGGGGCTCATTGCTCCAACTTTTGTCCTTCAACAGCCTTCTGCCTTTGTAAAAAAAAATCAAAATGCGATATTAATGTTTATATTTTATTTAGATCAGAACACTCTAAATCCTGGTTTACAGTACTGACTACATGCTTCCAGGACTGAATATCACAACATACTTTTGGTCTGAATGGCTTTTACTGTTTTTCCTTTTCCTCAAAAAGTATCAAAATCAGATAATGCTGTTTATCATATAACAATTTAAGATGATTTTAGAAATAATCCAAAAGTTTTTTCCAAGCTGTTCCTTTCATGTGCTGAGTTCTTCTGAGAAGGAAATTATTTTCATCCACCTTCTAATTGCTTAATGACTTGTATGAAATGCAGGCTTATTAGTTATAACCATTCCACATTTCTCAGAGAGGGATAAAAAATATTTTGAATGAAAATGCTTCTGAATAAGTTATTTGATAGACTGATTACTACTACTGGCTCTTATTACACAAACATGAATATGTCATTTTATTTGTCAATATCTTGTGAGTGTAAAATTAGCCTTTCACTGACTAGCTTTATAGCTGAGAAGTAAGAATTTCTTCATAAAAAAAGTGAAAATAATTTGATTTTGTTTTAGTAGCAAAAGGAGATTTTTATCAAGTTGCTTTCATGGTTCTCATGTCTTTGAACAATAAAAGAAAGATATAGGTATAGAAAATAAAGTTATCTGGAAGCAGAGGTTCCTGGTCAATGATAGGTCAGGAAGAGGAAGCATAATCAAAATTAAATATGCCTAAAATAATTATGCTTTACAACATTATATTTAGTTTCTTGAAAAATATTTTAAGTGACTCAGAGAGGAGGGTGCTAAAGGATACACTGACTGGAGATCTGTGCCAGCAATTAGAAATCTTGGATCATGAAAACCTTATACATGAGGGCTTTCCCCTGTGCCAGGAATATTGTTCTGAAAATAATTGTTAGAAATCTTTTTTTTTAGCTAAAACTTAATTAATATTAAATGAAATTTAATTTCTTCCAAGTAATCTATAGACAGATAAAGCATTAGAAAAAAATAGGTTTGTTTTTTTAAAACTGTCCCTTCCCTCCAAGATGCACAGATAAAAGAGGTGAAAATACAGCGCTTCATGTCTGAGGCACAAGCAGAACTGGGTAAAGTTTCAGTATCACCTTTATTCTGTGTGCAGCCTTTCACCCCAGAGCTCTTCCTGCTCCTTGGTTCTCCCTTTCCAGCCTCTCACTAACCAGCACCACTGCATTGCACTTGACCTGCTGCTTTTCAGGGATGAGAGAGCAGCTCTGCTGTCATCCAAGATTATTGATAATCTCTTCCAGCCACTCATTTAACTCTGATAACACCTCAAATATCCAGTTTATGTGTTTAAAGGCACCTGCTCCTACTCAACAGATTTAAACTCTTGGTGGTTAATCTCCCTACACTTACCCCCATGGTGTGACTGCTGCTCTGCTCCACCATCACCCTGCAGTTCAGCTGGTCTGGATGGCACTTTTCTCCCTGTTTGCTTCCTTCTATGCAAGGCTGAGGGTTCTTCTGCAGCCAAGAGTAAGCAAAACTGCAGATCCTGTGGTGAAGTTCACCCTGGGTATTTAATTTTGCTCATCCTCTTTCAAAAGCAGTAGCAGCAGTTGTAAGGAGAACAAGCAGGGAGAACATTACTACCCTCTACATTGTTCACCTGGTGTGTCGCAGGCAGATACTGTTAGGAAGGTGATGCTGGAATAAATGATTCTTTGCTCTAGGTGCAGGTTTTCTGCCTTAGGACATATATCATGACTTTCTATTTTCTTCTTTACCCTGAGACAGGGATACTTGAACTAAGTTGATAGAAAACAGAATGCTGCATTCTCTCCCTTCTCCAGGGTTTTTCTCACTACTTGTGTTACAGTAAGTTCAATTGTTTGAGAACTCACAGAGCATTTTAATGGTACTTTTTTCAGCCTTCCTCTTAGAGCAACACTCTAAGTGCAGACTAACTTATAGCTGCAGTTTTGCTTTGTCTAATGCTTGGCAGTCTCAAAATCAGGCTCTCCATGAGCACAGAGACGATTCATTCTTGTGGCATTTCCTGGTTAACCAGTGCTGTGCCTTGAATTCCCACAGCGAGGTCTGCACAGCTTTTCACCTCCAGTAGCTTTTTACTTCTGTGCTCCTGGGATTTCAGATGATTCTCCGCTGCTGTGGAAATGTGTGCGAAGTCAGGTAATGGTCAATGGATTTTATCATTTTTGTAGTACAACCTTACGTAGCCTTTAAAAACAAAAACTGTAAAAAAAGTTCAGGAAGTTATCTGGATTAATCACCTATATTTAGTATTACAGCTGCTCTTGGGATGATTACACAATGGTAGAAAGGTGCAAGGGAGATCAGAATCTGGTCCCTCAGATTTTCCTCTCCTGATCTCTTGCCATAGGAAAGTAGTTTCCTACCTTTTTTTGGTCAATCACAGTACCCTTTAAGCTACTTTCTGTTTTTTCCAGACTGTGGAAACAAAAAAGATTAAATTCACAGAATCCTGCTTGTATCAGTTATAATATCAAATTTTAAAAAATAATCTCCCTGATTCTAAATGCTTACAGAACACCCTTTCTTTTAGACACATAGCAGGGCTGTAAGTTAAGCCATATCTGAGGGGAAAATGGCAAGTTTTTTACCCAGTGATGTATTTGCTTAAGCCTTCTTTCCATTAGGGCACCTGGATCTATAACTCCATGTTGTAAAATAAGTGTTATTCATTTATGAGTGAACATACTGTACTGTTCCTTCTTGTGGGACTTACCACTGCTAGTAGGGGACTCTTTTCTTTGACTGGAAGCAGTCAGGAAAATCTCAGCAGGCCTTTGTACAATTATCACGGCCCCAGGTTTCCATCTAGTGCACTTCCAGCTTTGCTGTTCCTAACCAGTGGGAATTTAGCAAACTACTTGGAAGGAGATCTGGTCACTGAGGCATCAAAATCTACCTTCTTCTAGCATAGCAGAAGGTATGGCTGCAGCCTGAAAGCTGCACGGTGCCTTTTCACACAGAGATGTCACCAGGGAGAGAGTCCCAGGGTTGGGACACAGTACCCAAAAATAAACACCTTTCAGTGCTTTCATTATGGGGGCTTGTAGTCTTTCCTCCTTTTGTCTTGGCTTTGGAAATTGGATGAGATAGCTTGCCTGTTTGGCCATGTAGAGGAGAAAGTGATAATTTCAATGGATGTCCTAAGTTTATTAACTTTCCCTGTCTGCCATGAGCAAAGGCAGGAAGCGAGCTCTCAAAACATCTCTTACAAGCAGATCAAACCTATAGATGTCTGTGTCAGAAATATTTGAAAGCATGATTAAATAAAGTTGCCTGAGCCAGGCACATTTTAAAAAATAAGCACTGTATTACTTCAAGTTGCTGTAAATAGTAATTTACTTTAGTTATTTCCCTTAATTACAGCGCTCCATCTTTACACAAGGTTGTATTTAGGAACAAAGGGACCAGTGTCACTGTAAGGTGTATGCTATAATAGAGACATTTATATTAGGCTTCAGGAGAAGCCTACAGTGTATCCAGTAATTCCGTGGCTCTTTTGACCACCGACCTTCTCTGGTTTAGTTAATGTGTTTTTTTCCTTTTATATATGTGCTCATTAGGCTCTTTCTGGTTCTGCTATGAAGTTCTCCCAATACTTCAGCTATTACCCTGTGCTGTTATTACTTTTCTGACAGATAGTATCAGGATAAGCCAGAATTAAAATAGACTCCCCTCTATTATATAAAATGTACACATTTTAAGGGAAACAATGCAGCCTCAAACTTTTCACCTAACAAGAGTTATAAATGAGCAAATTGCTCCAAATGTTTCTAGAAAGAAACAGGAAACCAAGTTATCTAGCAAACCTATTTATACACAGTAGGTAACCCTGGGTTGTAGGCAGGACTAATAAACAAAGACTGACAACCTATTTCTTTTAATGACAAGTTGACATATTTTTTTGTTATTTCACGAAAGTATTCACCAGACTCATCTTTCACACTAAAGCCCCATTCTCCTTTCCTCCAGACAGAGCATGTAGCCTTACTGCATCCAGGTTGAGAAAAAACCATAAAAAACAAACACAGCAGTTTTGGAATAATAATAATAAAAAGATATTTGACAGCCTGTGGTTTACTTCACTGGAACATAAAATTTAAGATTTTTCTTGTCTGAATAACATTTTATATGCTCATTTTTGTAAAATTAAATTACAGCTACTAAAAGTGATTTTTATATGCTTAAGTTGAATTTCTACTTCTCCATGAACAGGAACACCCTTTTCTATAAAATATGACTTATTGTTCTACCTAAATAAGATGCTTTAAAACTTCTAGGGCATTAAATCACATAGGTTAGAAATGACAGAGCCCCTTACAATATATGAAAACTGCTATAATGAACTTCAAATATAAACTAAGTTACCATAAAATGGGCTTTTCTGTGCTTAGTGTGACATTTTCCAATAATAGCATTTTCTACAACAAAAGTGACAATTCACTTTTGCTCAAAGAAATAATCTCTTTAGTTTTGCTAAATTTACCTTTTTTTTTTTTTTTAACAGGAGCATGGATATATAAAACAATTTACATTTTATTGAACTAGATGTTGGAGTAGCTACAGATCAAGATGCACTTTCCAACTGTGAACAGGTAGACACCGTGTATGCAAACCTCACAGTGAAGATTAATGAATATCTATTTTGCATGTCACTTAACTGAAGGTATATTAATTAAGTCTTTCAAATGAAATTGTGTCAAGCCATAGAAGTGTCTAGATGACAATGATTTTTCTTCTTACAATCTCTTTTTATTTATATTTTGCATAGGTGTTGAACACATTCTGAAAATGTAGAAACCTAGAAATATAATGGTAAAAGAAAATAAAATGATAGTATAATGGGATATGAGTGGTGATTTTGTATGTTCATGCATATACATTTTATTTCTGCTCTTTACAACAGCTGTTTGGTCAGGGGAATATGTTACTAAGAAAGAAAGTTCTATTCTTATTAAATAATTGTTATAATAACTGGAGGACAAAATAAGGACTTCTAATTTTATAAGGTTGTCATTAATTTAATAAAAAAATTCTATACTGTTAAAAAAACCCAAGCTCAACCTAAACCAACCTAATTACAGTGGAAAGAAATAGGAAAAATATTTTTAAATGCTCCAAACCCCATATTTTAGTTTCACTGTACAACATTACCCATTCAGCAAATAGATCTTTTGGTTTCGTGCAAATGCTGCTCACATTGAAGATACAGCCAAGTGACTAAACATTTTAGAATTCTTGGGATTTTACAATTTTAGTGTAGTATATAAACCCTTCTGAGAGTAGATAACAATTCTGTTAACACAAAAGGAAAGGCAACCTACCTGTTTAAAAATTTTGTCACCAGCATCCCCTTTATTAAATTGTTGTAAACATCTTATGTCATGTCCATATTTCTTGTTTGAAATTGTGCTGAGTTTGAATGTGACTCAATATAAAGATACTGTCACATTCTCTTGTGAGAATTCAAACTTTGTAGAAAATGCAGAGCTTTTCCCCCGCATCCTTTCACTAAAAAAATCCCATCACACTATTTTAGGTGTCCTCCATCCTGCCAGTTCCCTGCACGTTGTTTTATGATACCTGCATTTTATGGAAAAAAAAATCAACCCAAAATGCCAACACAGTTTTTACATTACCACGGATATACTCAAAAAGTGCCATTATTGAGTTTGCAACCTATTCCTGTTCATTCATGAATGAATAATGTTAGAATTAACATGAGCTATAGTGCATTATTTATTATTTCTCTGGATTTGATGCTTAGCGAAAGTGTTAAAAGTCTGATGCCTTTTAAATGTAATTCATTTCCTTTCGTTATGTATTTTGCTGGCTAAAGGAGCCCCTTCACTTTTATTTTGCTGTTGCTGTTTTGGGGTAATACTTAAAATTAGAGAAATATTAAAACTATTTCAGGTTATTAGTTAAATAAATAGAGCAATTAGAAGCATGCAATTATTTATTGTTAGTCAACAGATACTGAAGTAAACTTGAAATCTAGGCATCTGGCTAATATCTGCATGTCTATCATGAAAATGAAAACAAAATTGTCCTCTTATGCTCTTTTACTGTGATTTTTATTTCTGAAAGTTCAAGAACTAGCAAGAAAGTATCCAGGCTGGAAGTCTGACAACGTCAAAGTAATGGGAAATTAATTCACAGTAGCATAACTGTGTGGTGATTGTTTGTTCTTGTTTAAACAAGATTCTTATTTATGTTGTTAAAGGCTCCAGATTAATATTTTATGATTCATAATACACGGTGTTGAAGGTTGGCAAACTAGTCAGTGAAACAGTAATTTCCTGAGAAGCATTTTCAGCACAAGCAAAACTGTACAAATGCTGTGTGAAAGAGGCTGCTTCCATGGATCTGAACAGGAGATGGATCCATACAGAAATTAAGAGTACCAGTTAGAAGCTGGGAAAACACCCTGTCTGACTGCAAAAATCTAGCTGTTGTGCATCAAGAGCAAATTGAATAGAAAAAGATTCTTACAAGGCACTGTGAGAATGCTTTCTCACCTGTGGGTATATCTGATTATCACACTTAGAGTTATGAGGGTTTTGGCAAGGCTTGAAAATTCCTGCCATGACTTCTGTCTACTCAAAACAAGCTGTTGGCTAGTGTTCTTGGCAAGCTTAGCATTTGCTGCAAGGCTTCTGAAAAAAAATGTTTCAGTCCTTAATCGCTTAAGAGAACAATTGCTTCCCCAAGGCTTCTGTCTGCAATTTAAGTTGATGCATCTCTTCTGTGGAGATGCCATGTGACACATCCCACAACCACCTTAATTTGAATGTGCGAACCATATTTTTAAAGTTTTCAAAATACCTCTGAAGTTCCCTACTCATCTCTGTAGCTATCCAGATTGTAACTTTACAGAGTCTAAAGCCCAGCCTGGAATATGGGTCATAATGCCTAAAAGAAAACTGAAAGCAACCAGACCTGCAGTGAGCAAGAAGAGCTGGGCAGAGCCAGAAGGAACTTCCCACTTTGAATATTTATGAGATGCTTGATGATTGGGCAGAACAACATTAAGTACCACCACACTATCCTAATTTTTCTCAGACATTGAGTTATATTAGGTACTTCGTCTCACATCACGTTTTGTATTATTATGATTAGCAAACAGTCTAAACGTAAACAGAATTTGTGAAATCCAGCCCTTTGTGCCCATGCAAAGGCTGATCTGATCAACCTGACTGCTTGATCAGCCTGCCTGGGCTCGGCAGCTGGCTCCTCCTGCAAGCACACTGCAGTATCCCAGCTTACTGCTGTGGATCTTGCACTGCCCCGAGCGATGGTTTGTGAATCTCAGCTGGAATTTCTCAGCTTCAAATCTGTGTTTCAGGCTCTGAACACTCTCTTCCTTCTGCTGTCATACCAATATGTGAGAAGGCACTGCATAAATTAACAGTTATTAAATTCACTGATGAATCCAAAGCAATACCAATCTGAACCTCTCTTCTGTAGAAGGAGGCACAAGAAAGAAAAGCACATTTCATAGTCATTAAATGCCTGCTAACTTCAGACATGTGAGCTGAGCAGGAAGGATTAGGAAGGCAAAGAATGCCAACAGCCACAATTTATGTCTGGACAGTTTCATCCCCTTTTTTTTTATAATGGACAAAGACTTAAACCCACAGTAGCTTTATTTAACTCTTGTTTATTCTAGTGATAATTATGAATATAAGTAGGGACCAGACAATGAAATGAATTTCTTCAGGAAACTTGGTCGGTGTGGTTTGAGTAGGATTGTGTTGCAACTTGCTCCTCTAAGGCTTCGAATACCTCTCACCCAAAACTGTAAGTATGAAAATATGAAACTGTAATGAATAAATAAAGAAATTTAAATGACCTAATTAATTAAAGTTCTGGAAAATTAGTATTAAAATTGCATCCTTTGAAAGAATAAGATTATTTACAGGTTCTTTCTACTCCTTATTAAAACCATAAACTTCTTTAATAGGAAAGAAATTTTGGAAAACGTACTTTCTATACAGCATTTTAATTGAGTTGTTGTACTGAAATGATTGTACACAACTGGAGAAAACCTTTTTTCTTTTAATCCATCTAATTATTTTTGCATGTGTGTATAATTTATTTTTCTGAATTTCTGGAAATGAAAAATGTTTAGAGAGGACCAAAATCTCCACCCAGACATTCCCAGCAATGCAAAACTTGCCCTGGTTGAAAAAACAAAACAAAACAAACAACCCAAAAACTTTTAGTCAACACCCATTAACAAAACAAACAAATAACCAACCAACCAAACCAGAGGCTAAGCAGCAGAGCAGTGAAGTCAGCATCCTAAAGCATATTTGTGTGTCCTGCATCTTGTCATGATTGATGTGTTGCACTCATGTGGCATTTGAAAAACATTGTTTTGCTGGTACTTAGCATGATGACAAATTACCAAATGGAATAAATGGATTACAAAGCAGTTACATTGTCATTTATGCCTTTTTCCTATCCAGTCTGGACTACTACAAAGTGATCTGAGGCTAGTTACAAAAAGATATACAAGCTTTACAAGGTGCAGCATGCAGCAGGGTGATTAATGCAGAAAGATTAATGAACATAATTTTGAATCAGTAGGTTTTGTCTTACGCTAGTTGCTCATTTTGTTATTAATAGGTGCAGAAATTGTGACCCTTATTTCATAAATCCTCAAAGGGTTTGCACTGGGCTGCCACAGTACTCTTGAAGTATTTTTGCAGCAACCTCTGATAAACAGGGGTAAAAAAAATGGTCATCCAGGACCAAACCTCTTAGAAACAAGGTGATAATGATGATGATGATATTAATACTTGGGTGATGGTCCACTCTATCACAGCAGTAATGCTTCTGGGTACTCCATACCCGACTGATCTGGCATTGTAAATCTCAGAGGGCTGTTGCTGAAGTGGCCTCAGGTTTGAAATGACTTGAAATGGGTTGTTTCCCAAGATTTCTATGGTGGGGAAATGACAGGAGTATTTTTTCACGTATGCCATCCCTGGAGAGACGTGATTGCTAAGTAGTGATGCTGCATTTGTAGACAGAGACAAAAAGCGCTTTTTTCTTGAAGAGACCCCATGGGATCATGATGTTTCTGCTGGGCTACAGAGGTTTCTGCAGCATGACTATGTCCCTCACTTCATGCAGGTGCCACCAGGGCACAGTGCTAAGCTGCTGCAGATACCACTACTCTGTATTCCTGCTGTCTCTTTCTTATTCTGTAATAAATTTCTTAAACCTTGGTTCATCCACCTCTCACCACAGACAGCAGAGATCATGATCCCAAATATATTCCATGAATGCTTTCCATTGTTCTGTTCTGGACAAGTAAACAGAATGAAAATTTGCAGCTAAAGTGTTTTGGGTTAATTATTTTTTTAATGTTAAGTCTGATTATTTAGATGACACGCAGTAATTTTGACGTGTAGTAAAAGTGTACTGCAAGGCACAGAAAACATTTGGTCTTACACATGCAGCCTAGCAAGTTAACACGTGTCAGCCGAGCTGTGCTAACTGCCCAATTTTGTGTTCTTTGCCTGTGGCAGCTCTATAATGGTTCAATTTAGCTGGCCCTCGGAGAAAGCACCTGCAGAGATTTGGTGTTCCACAGACTGTCTCACGCCTTACAGGCATGCAAAAGCTGTGAGTTTCTCAATTTGCCCACCACTGCCTTCTGCATGCTTGTACTACCTTGGGTTACAGCACACGTGATGCAGGGATGGACCGAGAGCCAGAGGCGCTCCCCAGATGTGAAGCACCCAACACCTGTAGGATGAGCTCCTTCTGGTACTGCTCACACTCTGGGAAAAGATAATTGCCTCCCCTTGCCTTTATGACTGCTGGAGGACACATTCTCAGTCATAGAAAAATTTCACATTTGTCGCTACTGAGGTGATAGAGTGCAGAACAAAGAGCTGAGGTGTAGTGGGGTTGTCCTCTTTTCAGCTAGAGTGGAGCTCATTTCTCCACAGTAGCTGTTACAGCACTGTATTTTGGATTTGGAATGAGAATGGTGTTGATAACACACTGATTTGGTTTTTTTGCTTTGTCATGTTTATCCTAAGTCAAAGACTTTTTTTACCCCCTGTCTCATGCTCTGCCACTGAGGAGGTACATTAAAAAAAAACAAAACAAAACCCAAAACAAAACAAACAACAAACTCACACAAACAAGAGGCAACATAGCTGGGACAGAGACTTGAACTGACTAAAGGGATATTCCACACCATAGTATGTTATGCCCAGTATATAAATTGGGGTGGCTACCTGAAGGGGTGGCTGAAGGTTCAGAAAGGGGGTCTGGTGTTGGTCAGCAGGCAGTGAGAAATTGCATTGTGCATCACTTGTTATTATTATCATTATNCACAAACAAGAGGCAACATAGCTGGGACAGAGACTTGAACTGACTAAAGGGATATTCCACACCATAGTATGTTATGCCCAGTATATAAATTGGGGTGGCTACCTGAAGGGGTGGCTGAAGGTTCAGAAAGGGGGTCTGGTGTTGGTCAGCAGGCAGTGAGAAATTGCATTGTGCATCACTTGTTATTATTATCATTATTATTATTATCATGATTATTAACAATTATTACTGTATTTTACTTTATTTTCAATTATTAGACTGTTCTTAACACTCAAGTTTTACTTCAATTTTCTGCCCCATTCCACAGGGATGGGGGAAAAGGGGGAGGGGGTTGAGTGAGAGGCTGCCTGATGCTTAATCTTCAGCTGGGTTTAAAAACACAAGGATGATTGGTGGGAGTTACAGGGGAATGAAATCTGGCACTGCGCATTGCAACCCATTCTAGGAATGCTAAGAAGCACTGTTTCTGAAGGTGTTTTGCCACAGAAATGCACCACACCTCTTCTGGGGTGCAAAAGGGGGAAAGTAGAAGAGAGAATGAAGAAACAGAGGAGGGAGTGACAGCAATTAAAGAGTTGCAACAGACACTGGTGCCTTAGGGTGCATGGGTGGCACGAACAGATCTGAGGAAAGAGAGTTAAAGGTCGTGCAGTAAGCTGTATCTGAGGGCTGTGATTTTGAGCTTAAACTACCAGCTAAAAATTTATTATGTTGAATGAAACTCAATGACCAATCTACTCCAAGGCACTTGTATGCATTAAAATTCAACAAGAAAAAGAAACAGGGTGAAGCGTGATAAAACAATACTAACAGTAAGAGTCTGGTACTTCTCAATCACATTACATGTAAAGTCTGCGCCTGAAAGCAAGCTCTGATAGTCACAAAATAAAAACAGTAAAGGAAATTGGTGTGACCTTCTCTTCTTGTTACAAGGAGATATTTGGTAGAAAATACAAAATAGACATTGACAAATAGAGCCAGCTACAGAAGTAATTAATGAAAATTTGGTTCAAACATAAAGATAGTACTTAAAGATGTTGGAGATTTCATAATTGGATCATCACAGAAAGGATTATATGTTTCAGAATCAGCTCTTATTATGAGGCAAGGCTCCTTCAGAAAGCAGAATTCATCAATCCTCTGAAATAAAATGACAATACTTTTAAACTAACTGCTGCGTGATCTACGTGAGACTTGTATAAATTAATGTATTCTTCCAAAAATTCACTTTTGCAGTGACATATGTAGGAATTACATTTTCATATATGCCATTATTTGGAAATGGAAGTGTAAAATGAATTTGCAGATTAAATTCCATTTTTGAAATGTGAAACTTCATAAAATATCTGATCTACAGTTAAGGAACACTCAAAGGAATGTTCACCTGATGGAATGTTCACCTGATGGAATGTTCCCCCTCTCCATCAGAAGAACATTTAGGACATTGTTTCTTGCAAAGTTGTTTTATACATTTCATCTGGCAAGTTATATATTCTGCAGGAGTTAAAGATGGTGTGTGAGGAAAAAAAGAGCACTTGGGGCGGAACTCTACTTGGTCTCTGTAGGCATGAGCAGGTAGCTACTCCTATCTGCACTCTTCAGGTGAGTCATAGGCTGGCTTGGGCAACCCTCCCTATGCAATGCACACTTCTGGATACACTGGGATGATCCAGCCATCCTGAACTGCAACAATGCATGGGGAGTTGTGATCTTCCTCAGATAGCACTGAGCAGGGATCTGGCCACACGGGTCCAGACCTGGGGGTGGTGTATCCATGAAAATGGCAGGGACAGCATTCAGCCCAGGGGCAGAGCCACACCAAGGCTGTGCTGCTGGCAGTGCTCACTGGATCTCCTCATGCACGGTGCCTGTCGAGCTCAGCTGCATCCCCAGTGTCCATTTGGGCTCAGCACAGGTACTTCACTTGACTAGCTCAATTCATCAAGGGTAAAGAAAACAAAGAAACATTGTGTTCAGTTGAAAGTGCAAGAAAAGGAATAAAGGCTGAGATGTCCTCAAGAGCCCCGCAGGTATCAGGACAGCCTTCCTTGTAGAGGGTGATGGAATTAGGAGAAGAAGGGCTTTTGGATGACTCCTGTGTTTTTGAAGAATTTGAAAAATTACCTTGACCATGCTGGAGCAGTTAATTGGACTTGGCATTTCTGTGTGTACTTAGCTACAGATTTATGCATGGTAAAGCTCACTACTGTCCAAATGTACCTGTAGGGCCTCAGTTGGAACCTTTGAAGTAACTATCAGTCTGAAGTGAATCATGCCCCTAACCAAATATTTCTGAGAAGTCCACTGTGCATATAGAAAAATATTTTCTTGCTAAGCTGACATTTTAAAATTAAATATTTTTTGGCTTCAGACCTCAAAGGAAATAAGACAACTTCCTTGCATATTATTTTTAATGATGCAAAAAATATGTTTAACTTCTTTTTATTTTAAAGTGACTGTGTATTTTTTCCAGAATTTTCTAAACAGCCAAGCCCTAGATCAAAAAAATACCTCGAACCCATTGAAGAGCAAGCATCAGAAATTATTGGACTGAAATGTTTTTGAAAGATACAAGTTTGCAAAGCAGGGAATAAATGGAAACTCTTTTGCAACCACATGAACTGTTTTGCACTGTGTGCCAGTCTGTGGGTGTTTGTGTGTGTCAGAGCTCGTCAGGTAGTTATTGGGATTACATTTTTCATCCATGTTTATGAGTCACTCAGAAACTGATCCAGATTTCTCCTATTGCTTTATTACTTGTAAGCATAAATTGAATAATCTGGGTGATTAACTTTCAGACTACAGAATGTCTGTAAATTTATTGCTGCAGTGTGTCACCACTGGCTGTTCATATAAGGTACTTAAGTAACAATTTTACAGTAAAAGCATTCAACTTCCTTTTCAGAAAACTAAAACTTTTAAGACATTTGAGCAATAAATATCCAATTAAATCAGAATTTAACCACAATTAAAGGATCTGATTTTAGCTCTCTGTTGTGAGTCCTCACGTAATAGGAAGAAATTATTGCATACCTTCTGTAATGTAAGCAAACATTTGCTAGGTTGAGTTGTGCTACTGAAGCAAAAGAATTACTTTGGGGAATCCCTCCCCAGCAGTTTAGCAGGGACACTTGTTTTTGTACAATTCAGGTAATAACTTGAGCTGAGTTAACTTGGGTGTGAATTCATAATATCTGAAAAAAAACCTCTATATGCATGTGTGCTTCTTGTTACTATCCTGTTATAACTAATTGTTGCTAGTCCAACAGTACTGTGAAGAAAATAGCAGTATTAAAATATTTGGGGGATAGATAGCAAAGAACCTTTGGAGGAGGTTAGTCTTTGCATGCCCAGCCTTTATGTATTGTTAACACCTGGGTGATGCCTGAGGCATGCCAGCCAATAATTATATACCTTCATATTTCTTTCCTGACAGTCAGTCATCATTAGCTCTAACTGGGAGTTAAAAAGATGTTCTTCATGCCGCCCCTTTTTCTCTGTACCAAATTCTACAATATCTCCCGTGAAATCACAGCTATTTCACCAGCAGGTTACATAATGGGGTTCATTACAAGAGTTCTGCATACAAAAGAAATATAATGCTGTGCTGGATGTTCTTAACTACTTAAGTGACAGCTGCAGAACAGACTGTTTGAGCAAACACACTGCAGAAAGTAATTTGCAATTAAAATATTTTTAATTAAACTCGTAAAGACTGTTTTTTGATCTTGCTTTAAATCAGGACTGTTGTGGTTTGCACCTCAGAGAAAGGAGATGGCACTGGATTTGCATGTGATCCATGCACGGTCACTCCAGCAAAGGACTTCTTGTGAGAAGCAAGGAGCCATCAAACACCCACAGGTCAGTAACTCACCAAAGTTGAATCAGAACAAGAGCAGTTCAGTTCTTTTCATGAATTTGTTGGGTTGAAGGACAGGAAGAATCAGTAGGTCATCTGGTCTAGTCTCTTGTGTAATATGAGCATCCACCTCTGTAATGAGGTTAATAACTTGCTATTAATTAGTGCTTATGCTACATCTGACTTATGTAGCTCTTAGAGAAAAGCTTTCAATCTATGTGAAGGAATAAAGATGTGGGGAAACTGTATGTCCACTGGTCTTTGCTCCAAGGATTAATCATTCTTGCAGTTAACATTTACAGCATATCCCTTTTTAAATTTCCAGAAACTGGGTTTCTGTTTTGGTTTGGTCTTGTTTTTTCTTCCCTCTCTTTTAATGTTTTGGTTTGTTTGTTTGTTTGTTTGTTTTGTTTTACCTTTCCTGATTTATTAAAATCTCTTTTATAGTTACTGGGGTATTTTTTTGCCATGTAGATATTTTATACATTGCAAGCAGACCATCTCTCGCTGTTGTTTTTTAGAAGCTGAGAATTCTTATTCCATCTATGCAAGGTATTTTCTTTGAGCTCTCAAATAATTGATGTGCACCTTCAACATCTTTCCTGAAATAATAACACCAAAACTGGAGGAAGTGTTCCAGTTTAGTCTCACCAAGGCCATAAGGTGTAGCCAAAATCACTCTGTCATTGCCCCATTTTTACTCTTTGTGTATCTGCAGACCATAGATGTCTCTTTTGCTGAGTCACCATAATGGAAATTTGTTTTCACACATCTGTTTACCTGGATGCAATTTCTTAGCATGTGGTTATGGTCAACACTCCTTTTGTTCCTTGCATGTATGAGTTTCATGGAAATGTTTGGGGTGGAAGAACCTTTAAAAGGTCATCTAGTCCAACCTGCCTGCAACAAGCAGAGACATCTTTAACAAGATCAGGTTGCTCAGAGCCCCACTGAACCTGTCCTTGAATGTTTCCAGGTACGAGACGTTTCTCTGAGCAACCAGTTCCAGCATTTTCCCACTATCAGTCTAAAAAATTTCTTCCTTATATATTGTCTAAATGGAACTTCTTTTAGTCTAAAACCACTACTCATTTTGTTTTGCAACAGGCTCTGCTCAATATTTCGTCCTTACCTCTCTTGTAGGCCCCTGTTAGGTGCTGGAAGGTGCTCTAAGGTGTCCCTGGAGCCTTCTCCAGAGTGAACAGCCCCAGTTCTCAGCCTGTCTTCTCAGGAGAGGTACTTCAGCCTGTACATCATCTTCATGGCATCCTCTGGACCTGCTCCAACAAACCCCTGGGTTTCCTGTGCTGAGGACTCCAGACCTGGAGGCAGTAAAGGTGGGGCAGAGTAGCTGGGCAGGCTCAGCTCCCTTGACCTGCTGGCCATGCTTTCTTTGATGCAGCCCAGGGTGTGGTTGGCTTCCTGGGGTGCAAGAACACACAGTTGGCTCATGTCCAGTTTTTCATCCACCAGTACTCCCAAATTCCCTGCAGAGCTGTTCTCATGTCCTTGGTCCCCCAGCCTGCTTGGGTAGCAGATGACTGACTAACTGTTTAGAATTTGGCAGGATATCTGGCCTGCCCTCATCTCAGTTTCATTTGCTATTCAGCTGGATCAGTGACAGCTACAGATTTGGCTGCAATTTTGACTAATATTAGGCTAAATATGGACTCTACTAGAAATATCTTCTGCTGTAGGTGATATCCAAATTTTTGAAACCAGTTTATGATCCATTATCCTCAAGTAATCAAGTAATTTTTTGGATAAGATGAACAACATGTTCTGATGACTGGTGGTAGTATTAATGTATCCTTTAACACTTTGGGATGTAAATACTACATGGCTTTTTCATTCATCTTTCCTGGAATAATACCAGGATTTCTGGTCTTTAGTTATGCAAGTCATCTTCATCAGTTCATCGTAACTTCATCAATGCGGTCATGTTTACCTTTCTATTGAGAGCTTTCGCAAAATTAATGCTCTCTAGGCATCTGAAGTCCTTCTGCTACTGCAAGCTGTACCAGAGATTAGCACCAGCCAGCAGGTCCTTTCAGCTAATTCTTGAGAAATTCTTAGCTGAAAATTTTCTGAATCTGTTTTAAAGATATTTATCTCTTGTAGATATTGTTCAACATCCATCTCAATTACTTACAGGGTGCAAAATGCTGCAATGCCCTGCAGTCTCATACATTATCCTTTTTATTGTCCCAGCAGCAGCACTTCTTGGTTACAAGGCTTTTGCTCTGGATTTGGTATAAGAGCTGGCAATTGTAGTGCATACTGCTCATTTCTTTCCATCATGATTCATAAATACTATGGGAACAGTCTGTTCTTCCCTTGCAGGTATAACTGTCATTGAGCTCAGCAAAACCTGTGGCAAACGCAGTAAATGTGTTTCAGGGCAAAATAACATCCCCTGCTTGGTAAAATGGCCAAATGATGGAGGAGATCTCTCATTCTCTACAAACCCTACCTTGTTCTAAGGGGACTTGCAGCTATAGTCTGAAAACAATCACAACAGCCAAATCCCAGACATGTAGTTTGTGAATGACTGTATGTTTTGGACATCACGTGATGGGTGTATTACACTGGAGCCACTATCATCAGTGTCCTTCAGAATGCTAGTTATGCACTGCTTGGTTTTTATACTAATCTAACACAGTCAAATGCCCTTCCTAAAATTAGAGCTCTACACAATTTCAGGTGTAAAAAGAACAGATAGTCTCAGTAGTTAGTTATTGCTGAACACAGTCCATAGAATGTTTAGGAGAGAAAAAAGTAGCAAAAATCTATAGCAAAGAATTTTCTAGTAGTGTTTGTGATGGTTTTGTAATTTCTTTGTAAGACTAGAAGCATCCAGGTTTTTAAAATGTCAGGGCTTTTTAGAAATGTTTGTGCCTGAATATAACATAATTTCTTGAAATATACTGGTAGCAGTTAAATTGGTGTATGTTGAATAAATGAATCAACCAAAGTGATAAGAACTTACATTAATTTAGTTATTATTTTGAATGCATCATAAGTGCAAGGCATAAAAAATGTATCTTAGGTGGAAAGGCACTTCAAGCATAGAAAAAGGTTTGAGGAAACTCTATGCAATTAAAATGAAAACAATGGAATAAATATAATAGGAAAAGATACTTTTCTAATAAAGGATATGCTTTTTGGCTCTGATTTAAACAGCATTGACTCATCCAGATTATGAAAAATATTGCATCAAAACATCCTGTAACAGCAGAGAAACAGATATTTACTGGTAATCACAAATATGCACAAATACAAACACGTGTCTATTTCCACCACTGTAGAGTAACAAACAATAGCAGCCCTAAACATAACCTCAGTGCTCTGGCTGGAAAATATTTTGTCCAAGATATGCTGAAATTGGCAGGGCAACTTTATACCAATCATCTCCTGTTCTGACATGTTTTATGAAAAAAAACACAGGAAATGTGTATGCATGTATCCTCTTTGCAGCCACAGTCAGAAAGGACAAAAGACAACTTGCAGATTGAAAAACCTCAGAAATGCAGAATCAAAGAACATTCTATCACCCATTACACATACTATTTGCACTGACCAGCCTATATTAGAAATAGCATGTACTAGTAAATATTGGATTGTTATTCTTTTCCAGGTAGAATTCAGAAATGTTTTCTGCAATTTATGCAGAGAGACAATAAATAAACTAAAGTAACCATTAATATGGTAGCTCTTGTATTAAAAAAAAAAGCTAAAAAGTAAAATAAGCAATAAGCATGAATATAAACAACAGCAAATATAAATAAGAAAATTACAAAGCACCATATGCTCTTCATGCTGATTGTCCAGCAGAGAAACAAGGCAGAATGCTCTTAGGGTGCACAGGGGTGTGATGGAAAGACATCTGGGAGATTTCTGAAGCTGTGGTGGCCATCAGGACAATGCACCCAGTCCCACGATGCCCTAATGAAGAGCCACCAAAGGAATCAGGACTGATCATCCTGGTGGTGATATGGTAAACCTTGTGCACGTGGAGTTGAAGGACAGAACTGAAAATGTTAAAAACCCTCTTGGTGGATGGAAATTGTCCTGAAAATATTAGAGTTGAGTTCTGTATTTTTTTTTAAGAGAGCACAAATCCAATTGATAAATCAACTGCACTGATGCAGCATAATGTTTTCAGTAAGAGCTGTTACTATCAGGCTTTGAGCATATATTCTTCCACATTAAAAGTTTGCTTTTATATATATATATCTCTATGGGAGAATGAAAGACTACTGACTGCCATTTGATCCTTCAGCTCTGTGAGACCCATGCAATTTGATCAACTTTCCGGAAGAAAATGTATTAAGAAAAGCATGTAAGATACCCATGTAAAATTTGCAGATGATACTGAGTCTTGTGGTTGGCTAAAATAAGGTAAAACACTGAGTTTGAACTCAAAACTTGATCAACTTTGGAGCAACCTAGTAACGTGGTGTGTTTTCATATAAGCAGAAACAAACTAGAACCCCAAATACGACTGTGTTTGCCCAAGGCTGCTTCCTCCCCATGTACAGGGCTTTCTGACATACCTGTAACTAGTCATTCACAAAATTGGCTTAGGAAGGGGGTGGAATCCTGTATCTTTCTCCAGTTTAACCTCGAGTTTGGTCAGTATTTTTCAGGTCTGAAGTAAGTAATACAGTAATTTGGGGGTCTGATGCAAATAACATCAGATAAATTTTGCTGGTATATTCAGATGGGTAGGTGAGTAAAAGTAAGTGCTGTGACAGTCTAAATGAGTAACAGCCATCCTTTTGCTGTAATCTACATAAAATTATAAAAAAATCTACCATTTGATAAACAACATAGCTTACCATAGTTGAGTATATCACCCACATCACCTTTTTCCACCACAAGCCGTGCTATAGCTCAAGCCATACAGATAATCACAGGCATGTCAGACATGCTGCTGTCCAGCTTTTTGTTTGTTCAGAAGTGTGTAAGGTGCAAAATAACATCCAGGTTTAACTGCAGACAAACCGTTTGCAGAGAATAAACACAGAATTACATGTGCCCAACCTTGGACTGGCCAGAGTGTGGGAAAAGCTCACCCTTTCCTCAGCGAGTCATTCCGGGGCACTGAATATCTCCCTGGTTCTAAAGACAGATTTTATCAGAGAACAAATTTGCTTAACTAGAAGAACAATAATTCTTTGTATAGGGAGATCATGGATCTGTCAGGTAACACATATTCAATAAGTTTTGAACATAAATCTCTGAATTCCTTTTTTCCTGCTCGTCATGCCCTTAGGGCAAGGCATCCCCCTTACTCACCTTTCAGACCAGGAACAGTCAATGGACCTCAGTTTGCTTAGGAAAGTCTTTTCCTTTCCATAATGCCAGAGAGAGGTCTGTTTTCTTCTGAACACAGGCTCTCTCCTTGTGCCAAATCCTCTCTCCTTCTGCAGGCTTCCATGTCAGTTCCCCATCATGTCATAGAAGCATTTTGTGCTGCTTGTGTCCAGGAAGGGTGCAGTTCTCCCTCCAAAGGGTCAGAGTAGAGAAAGCAAGAAAAATGGTTTTCTTTCCTTTTGACAACCTCTTTTACTCTTTAACAAAACACAGTAAATGTTACTCACAGAATACTTGCTTGCTAACTCCTTGAACCATTACTCTCAATCAGGCTGGGAATTTTTAATAAAATGGTTCCTGGAATAAGTCAGCATTTAGCACTATTTGTTGCAACAACAAAGAGACCTTAATCTTATATTACACATGTTATATATACAACATATTGAATAAACTTTAGTTTCACTTGGCAGGACAAGCTGCACCCTGTCTGTTTCAGAAGAAAAGACACTCTAAAGAGACTGAAGTTGCAAATTTTTCAGACATTAATAGAAAAATGAAGGTGAAAATTGAAAGTGGTGAGTACAATAAATCAAATAAAAGAAAAAGAGAAAACAAGTGTTGTAAGAGAGCATAAAAAGAAACAAACAAATAAAAGGATGCTGCACTATATAGAAACAAGGAAATCTTGCAGCTCTAGTTCTCACTGTTCTTACTGTTTGAGACAGCTAGGGACACCCAATCTGGAGAAGGAAAGGTTTAGATCACCTTCCAGTAACTAAAAGGGGCCTGCATGAAGGCTGGAGAGGGACACTTCAAAAGGGCATGTAGAGACAGGACAAAGTGCAAATAACCTTAAGGTGAAAGAGGTCAGGTTTAGATTAGGTATTAGGAAGAAATTTACTGCCATGGTGGTGAGGTTGCCCAGAGAAGTTGTGGCTGCCCCATCCCTGGAAGTGTTCAAGACCAGGCTGGGTGTGGCTCTGAGCAACCTGCTCTGGTGAAAGGTGTCCCTGCCCATGACACAGATGTTGGAATTAGATGACCTTTTAGGTCTCTTCCGACCCAAACCATTCTATGGTTCTGTGAATTGTTTTCCACAGTGCATAAAACATTTAATAAAAACATACCCTGCTTACAATTTAGGATTATAGCATTCCATTTCTGTTTTGCACTTCTATGATTTATAATCTCCTACAAGATTCTTTTGATATGTGAAATAGTTGCTGCTTCTTCTTTTCAGGACATCATTCACATATTTATCAACATTTTTCTGAAATTGATAATATTGGCAGTTCTGCTCACATTTACAGCTGATATTAGAGTGGAATCGATTTTTACCTTGTCAATGGCCAAACAAGACGTGAACTTTGAATGCAGTAATTAAATATTAAATATATTTTTTACTTTTAATTTTCACAAACACTACATTAAGTTCTAAGAATAAAAGTGTTAAGGTATGAAAAATATTATTTATTCATTTTTATTTTGGCATGTTTCTGAGCTGTGACACGAACTTAATAAGCTATTTCTCATCACAGCACTTAAACGAGTTGACAAAAGGAAAAAAGGAATCAAAATTATCTGACTATTCATAAAATATGGATTTAATACATTAGCTATTAAATATTCTTTTAGCATTGATAGAATGGCTTGAATAATAAATACTTCTAGTTGTAAATAATGTATTCTATTTCTAAAACCTCTGAACATCTTATACCCTCAAATATAATTTGATCAGGTCTAAAAAATCTCATCTGGAATTTTTCTTCTAAGAATTGGAAGGCTGATGTGTTTACTGGGATAACTGTGGGTGAGCATGGCTTCTCTGGATAAACAAGCAGAAGACCCATCTGCCCAGGCTCTGCTTGGCTCGTTGCAGTTTGGTTTGCATCCCCACCCTCCTTGTTCCAGCAGGGAATGGAAATTCCAGAGCCTTCCCACAACGGCTGCTAGCCTTGGGGGAAGGTATTACAGCACCCTGAGGGTTATTCCTCTCCCTGAATATGAGCAGATGTTGCTAGAAAGCAAATAAATTCCAGAATGGGCCCATATGTGATGGGCAACCACAGAGGTGTCCTTGTTCATCTCAGTGTAAAAAGTCCCTGGGAAAGCTAGGAGTCCTCACCAGTGGGAGATGGGGTACTTCTCTATGTAGGCAGTATTTTATTTTTTCCTATCAGATATCCCGACTCAAGCATCTCTGGAAGTTTTGTTGTGGTATGACAACTCTTGACATCCTCCATGGGTGAAGGAAGGGAACGTCAGCCACAGACATGCCAGACTCTGACAGGAAGAAAATTGGTGACAGACCAGATGGAGTGTGTGGATGCTGCCACTTGTCCTGGGAAAGGGAAGGGCAGCCTGGGCAACCCCAGTAAGCCCAAAGCCAGGAGCTCCTTCCTGTCCACCTGACCATGACACTGGGGCTACAATCCCATTTAGCTAACATGGCTGTACTCAATCTTTGGAAGACAGTAGCTTGCCAAATCATCATCCTGCCTCCAAAACATCTTGCCTGCTAAAACAACCTGTACAGTCACTGGAGCAGCAGTGGTGGGTAGGATGGGTATTACATTTACACAGAAAGGTTAAAATATATATTTTGGGTTTCCTAAATATTGTTGGGGAGTATAAAGGCTTTAGCAGTAATAAAGATAACTTATGGCAAAGGAGTGCAGTCTGGAAAGGAGTGCAGTCCAGAAGCAGGAACATTAACACATAAGAATAGGATTTGTTTTTACTGAGGACCATTGAAAATTTAATGCAAAGTAGAATCTCTGAAACTTTCATCTCTTTTCATGAGGTTGATTTTGCTTACACCCTGCACAGTAAAAACAGAGACTAAATAATGCCTATGTCCTGACCTTCACAGTAGTTTTGGTGGATGTTGCTGATATTATGAGGCATCAGCCATAGGAGATATTTTACAAACACATTTGAACTTTTTAATTTTAAACAGGACCCATAAATAAACCCTAGTATTAACCTACTTTTTTTTTTTTTTTTTTAATATAGATCTTAAATGTTAAAAAAAAATGAGATAAACAATTTATTTCTAGAAATACTTTGTGACCCTGATGGCATATTTTGTGACTATCACATTCTTTTCCACTACTGTTTCAGATAATGAGGTCTACTCACAAACAGAAAATAGGCTCCATTAAGAAATGAAAAAATATTTAAAATTCGTGTTCTTGGAAATATCCTGGTATAACTCAAAATGCAAGAAAATCTCCTTATCATTCTGAAATCTTGTTCTTTTTTACATATGGCATACTAGTGAGCAAAATTTTTAACTAGTATTTTATAACATCTTGCTAACTGTTTTTCTTCTCACTAATATGAAATGGCATATGTACAGCATCTGTAAATACTCAAGAATCCAAAGTAAGTAAAAAATTATCAAAGCAATTCTCATTTCTCAATGCTTTTTTCTGGGTGATGGCCATGTTTGAAGGGCTGGAAAGAGGTTCACCTTCCTATCTTATCAACTCTTATAGTTACATTCATCATCACCACCATCATCAATTTCTGATTTAACTGTAAATACTTTAGCTACGGTCTTGTCTAAATTGCATTGTTGTTGGGAAAAATAAGCAAGGATGGGATCAATGAGGCAAATTTGGGATTAGGAAAATAATACTGTGTTTCAAGGAGCATTAAAATATGTTTAGATTAAAAATGGATTAACATTGTAAAAACTGAAAACCCATTGTTGCTAATCTCTTTGAACAAGACTGAGCTATTCTAAGCCAACACTGAACAAAGTTTTCATTTGTGGAATGAAGCAGGAGTTTTCAACTTTTCTTTTGCTAAAATCCAGATTAAAAAAAAAATCACAGTTGATATATTTGTTTTGGCAAAGATTTCCTCAAGGCTCGGGTAGAGTTTCACACTGAGAGAAGGAGAGGAGAGAAAATACCAGCTATGGAACAATCTAAGTGAGAAATTGCACCTGGAAAGTGGGTGGCAAAAATAAAATAATATGGTTTTATCCTGGGATGAAACATGCAATGTCATGCACTTCAATAGAAGCTGTATCTGCAGTCCAAATAACAATCATTCCAATTAAATGCAATGGAAATAGTTGTGCAGCTGATTTACAAACTATTTTTCAAAAGGTGTCTATTTGCAAGACATTTATGAATTAGAAATAACTTGTGTATTTTGAAAGGTCTGGTATTCCACTGCTAAACTTAATTGCATCAAAGATCAGACCAAACTGAATTCTGTAATTCTGCAATTTGTTTTTACATCCAATTGTTTTATTTATGTAGAAGATCCACTAAACTGAGGAGAAAGATAGGAATGTAAAGATGTTTTTGCTCTCTGCCCTGTTGCTAGTGACTTTGGGCAGTAACCAGCAGAGATCCTCTGCACCTGCAAGCTCTTTCAGGTTCCTACTCTATTAGAAGGACTACTTCAAAGCTTCTAATGTCCCACATAAAGTTTTTATGTTAAAAAAATGGAGTTGAAATAACCTTGAGGACACTCACTGCTCTGGGAAGGGACTGGCAAGCAGAAATACAGGTGTTAGAAAAGTGGTTTGACAAGCCTGGAGGGTGGAAAGGGGAAAAAAAAGGTGAAATAATGGTATTTTAGCAAAAGCATACAGTTAGAGAAAGCATTCAACAATGTATTTTTTTAATTTTTTGTTTCTTTGTTTTTTTGATTTTTAGTATCTCTCTTACTTTCTTGCCATGTTGTACAAGGACCTCTCTTTTAAAGAAGTTGACCCATGTTGTCTGAAGTATGCACATGCAAACACAGATACACAGAGAAACAGGCATATTAGAAAAGTTATTTTACTTAAAACTGAGCTACAGAAACATGCTTGAATAGTAATTACAGCTGTCTCTGACACACTGTGCAGTGGTCATCTAATTTGTGGGTGTTGAAGTCACACGGCCGTTAGCTCCACAAGAGCAGCGTCCCTGGGCTGTGGTTTAGCAGTTTGCTCCAGTGCCACTTATTTCTTTGCCTGGAAGCATAGGAGATAAAAGACTAACCTTAAGACGACAGTGCAAGTCAATAGCAAGGTCCTGAATGAAGTGGGAGAAGCAGCGCTTACAGTCCCTGCTGGACAGCAGTCAATATCAGACATCACACTTAAACTGTCACAATTTGACCTGACAATCCTTTTTCAGAAGGACCAGAAATAGAGCTAGCCAAGTTACCTTTCATTTCTCAGGAAGGTCATGGGCAGGTCGCTGGCAGATGGAAGTGTGTATTAAAGATGTCTGGTGTGAGCATGAGCACGGACATTTGTAGCCTGCATAAACATAAATGTTAAGATGCATAAGGGATTGTTACTGTCTTGATGGAGTAGGGAAGTTAAAAGATCTTTATAAGGAACAAAGAAAGATGTTTGCTCTGCTTGTGTGAAAAAAAGAAATTACTGGAAGAAAAGAAAAAAAAAATGAGACTTATATAGTCAGCAATATATGTTCTAAAAATGCAATTTCCGGATTAATAACAAAGACACTGTTCTAGTTCACTAGTTCCTTTAGGACGTGCGCTTTTGACCCATGCAACATATTGTGCCCCATGGCTCTTAGCTGAACTGTGTCTTAACTGCACCTATTTTTTTTAAAATGTGTGATGTCTATTAAAACTAGCTGGTGCTTGTACCAGGACCCCAGTGGAAATGAAAGAGATGTCTCGGTGGACTGTCCATTGGTTAAATATTAAAGGATCAAACTTTCATATTTAAGTGTGTGTGTAGTGTATTATATTAAAAAAAAATCCCATCTGAATATTTTAAGTTTTCTCTTTAATCTCGCGAAAGCCAGTGTTTCCACCCCCTAACTCTAATTAACCAGATAAAACAGTATTTCAAGGATATATCTCCTATGAAAAGAGTCAGGTTTTTCTCTGATTATATATATCTTTGCTCCAAGGCACTTATTAATTTGCTTAAAAGTCCATGCATCATTTCACAGATTGTTTTAGCACTTGTCATCTTATCAGTCCACGTCTGAGGAAGGCACACTTGAAAAAAAATGAAGTGAAAGATTAAGTATTCCAGCATGCTCTACATTATAAATATAACTGTCTTCCTTTTATAAATGAATTTCCATAAAAATGGAGCAACAGAGAAGGGTGAGAGGTGATGGAGTACAGTGAAAGATGGTGGGCCTGACAAATGCAGCTGGGGAGGGAATCTGAGGCAGCAGCAGGTTAGATACAGCTGGAAATCCTTTATCCCCCTGCAGCTGCAATGCTACTTAGTTCCACTATTTCATGTCTCACACCAGGGAGCCAGAG